>CM038702.1:29355185-29955185 GCA_021613375.1 Megaleporinus macrocephalus
GAGTGCATTGGCTTTCAAATGATCTGACTCACTGCTAAGAATGATTTCACTTGAAAACATCATAGTTGTGGAACACTAAGTGTTTCACCATAGCTTTTTGTGAAAGTGCACAAGAAATGGCCTACTACTAAATGCAAAACCAGAGTTGTCAATAAACTTGGGCAAAGTTTTTTATCTCCTGAATGTAAAAGTTATTGAGATTCACTAATCACGTTGAAAAGGCGTTTACAGCACTGTAGAAGCGCTTTACTGTATTAGAATGGTCTGAATCGCTGCTGAGAATGATTTACGTGAAAACATCATAGTTGTTGAATGCTTGGTGTACCACCATGGATATTTGTCAAATGCAACAATGATGATCATCTATGTTGTAGTTTAATACAAAATACGAGAAAATAAGAAATTTGTGTAAACTTTGGTGCCCATTGTTGTAAAAGTTATTGAGGTATTAAGTTGATGAACACTAAGTGTCCCTCCATGAATTTTAGTTGCTGCTATGTTGCTTATGTTTAAATGCTACACAGGAGAAAATAAGCCGTTGGGGCAAATTTTTCAGCTCCTGGCTGTAAGTCATTGAGGTTCACTAAACACGCTGAAAATGCATTTAGAGCACTGTAGAAGCGCTCAGTGGCTTTAGAATGGGCTGAAACGCTGTGGAGCATATTTACGTGAAAACATCATAGCTGCTGAACACTAAGTGTTCCTCCATGAACTTTCGTGAAAATGCAACAGAAGTGGCCTGCTAATAATTTTAAATGCAACTTGGGTAAAGTTTTCTGCTCATGGCTGTAAAAGTCACTGAGGTGCACGTAAAGCTCTCAGCGGCTTTAGAATGGTCTGAATTGCTGTATACCATGATTTTACATGAACTCGTCATAGTTGTTGATAGTTGTCATAGCTTAGTGTACCACAATGGATATTTGTCAAAAAGCAACTGAAATAGGCTTCTATATTGTGTTTAAATGCAAAACACGAGAAAATGCGCCAGTTGGGTAAAATTAGGTGCTCGTCGCTGTAAAGCTAAAACAAGCAGTTCAAAATGGTCTGAACTGCCGTATAGCATGATTTTAAGCGCTCAGTATCAAGCAGAGTCAAGCTCGAAATCCAACACAGTCAATGTGGGTGCCAAATTCATTAAGACAGGCTTTGACATCTCTGAATTATCTAGAATAAGACTGAAGAACAAAAACATACAGAGAAAGGGATGAAATCCATTGACTCTGAATAAGTGCTCATATTGAAGGACAATGGCTATGGGAGTTAGGAGTCAAGTTTATTTGTATAGCGCTTTTTACAACGATGTTGTCACATTAGCAGCTTTACTAAAGTTTAAAAGCATGAAAACATAGTCACAACACTTTATGCACTGTGAGCAAGCAGAGGCGACCGTGGCAAGGAAAAATTCCCTCAAACCTGGAGAAGGAAAGCTTGGGAGGAACCAGACTCACAAACAGAGACCCATCCTCCTCTGGTCGAACATTATTTAAAATTAATAAACTAAAGCTTAGTCTAAAGGTAAAAGCTTTAGAAACTGCACAGGTGATACATCTGGATGATACAGTGATGCAGTTGAGGATTTTGCAAATGGCACAAATGGAAAAGAGAACTGGGGGGGGGCCCTGGTGGTCAGTCCTTTAACAGTAATCAGTGGGACAGGTGGGCGGTTATTACCTCAGAAAGAGAAAAGAGACAAAGTTAGTTCTGGTTTGGGTTAGTACAGAGGATGACAAGCGTTTGATAGTGAAGCTGGCGACTTTGGCAGATCTGATTATGAACAGATTGAACTAAAAGGAGAGAAGCTGCACAGGTGTTACATCTGGAGGATACAGCAATGCTGTTGAGGTGTAGCAGAAAGAGGACAGCTGGACAAGTGGGCGGTTATTTCCTCAGAAAGAAAGAGAAAAAGAAAAACAAAGTTAGTTCTGGTTTGGGTTAGTGTAGAGGATGAGAAGCATTTCAGAGTATAGTTGGTAACTCTGGCAGATTTGATTATAACTAAATAAATGATTGAACTAAAAGGAGAGAAGCTGCACAGGTGGTACAAGTCAAGGTGCAGACGATGACAAAGATGAGAGGAGAACTTGTTAGTGCCAGGTGACGAGGAGGTACTGATGGTTGGTTCTCCAACAGTATTTGGCGGAACAGGTGCAAGGTTATTACCTCAGAAAGAAAAGAATAAAAATTAGTTCTGGATTGGTTTAAAATAGAGTATGAGAAGCATTCTAGAGTTTAGCTCAGTCACCAAAAGCTAAAAAAAACAAGTATAATTTCAGTCTGACTTAAATGTAGAGCCCCGAACATTAACTGGGATATTATTCCAATTTAGGGGCTTTGTAGGAAAAACCTCCACCCCCAAATTGAAGTCTTCAAAATTTTGGGAACTAATAGAAAACCAGCATCATGTGATCTGAGTAAATGTGGTGGTTCATAATAGGAAATTGCAGGTACTACGGTGGGAGACCGTGGAGGGATTCATTAAGTCAGTTTAATGGGCTCCATTGATGGAGGTCTGCTACTTCAGTTAATACGGTAGTTGGCCAGAACCTTTATGGCAGGTCTGCTACTGCAGTTAATACGGTAGTTTGCTGTTTTAGAGCGCAGGACCAAGATGGCTCCCCACAGTGAGTTACCAGCGTGCACATGTGCTTGGTCTGCCGTGTGAGTGTTCCAGAAAGGCCAAACTTAATGAGAGAGTTTTCCTCTCAGTGGAGTGTGAGTTCCATTAAGCGAGGAGCTATGGTCGCATCTTAAGGGTGCTGAATTGTGGTGTGCTATTTAAGTGCGGGGAGCACACAGGAAAAGCAGCGGTATATATTTGCCTTATGGTTTATGTCTATGTCACTGTTTTAGGCTTTTGAAACAGCATTTTGGTAATATGTTTGGTATATGAGCTGGTTTTACTAAGATGGCCTGGCTTTGGGCCCTGTCTGTGCCATTGTCTTAAGAATTGTGATTAATTTTGTGATTAAATAAATGCTGAAGCTGATTTAAATCAATTGGGTGTATTAACACTGCTCTATTTGCCTCCTACTGCATTGGGCAAGTGTCACAGTTTTGGCGCTGTGAGCAGGGTTTATTAGTAATTTGGGAGGCATATGTTTTGAGAATTAAAGTTGGAGTATATAAAACAGTGGCATAGACATAAAATAACAGGGACTGTGGCTGGGGACCTGGATTTTGGACGGCACTGCATTGAGAAGAACCCCGGGTTATAAGATGTCTGTGGTGGAATTGGAGGAGGAGCTCAAGGCTTTGCGGGAAAGACTGATCAGGGAAAAGACTGAGATGGATAAATTGAAAAATCAAAATGAGGAACTGACTGCCCAGTTATTGGGCAAGGGACAGACTCCATCTGGGAAAAATAAGAGTCCACATAGTACATGTCCACCATCACCTGCCGCATCTGTTGCTCTGAGTAAAACTTTAGTTGAAGTGATGTATGTGCCTAAAGATAAAAAAAATGTAATGTTTTCTGGTCAACCAGGTACTATACCATTTCATGAGTGGGTGGATGAATTACAGAATTCATTCAATTTTAGGCGTTATGGGCAGAGGGAGCAGGCTGCCCTTCTTTATGGTCATTTAGAAGGGGAGGCTAGGCAGGAAATTAGACATAGTCCATCTGAAGTTAGAAAAAATCCTAATTTAATATTGGAAACATTAAAAGAAGCTTATGGGCAGCCGTATTCATTAACCATCACTCAGAAGAGGTTTTTTGATAGAAAGCAGAAGGAAGGAGAGGGTTTGCGGGAGTTTTCACATGCTTTATTGGCTCTATCTGAGGATATTAACCGGTGTAATGGTGGGTTGGAGTTATGTAGTGACCAGACAGTACGAAAATCAGTTTGCAGAGAATGTAAGGGATTCATCTTTACGTAGGGAACTGAAAAGGTTGATTCGGCAGGAGCCTGAAATTAAGTTTTGTTCTCTTCGTAGAGAGGCAATATTGTTCTGGGAAGAAGGTCAGTCTAGTGGGAAAAGTGCTCATACATATGAAATGGAAGGGACAGTAGTTGAATGTTCTGGGGTTGCAAGTAGTACTTCTAATTTTGATTCTTTTGTTTCAGAATTTAGGGATATGCTAAAGAAACAGGAGGAGAAATTGGAGGGGCTTGCACGGAAGGTAGAAGCTCTACAAATGCAGAAAGGTAGGCGTATTGGAGGGTCAAGGCAGGAACCCAGGTTTGATTCTGCTGGTAGGCCTATTTGTTTTAAGTGTCAGGGAGCGGGGCATATTGCTCGGTTATGTAGGGCAGGAATAACTAATTCAGAGTTGAACAGTAGTCAAGGAGCACTTTTGGAACAGGTAAGGGTTGTGGGGCAGGTCCAAGAGCAGCAGGGAAACTTCAACCCCCTGTAGCGCCGAGCCAAGTTACAGGTGGGGGGCAGCTGGGCTCAGGGAATGTTATTAGTTCTTCTAAGGAGGTGCTTAATACTTTGATGGGACCAACACCAGTCATTGAAGTAGAAATGGGTGGTGTTGTGGTCCCTTGTTTGTTAGATACTGGATCCATGGTAACAATTATAACAGAAAGTTTTTTTAAACAACATTTTGCATGTAAAGGTGAAGGTCTTTTGAAAAAATGTGGGTGGTTGACATTAAAGGCAGCAAATGGCCTCTCAATACCATATTTGGGTTTTTTGCAAATGGATCTTAAAATCATGGAAAAATTAATTCCTCAGTGTGGAATTTTGGTTGTAAAAGATCCAGAGGATCCTGTGACTAAGTCAAAAAGAGAACTTGTCCCTGGCCTGGTTGGCATGAATGTAATAAAGGAGTGTAGTGGTTTGTTGCCCTGTCAATTTAATCAATCTTTGAAACAATGTTCTGAGTTGGCAGAAGGGTTTGTTAAAGTGATGGCGGCATCAGCCGTGGTGGTACCTGCAGGGTCTATGTGCCTGGTTCCAGCAACTGGTTTTCAAGATACCGTTGCTACAGGTTATGCTGCCCTAGTAGAAGGTTTAGAAGTAGAGGAAGGGGCATTGCCTGCTAACCTTTTTGTAGCCTCTGCTTATGTATGGGTAGAGGAGGGGAACTTAATGGTGCCAGTTGTTAATGTTGGCACTCTTGATAGAACTCTGCAGCCACATACACGAATTGCACGTTTGGTTCAAGGGGAAGTGGTTGCAGGTGGAGTGTCATCAGTACACTTTCAGGAGCTAGCATGTGGAGAGATTCGAGTGTCTATTTGCTCACATGAGGTAGATGTGGGGAATCAGCAAGGGAGTATGTTCGACCAGCAGCCATTTAAGCTGGATAACCCATACTTATCTGAGGATCAGACGAGGCAGGCAATGGCATTGATAAGGGGGTATGCGGATGTGTTTGCATATAGTGATGATGATCTGGGGGGTACAGATTTAATACAGCATGAGATCCCTCTGTTGGACGATGTTCCAGTAAGACAGCGATATCGTAGACTTCCTCCTAGTCAATATGAAGAAGTCAAAGCACATATTAGACAGTTGTTGGAGAGAGGGGTCATTAGTGAGAGCAGTAGTCCATATTCCTCACCTCTTGTGATTGTGAAGAAGAAGGATGGGGCCCTGAGGATGTGTGTTGATTATAGACAGTTGAATTGGAAAACCCGAAAAGACGCATATCCACTTCCAAGAATTGAGGAATCTATGGATGCTTTAAGTGGTGCACAGTGGTTTTCCACTCTGGATCTTGCTAGTGGTTATAATCAAGTGGTGGTGGCAGAAAAAGATCGACATAAAACTGCATTCTGTACACCATTTGGTCTTTTTGAATTTAATAGAATGCCTTTTGGATTGTGTAATGCACCAGGGACTTTTCAGCGTCTTATGGAGAGGATTTTTGGAGACCAACATTTTCAGTCGTTATTGCTTTATTTGGATGATGTTGTCGTTTTCTCTACTTCTTTTGAGCAACATTTGCTTAAACTTCAGTTGGTGTTTTCACGATTTCAGGAGTGTGGTCTCAAAGTGAAGTGGAGTAAATGTTCTTTTTTTCAGCAGAAAGTTTCATACTTAGGACATGTCATTTCGGCAGATGGGGTTTCCACAGATCTGGAGAAAGTTCGGGCAGTGGCAGAGTGGCCACGTCCTAAAAATAATACAGAGTTAAGGTCTTTCCTTGGCTTTGCTGGGTATTATAGGCGCTTTGTGAAAAATTTCTCGCAGCTTGCTGCTCCGTTACATGCGTTGTCTGCTGGTAGATCTGTTAAAGTGGGGAAGGTTTGGAATTTAAATCCCTCATTTGTACAATCATGGGATGAAAAGTGTGAAGGTGCATTCCAGGCCTTGAAGCAGAAATTGGTCTCAGCCCCAGTCTTGGCGTATGCAGATTTTTCAAAGCCATTTTTTGTAGAAATTGATGCAAGTCATCAAGGTCTGGGTGCGGTATTATCACAGGATGGGGGACAGGGAAGAAGGCCCGTAGCTTATGCCAGCCGGGGTCTGAGGCCATCTGAGAGGAATATGGAAAATTATAGTGCCATGAAGTTGGAACTTTTAGCCCTGAAGTGGGCCGTTACAGATAAGTTCCGGGAGTATTTACTTGGCCATAAATTCACAGTTTTTACGGATAATAATCCACTGAGTCATTTAAAGACTGCTAGGCTTGGGGCGATTGAACAGAGATGGGCTTCAGAATTGGCTCAGTTCGATTTTGAGATTCAGTATAGGCCAGGTAGTCAGAATGGTAATGCAGATGCTCTTTCCCGGCAAGGTCGAATGTCATCTGAGTTGATGGGAAGAAATATAGTAGATGATGATGTGAGGCTGGCAGAACCAGTTTTTGTCAATGAACAGGGTGCTGTTTCTACTTTCCCTGTGTATTCCAGTAGTTTTCTGGTGGCCCAACAAAAAGCAGACCCAGTAATTTCATCTTTTTGGAAGTATTGGGCGAGAGAAGTAAAACCTAGCAGGGCGGAAAGAGCCATCGAGGATGGAAAAGTGTTGGAGTTGATCAGACAATGGGATAAGTTGGAAAACGAGGAGGGTGTGCTCTATCGTCAGTTTGTTGATACTCGGTCTGGTTATTGGAGACAGTTAGTGTTACCTCAGTCTCTACAGGGAAAGGTACTTCATTGCATGCATGATGAGCATGGACATCAGGGGGTGGACAGGACTTTTAAGTTGGTGAGGACTAGGTGCTATTGGCCTGGTATGTATCAGGACATAGAACAGTACTGTAAGAAGTGTGAGAGGTGCACTGTAGCTAAAGCACCATTACCTAGAGTTATTACTGAAATGGGGAGTGTGATGGCATCAAAGCCAATGGAGGTAATTACGATGGATTTTACTGTACTGGAGCCGTCCAGTGATGGACGTGAAAATGTTTTAATTTTCACGGATGTTTTTTCTAAGTATACTGTTGCGGTTCCTACAAGAGATCAAAAAGCAGCAACTGTGGCCAAAGCATTGGTCAAAGAATGGATTCAGAAGTATGGTGTTCCACAGAGGATTCATTCAGATCAGGGGAGGTGTTTTGAAGCAGAAATAGTTTCAGGTCTCTGTAAAGTATACAATATGAAACATTCTCGAACAACCCCTTATCATCCTCAAGGTAATGGCCAGTGTGAAAGGTTCAATAGAACCCTTCACGATTTACTTAGAACCCTTCCACCAGCTAAAAAGAGGAAATGGGTAGAGCACCTTCCTGAGGTAGTGTTTGCCTATAACACCACAGAACATGCTAGTACTGGTTTTACACAGTATTTTTTAATGTTTGGGCAGACTCCTAATTTGCCAATTGATATTTTGTTAAGTGCAAATACAGAACAGTTTTTAGGGACCAAAGATGATTGGGTTCTTGAGCATCAGAATCGTCTGCAAGAAGCATATCAGCAAGCAAGGGGGCAGCTACATCATGCAGCAGCACTGCGGAGGAAATATCAGGGGGTGCCCACTCCCGATAGCTTGTTGCAGATTGGTCAATTAGTGTACCGTAAGAATCATGGTTGGCAGGGGAGACACAAGATACAGGATGTGTGGATGAGTGTTCCATTTAGAGTGATATCGCAGCCTGATCCAGACAAGGCAGTGTATACAGTGGTGCCAATAGATGGTTCATTGGATCCTAAGAATATTCATAGAACTGAGCTGCGCCCTTGTAGCCAGGAGTTGGAGGTTGAAGAGGTAGCGGAGCGGGCCCAGGGGGACCATCCGACTGACAATGGTGAGTCATTGGTTGAGGATGAGTTTAGGCCCTTGTGGGTTAGGCGAGAAGTGTGGACAGAGTCTGATGACAGAAGTCAAATGGGAGGTGGAGTGGTGGATGGAGAGGGGTTAGATGTTGGTAGGTTATCTCCCGAAGAAAGTGAGGGTATGCCCTCAAGGGCGTTACATGGGAATAATATGGACAGTGATATGGGGGGAGGCATGTGGCCAGTATGAGGAGACAGGGGATGTAGTATCCCCTCAAGAGAAATTGCGAAGGTCTAGTAGACAAACGGCAGGGAAGCATACGAACCCGTTCCATTTACCAAGGTCAGCCATAGATAATGAGCTGGGGATTGGGGCTTGTCAGGATGGGCATGTTAGTTGTGTGTGGTTAACAGTCCTTAAAGACTTATTGTCTACGTTAGTAACCAGTTTGGGGAAGGGAGTGTAGAGATATGTGTTTATGTATGTATGTGTATATATACGTGTGGGTGTGTTTTTAATTAAAGGTTTTGTTGGGATGGCGTTTTTAGATGTCATCGAGGCGATGATCAGCACAGCGGGGTAGATGTAATGGGCTCCATTGATGGAGGTCTGCTACTTCAGTTAATACGGTAGTTGGCCAGAACCTTTATGGTAGGTCTGCTACTGCAGTTAATACGGTAGTTTGCTGTTTTAGAGCGCAGGACCAAGATGGCTCCCCACAGTGAGTTACCAGCGTGCACATGTGCTTGGTCTGCCGTGTGAGTGTTCCAGAAAGGCCAAACTTAATGGGAGAGTTTTCCTCTCAGTGGAGTGTGAGTTCCATTAAGCGAGGAGCTATGGTCGCGTCTTAAGGGTGCTGAACTGTGGTGTGCTATTTAAGTGCGGGGAGCACACAGGAAAAGCAGCGGTATATATTTGCCTTATGGTTTATGTCTATGTCACTGTTTTAGGCTTTTGAAACAGCATTTTGGTAATATGTTTGGTATATGAGCTGGTTTTACTAAGATGGCCTGGCTTTGGGCCCTGTCAGTGCCATTGTCTTAAGAATTGAACATTTTGTGATTAAATAAATGCTGAAGCTGATTTAAATCAATTGGGTGTATTAACACTGCTCTATTTGCCTCCTACTGCATTGGGCAAGTGTCACATCAGTAAAAAAAATTATAGTCAATACAGAATTTAATAGGAAGCCAGGCTAGACATCCAAAGTGAATGTCCAGAGACCCAAACGGGTCATATTCAATGAGGATGGCTGTAGGGGTTATGACACAGAGTCAAATTCAAGACACAGTACATTGAGTCAAGGGCTCATATTTAGAGAGAGTGGCTCTGGGGGTTCCATAACAATTTGAATCAGACCAGAGGCCCAACACTTTCAGAATAAGGGTCATATTCAAGGTGTGGCTTAAAGAACACTGACAGTTGGAGACAATCAGGCCAATATCTCAACACACCACATTCAGTGACGTGGTCAAGGGTTAAAATTTAGAAAGAGTGGCTCTGGGAGTTCTACAGTAACGTGAATCAGACCATGAGGTTCAACAGCATCATAATGAGGGTCATATTTAATAGGAATTGGATGAAAGAACTCTAGGACAGTCAGAGAAAATCAGGCCAATATCTTAACCCACCACATTTAGTGACCTGGTCATATTAATTAGCATAGGCTCTAAGAGCTCAGTATCGAGCACAATCAAGCTCAAAATCCAACACCATCAATGTGAGGGCCAAATTCATTAAGACAGGCTATGGGGTCTCTGAATTATCTAGAATCAGACCGATGAGCAAAAACATACTGAGAAACGAGTAAAATTCATTGACTCTGACTATGTGTTCATATTGAAAGACAACGGCTATGGGAGTTAGGAAACAACAAGAATCAGGCCTGAGACACAACACTTTAAGCATGGAGGTCATAATAAATGGTTGTGGCTCTTGAAGATTATAGACATCCAAAGTGAATGTCTAGAGACCCAACACCTCCAGCAAAAGGGTCTTCTACAATAAGTATGGCTGTATGGCCTCTGACACAGAGTCAATGTCAAGACACAGTACATTGAAAGAGTGGCTCTGGGAGTTCTACAATAAACCTTATCAAACCAAGAGGTCCAACAGCATCAGAATGAGGGTCATATTTAAGAGGATTGGCTGAAAGAACTCTAGGACAGTCGGAGACAATCAGGCCAATATCTCAACACGCCACATTCAGTGACGTGGTCTTAATTTGCATTGGATCTAAGAGCTCAGTATTAAGCAGTCAAGCTTAAAAGCCAACACCATCAATGTAGGGACCAAATGTATTAAGACAGGTTATAAAATTTCTGAATGATCTAGATTCAGACAGATTAAGAAATACATACAGAAAAAGGCATCAAATTCATTGACTCTGACTTGACTCTGCTTGATACTCAGCTCTTAGAGCCAATGCAAATTTAGACCGATAAACAAATGCATACAGAGAAAGGGGTCAATTTCATTGACACTGACTATGTGCTCAAATTCAATGACACTGACTATGTGCTCATATTGAAAGACCAAGTCTATGGGAGTAAAGAAACAACAATTGGAGTTAGAAAACAACCAGAATCAAGCCCGAGACACAACACCTTAAGCATGGAGGTCATAATAAATGGTTGCCCAACATCTCCATCAAATGGTTTTTATTCATTAAGGATGACTCTAAGGCTTCTGACACAGAATCAATGTCAAGACACAGTACATTGAGTCAATGGCTCATATTTAGATGGAGTGGCTCTGGGAGTTCTATAACAACTTGAATCAGGCCAGAAGCCCAACACCTTAAGAATAAGGTTCATATTCAGCGGTTTTGGATGAAAGAACTATAGGACAGTCAGAGACAATCAGGCCATTATCTCGACACACAACCCAATCTCGCTCCCTATGCATACTGCCACAGAGTGAGGGATGAAGATACACACATTATTATTATCATTAATAATAATAATGTATTTATTATTTTCTTCTTCTTCTTCTAAATGCTGCTTTGTCAATACAATTGTTAAAATTGGTCAAGCCAATGAAGCAATCTTGAAGTGATTAAGACTTCAAGAGGGTTTGTTAGGTTTGTCTTTGGCTACTTTTTTCTGGTGTGTAGAGGCAAACATAATTTTCACCTAAACGTATTCCTTCTTTTATTCTCTGTTTCTTTACTTCATTATTTCTTTATTTCTGCTCAGGTTCTGATAAGCCTAAATTAACTGATTAGTATCCAGGCTGAAATAATGATGCATTATGCAGCTTCAGAAATGATGTGCAAGGTTGCCAGTTTAACAAAGGAATTTACTTTGTCATTCTTGTTCGTTTTAGTTCACTCACTTGTAACAGGAATTCAGTCATAATAGGCTACGTATGGAAACATCCCAACATATGTATGGTTTTAGTCAACAAGAATGTGCTCAGACAAAGACTCTTACTGTGAAGTTCTGGTTGCTAGGTTGCTAAGGTTGCTATCCAATTTGAGCGTGATTGCGACAATTGATATCAAGGTTTTGAAGCAAAGATTGTTTAATGGAGGGTTTTAGTTAGGGCACTACATTTCATACAGCCTCCTCTATGAAAGCTTATGCATTGAAATGAAAGGGAACGCCCCCCAGATGTCGGACTATATGTACTTCCGCCTAAGCCTCGGAAGCCACGGAATCACAACGGGCTTTTCCCTCCACACAGTGTGTAAGCTTAATTTAATTTCGTTAATAACATGCAATTCTGAATACATTTACAGTTTTTTCATCAATAAAAAACTACCTTAGATTAGCTAACATGACCTTAATTAACTTGAAATTTGATTTAAACACTCTTTGTTGTGTTCTTTGCTAGCTAGCATTAGAGCTGGCATTAATGAATGATATAGAAATGACATTTCAGCTAGAGCTGATAGATATGTGAATTGTAAAAACATGATTAAGAAGTTTTCATGATACGTGGTAGTATTTAATAAGTCCGTCCGTCCATCCATCTGTCATGCAAGGCACAAATAAATGTTGGCTGTAAGCTTTTAGTAAGTTCACTAATCACATGACCTGTTTACATACATGGGTTTTGTAATACTACTAATATGTACTTATTGTTACAGTTTTTGTCAGTCAATTTGGTACATTTCTCACATCATGATTTACATTGGCATCACAACAAGCGCATTTCTCAAAACAGCAAATATATGTGTCAATTAACTTGTCATTGCCATTGCCTATGAACAAGCTAGTCAAAATACTTAGTCATGTTGTCAGTGCAACAGTGTACATTGTAAGTATATTCTGATGGAAACTAGGTTTTGATTATAAGAATGCTGCAAATTCTGTGGCATGTTACAGTTTTTCTCAGTCACTTTGGAGCATTTCTCAGATCAGAATTTGATTTCATTCAACTTGCACATCATTCACTTGTGCACATCAAATCGCCATTTATCATTCCTTTATACAAACAGCAAATTATGTAGAGCACTATAGCAAATGATTCTGTACAACTGTCTGCTGTTTCCCAAATTCTCAATCGCTTTTGTCATGCAAATCATAATATATTATAGGTCAACTGTGTCCTCAATAATCCAAATTTTTCGTAGAGGGAACAGGTGTGTAATCCAAATAACTCTATACTGTAATACTATACGTTTACAGTACACACTAACACTTCATATTACAATTTTACATATTTTCTAAAAGTATACTCAACTGTGTGCTACTTGTGTACCACACAGGTCTGCAGGGCTACCTCACAGGGGTGGCAGAGGTCCCCTTTTTACACCTCAGCAGGAGGATGCCATCTGTAAAATGGTCATAGCTAATAATGCTATTAGACTTTGGGAGATCCAGAGTGCCATTATAGACAACCATGACATCTTTGAAAACATACAGTCAGTAAGCATCTCAACTATTGACAGAGTGCTTAGAAAAAAACAGATGAGAATGAAACAGTTGTACCGTGTACCATTTGAAACGAATGGTGACAGAGTGAAGGAGCTTTGCTATCAGTATGTGCAGGTAAATCATCTGTGTGCATACAGTAACTACCCATTTCAGTAAATAGTTCATTGTGTAATGGTACAGTAAATTTGACTAACATGTACATTTGATGTGATCTTCAGTGAATTCTGTTAAGATTATAAGTTTATGTCATTTGTTTTTGTATCTTCTGAAATGTAGAATATAATGGAGTAAGTTCACTAATCACATGACCTGTTTACATACATGGGTTTTGTAATACTACTAATATGTACTTATTGTTACAGTTTTTGTCAGTCAATTTGGTACATTTCTCACATCATGATTTACATTGGCATCACAACAAGCGCATTTCTCAAAACAGCAAATATATGTGTCAATTAACTTGTCATTGCCATTGCCTATGAACAAGCTAGTCAAAATACTTAGTCATGTTGTCAGTGCAACAGTGTACATTGTAAGTATATTCTGATGGAAACTAGGTTTTGATTATAAGAATGCTGCAAATTCTGTGGCATGTTACAGTTTTTCTCAGTCACTTTGGAGCATTTCTCAGATCAGAATTTGATTTCATTCAACTTGCACATCATTCACTTGTGCACATCAAATCGCCATTTATCATTCCTTTATACAAACAGCAAATTATGTGGAGCACTATAGCAAATGATTCTGTACAACTGTCTGCTGTTTCCCAAATTCTCAATCGCTTTTGTCATGCAAATCATAATATATTATACTTTTCTCTACTAAACTGTCCTACCCCACCAAAACACCTAGCCATTAGTTAATTGTATACATCATTATAATCAAAATAGTTAAGCCAGTTGTCAGGACCTAATAAGCAGATTTTATACACTTCTAGTGGACTTTTTTTTGTAAATATTGTTTGGTGATTAGCTCTAAGGTGAATCATGACTTTTACTAATGAAGGGGCGTGTCTGATGCTCTAGATCAACCAATGATCAAGCAGTTTTCTGAAACTACTCTAAGGTGCATCTCATGAACCTTCATTTGGCAGGCATATATAGACTAAGCAAAACACAGTTCTACAATTTCTAACAATGGAAGATCCACAAAGAAATGATCAGGCTCAACAGCCAGATGTAAGAAGAGCAGTAAGAGTGCGTCGAAGGGGAGTAAGGAGGCATAACAGAGGGAGAGGTAGAAGAGGCCATGGACATAGGCATGTTGCAGATGAAAAAGGGCCACACTTATAGACCATGTTGTCAATCATGACCTAACAATGGCTGAAGCTGGCCGAAGGGTGCAGCCAAATGTTGGTAGGTCAACTGTGTCCTCAATAATCCAAATTTTTCGTAGAGGGAACAGGTGTGTAATCCAAATAACTCTATACTGTAATACTATACGTTTACAGTACACACTAACACTTCATATTACAATTTTACATATTTTCTAAAAGTATACTCAACTGTGTGCTACTTGTGTACCACACAGGTCTGCAGGGCTACCTCACAGGGGTGGCAGAGGTCCCCTTTTTACACCTCAGCAGGAGGATGCCATCTGTAAAATGGTCATAGCTAATAATGCTATTAGACTTTGGGAGATCCAGAGTGCCATTATAGACAACCATGACATCTTTGAAAACATACAGTCAGTAAGCATCTCAACTATTGACAGAGTGCTTAGAAAAAAACAGATGAGAATGAAACAGTTGTACCGTGTACCATTTGAAACGAATGGTGACAGAGTGAAGGAGCTTTGCTATCAGTATGTGCAGGTAAATCATCTGTGTGCATACAGTAACTACCCATTTCAGTAAATAGTTCATTGTGTAATGGTACAGTAAATTTGACTAACATGTACATTTGATGTGATCTTCAGTGAATTCTGTTAAGATTATAAGTTTATGTCATTTGTTTTTGTATCTTCTGAAATGTAGAATATAATGGAGCTGGAATCAAGTGAGCAACCTCATCGATTCATATAAGTGGATGAGGCTGGCTTTAACCTGACAAAAGGCAAAAGGCATGGTCGAAATATTATTTGACACAGAGCCACTGTTGATGTACCTGGCCAACAAGGAGGGAACATCACTATGTGCGCAGCCATTTCAGAACTGGGTGTGCTAACTCATATTTCCACCTTAGGGCCATACAACACACAGCATCTCGTCACATTCATAGATACACTCTACAGGGATCTCATCCCAGATGGTGAGATGGCTCTAAATGATTGTGAAAATGCTCCAAATTTAACAAATTATGTGCTAATTTGGAACAATGTAAGATTCCATCATTCAAACACCATCAGGCAATGGTTTGCAACCCACAACAGGATTCTGGTGCTATTTCTCCCACCCTATTCCCCATTTCTGAACCCAATTGCAGAGTTCTTCTCTGCATGGAGGTGGAAGGTTTATAATCGGCAGCCTCATACTCAGATGACTCTGCTGGGTGCCATGGATGCAGCATGTGAGGACATCACAGCAGAATCTTGCAGAGGCTGGATTAGACATTCCAAAATATTCTTTCCTCACTGCATTGCAAGGAAAGATATCCGTTGTGATGTGGAGGAGAATGTGGCCCAACAGACAAGAACGTCAGGAGGTATAGAAAAAGCACTGTGATTTGCACTGTGCAATGCTGCTTGTTTCCTAGGTTTAAATTTCTGAACATTTTATTCTTTGTGCAAAGTAATGTTTTTCCAGACTTGTCTTTGGTTTGTTTATTTTTTTGTTACAATGACATGAACCATCAATACATTTCTTTACAAACAAAGAATGCATCAATGGATTTCTGTCCGTTTTCTTACAATCATGCTCCCATAAACAGTAATGTGTCATTTTATACTGCTAAAATTGACATATGCTTAATAAAACATGTTTAATCTGTCATCAAAATTGTTTTGAGAAATGCACACACTGGTGCAAATAATAATCCTGATTTGAGAAATGCTCCAAAGCGACTGAGAAACTGTAATTGATATGCCACAGAATGTGCATTGTTCTTATAATCAAAAGCTAGTTTCCATCAGAATATGATCACTGTTGCACTGACACACAGACTAGACATTCTGATGGCACTGACAAGTTGACTGACAAATATTTGCTTTTGAGGCAAAAACAAAGAATTCTAAGTGAGGTACATGCTTTTGCATGTATTTTAGTGAGTTTTGCTGTTTGCATTATTTGTTTTGAGAAATGCACTTGTTGTGATGCCAGTGTTAATTATGATGTGAGAAACAAACCAAATCAACTGAGAAAAACTCTAATGGAAATAGAAGAGGCTTGCTGATAAATTGTGCAGCACAATCTACACAACGGTCAATTACTGTAAACTTGTAAAATATATTGGCGATGTACTTGATGACAAAAAGCGTCCATCCTTGGCACCATGAATGAAACACGAGAGGTTTTTTTTAATGTACTTATTGCTCATGCATTCTATGGAACTGTAGTTAATAAACTGTTTTCTTCAATTTAGTGGTTCTTAATCTGGAAGTCAACCCAGCTCTTCAGATGCTCCTGAGATCAGCCCCATCTGTTCAGATGCTCCTGAGACCAGCCTCAGCTTTTCAGATGATCCTGAGACCAGCCCATTCTCTACAGATGGTCGTGAGGCCAACCACAGCTCTTCAGATGCACCTGAGGCCCACAGCTCTTCAGATGAACTCAATCCAGTTCTCTCCCCTGTTATATCTAAAAAAATGAGAATTCCACAGACAAGTACCCCTGCAAGAAAAGAGAAATCATGTCAAATGGTAAATTATTAGCTTCACTATACTTTTAAGGTTATTGCATTGAACAGTCATGTTAAAGAATTATTTACCACTACTATTTAGACTAATTTTATGTGTAGTTATATAAATGCATAGTTATATAGTCTGCCTGTTTACTTTTACTTTAAATAAGAGTTGTGTTAATTTCTCCACTCATCCAGAATGCATTGATGTCACAACTCGGCCAGCTCGTGCTGCAGCAAAAACTTAGATGTGCCTGGCATTTTTATGCTGCCTGCTGTTGGGAAACTTAATAAAACATACACCACTTTAAATCTGACTAAACATAGGATGTGTATATCCACAATGTTTAAAGGATTAACTAGGCCAGTTTATTTAAGGTGTGACAAATGTATGTTTAAATTTTTGTTGTAACCTTCAGGTTTAATAATAAAATGTTTATATATTACATCTGCTAAAAGGCTATGAATAAACTTCTGTCACAGCTCTAACTACTAATATGTTTTCTTTCATCTAGTGTCCAGCTCGACATTTGATCCTACCTTTCCCTGCAAGAAAAGAAGAAGGAAGATCAATCCAAGTGGTAAAATCCTATTCTCACAATGTGGGGTTTTATTGGGTTCATCTATTCATATATGTCTTTGAAGATCTTGTGGTGTATTTGTAGCGAGACCAGGTCAGTAACCCTGTAATTGGACTGTGGAGTGTAATGAATAACTTACATTTTATCATAGGGCACAAAAGAGGTCAAAGTCCGTTGGCAGCAGTGTTCTGGGTGGTATGTGAACTTTCTCATTTGTGATTTAATTCAGAAATTAAAATTTATAAGAATGTATTTTACGTAATGTGATGCCTCATATTTTTTCATTTTTTGCAGTGGCATCAAGTGGAAAGACACATGGGAGCCTTTCAGCGAGATATTCCCTTAGTGATAATGATTTGAAATAACACTCATTTTAGAATTTTGATCTTTAGCATCACTCTTTCTAGGTGATGTTATTTATTCATCGTTACCCTTTGTCATTCATGAGGTTATGTCATTCATGAGGTTATGTTTATTGTTCAATAAAGATATTGTGCAACATCTTACAATACTTGTACGTTGAATTAAAGTGTTTATCTCACACACCTTTTCTTTACCTACATATCACCTAACATTGATATAATGTTGTAATGTACTTCATGTTGTATTTCTAATTGGTCTTCACTTGTAGCACCACATTTTCAGAATCAGTCATGTACACAATTTCAGTGATACACTATATTGTCTATGTTTTGGCAAAAGTAACCAAAACTTTTGGTCATACCAGAAAGCTGCAGAAAGCTCTGGGGCATTGTTGGGTCATTATCACTTCTTTTATTGTTTAGTCAGTCACATGTTTACACCAACAATAGATGTGTAATGATTTTCACTTATTGTAAAACATCATTATACTTTAAAATTAATGGTTGGGTTATATTTGTACCATGGAGTGCATTGTGCAGGTTTATAGACATGGCCCTGTTTTATACTGGCGGTGTATTTAATATAAACGGTAAAGTTGTGTAATGACAAACACCTGCTGGAACATCTCACTATTTGGTTAATTGGCAACAGATCAGTAACATGATTGGATATAAAAGAGCATCCCAGAGAGTTCATGATTTAAATAAGTAAATCATGGACGTCTCATTATCCGGGCAAGAGGAGGAGAAGGGCCGTCTGGTTTGTCATCGGAACACAAAAGGCCAGCATGCATGATGGTATGTGGTAGGGGGATAAGTAGATAAGTGCACATAGCATTTGGCATTGTGCACATTTGGCAATGACAAATGACAACATTTGATGTATTGTGAACGGCAATATAGGACAAAGAAAATCCAAACTGTTGAGCATTCTGTTTTTATTGACATTTTTAATTTATCATCATGATAAAACAATTTTTATAAACTTGATATTTTCATAGAAACTTGAAAGGTGCCTCCTACTACTATCAGTGTTATATAAATAGTCAACGTATGAAATTTCACCCTTATATGTGAATTAGTTGCTGAATTAGAGTTGTTTAAAGTGTGTGAATTTTTGTTATTCCTGGGGGTGCTGCTGACAGTAAGAACTGCATATATGATTTATCTATCATGCAGAACCGACTAGGCAGAGATACTGGGAGTCTGATACAAAAAAATGTTCCCTGCCCATCTTTTCCACTGTTGTTGCATGACAGACTAATATTTTTGCCCTAGTCTACTGTAAGTGCTATTACTATTAAATGGACGTGTCTAGGAGTGAAAACAAAGCAGCAGACCCCCTCTGTTGCATCACTCACTACAGAACTCCAAACTGCCAATAGAAGCATTGATGTAAGAACTGGGACGATCATGAGAGCATGCCACCACTGGACTTCAGAGTAGTGGAAACGTGTTCTCTGGAGTGATCAATCACGCTTCACTATCTGGCAAATGCCAGCAGAACACTACCTTCTGGAATGCACTGTGCCAACAATAAAGTTTGGTGGAAGAGGGATAGTGGTCTGGGGTGGTTTTTCAAGGTTTGAGCCACTTAGTTCCAGTGAATGTTATTGCTAATGTCTACAAAGACATTTTAGACAAGTGTTTCCTACTTTGTGGCAGCACATTGGGGAAGAAAGTTAAATACATGGTTTGACAGGTTTGGTGTGAAAGAACTCTAGTGGTCTTCACGTGCATCCATACGTCTTGGCAATAACTCAAATTGTTGATGAAGTTATCTGCCATGGCAAAGAAAGCAGTCTTACAGGTCTTCCAGAGTTCACCAAGATTTTTTGGTTTCATCTTTTAATCCTTCTAATGGTTATGTCTGGTGACTGGGCTGGTAATATACTGGAGCACCTTGAACTTCTTTGCTTTCTGGAACTTTGATGTGGAGGCTGAAGTATGAGACGAGTGCCGTCCTGCTGCAGAATTTGCCCTCTCTTGTGGTTTGGAATGTAATGGGCAGCAAGAATGTCTTGATACTACAGGCTGTTGATGTTGCCATCCACTCTACAGAGCTCTCTGACACCCCCATACTGGATGTAACCCCAAACCATGAATTTCCCCTTCACCAAACTTGACCATTTTCTGGGTAAATCTTGGGTCCAACAGCACTATTGGGATGCTGTTCAACGCATGATTCTTCAGAAAAATCAACTTTTCACTGATTTCCACTTTTCCACTGATCCTTTCTGCAAGCTGTCCTCTGTTCAGTGCTGGTTTCTGAGCACTAATTTGGCCATGGAGATCACTGCGAGAAAATTCGACAAACTGTTCGTGTAGACACAGCGTTTTCCGGGTGACCAGTTCTCATGTAGCCCCGCTACAGTTGAAAAGGGGCTGGCCCTGGACCGTCGAAACAACAAACGGTCCTCTCGAACAGTTGTCTTAAGGGGTCTGCCTGACCTGGGCTTGTCATAAACCAGTCTCTTGAAATCGTTTTCTTATCCTCTCCGCTTGCCATTTGGATACATTAAAGATGTCTGCCACCTTCAGCAGCAGTCTTGATGATCGGCACTTTTGTGGTTGTTTGTGGTTGAATCTTCGGCATGTTGTCAGAGGTCAGGTTGCACTTCTCTTAAAAGTCTGTTGTGCCGGGGTTCTTTTTATAAACACCTGGGAATATAACTAGTTTCAGACAGATGAACAAATACACACAGGCCCGAGACACAACTCAGATGACTCTGCTGGGTGCCATGGATGCAGCATGTGAGGACATCACAGCAGAATCTTGCAGAGGCTGGATTAGACATTCCAAAATATTCTTTCCTCACTGCATTGCAAGGAAAGATATCCGTTGTGATGTGGAGGAGAATGTGGCCCAACAGACAAGAACGTCAGGAGGTATAGAAAAAGCACTGTGATTTGCACTGTGCAATGCTGCTTGTTTCCTAGGTTTAAATTTCTGAACATTTTATTCTTTGTGCAAAGTAATGTTTTTCCAGACTTGTCTTTGGTTTGTTTATTTTTTTGTTACAATGACATGAACCATCAATACATTTCTTTACAAACAAAGAATGCATCAATGGATTTCTGTCCGTTTTCTTACAATCATGCTCCCATAAACAGTAATGTGTCATTTTATACTGCTAAAATTGACATATGCTTAATAAAACATGTTTAATCTGTCATCAAAAGAACAACATTGAGAAAATCCTTACAGAGTAAACATGATTACAGTACTAATCATTTTGACTGTCTTGTTCGTAATCAATGATTAAAGAACTTTTAAATCTGATGACTCTGACATGTTTACTGATATAAATACTTACCTTTGGGGAATGAACAAAGGATTGTGAGTGAGGTACAGGCTTTAGGTGGCCAACCATTGTGTGGTGCTGTTTGAACAAATTGTTTTGAGAAATGCACACACTGGTGCAAATAATAATCCTGATTTGAGAAATGCTCCAAAGCGACTGAGAAACTGTAATTGATATGCCACAGAATGTGCATTGTTCTTATAATCAAAAGCTAGTTTCCATCAGAATATGATCACTGTTGCACTGACACACAGACTAGACATTCTGATGGCACTGACAAGTTGACTGACAAATATTTGCTTTTGAGGCAAAAACAAAGAATTCTAAGTGAGGTACATGCTTTTGCATGTATTTTAGTGAGTTTTGCTGTTTGCATTATTTGTTTTGAGAAATGCACTTGTTGTGATGCCAGTGTTAATTATGATGTGAGAAACAAACCAAATCAACTGAGAAAAACTCTAATGGAAATAGAAGAGGCTTGCTGATAAATTGTGCAGCACAATCTACACAACGGTCAATTACTGTAAACTTGTAAAATATATTGGCGATGTACTTGATGACAAAAAGCGTCCATCCTTGGCACCATGAATGAAACACGAGAGGTTTTTTTTAATGTACTTATTGCTCATGCATTCTATGGAACTGTAGTTAATAAACTGTTTTCTTCAATTTAGTGGTTCTTAATCTGGAAGTCAACCCAGCTCTTCAGATGCTCCTGAGATCAGCCCCATCTGTTCAGATGCTCCTGAGACCAGCCTCAGCTTTTCAGATGATCCTGAGACCAGCCCATTCTCTACAGATGGTCGTGAGGCCAACCACAGCTCTTCAGATGCACCTGAGGCCCACAGCTCTTCAGATGAACTCAATCCAGTTCTCTCCCCTGTTATATCTAAAAAAATGAGAATTCCACAGACAAGTACCCCTGCAAGAAAAGAGAAATCATGTCAAATGGTAAATTATTAGCTTCACTATACTTTTAAGGTTATTGCATTGAACAGTCATGTTAAAGAATTATTTACCACTACTATTTAGACTAATTTTATGTGTAGTTATATAAATGCATAGTTATATAGTCTGCCTGTTTACTTTTACTTTAAATAAGAGTTGTGTTAATTTCTCCACTCATCCAGAATGCATTGATGTCACAACTCGGCCAGCTCGTGCTGCAGCAAAAACTTAGATGTGCCTGGCATTTTTATGCTGCCTGCTGTTGGGAAACTTAATAAAACATACACCACTTTAAATCTGACTAAACATAGGATGTGTATATCCACAATGTTTAAAGGATTAACTAGGCCAGTTTATTTAAGGTGTGACAAATGTATGTTTAAATTTTTGTTGTAACCTTCAGGTTTAATAATAAAATGTTTATATATTACATCTGCTAAAAGGCTATGAATAAACTTCTGTCACAGCTCTAACTACTAATATGTTTTCTTTCATCTAGTGTCCAGCTCGACATTTGATCCTACCTTTCCCTGCAAGAAAAGAAGAAGGAAGATCAATCCAAGTGGTAAAATCCTATTCTCACAATGTGGGGTTTTATTGGGTTCATCTATTCATATATGTCTTTGAAGATCTTGTGGTGTATTTGTAGCGAGACCAGGTCAGTAACCCTGTAATTGGACTGTGGAGTGTAATGAATAACTTACATTTTATCATAGGGCACAAAAGAGGTCAAAGTCCGTTGGCAGCAGTGTTCTGGGTGGTATGTGAACTTTCTCATTTGTGATTTAATTCAGAAATTAAAATTTATAAGAATGTATTTTACGTAATGTGATGCCTCATATTTTTTCATTTTTTGCAGTGGCATCAAGTGGAAAGACACATGGGAGCCTTTCAGCGAGATATTCCCTTAGTGATAATGATTTGAAATAACACTCATTTTAGAATTTTGATCTTTAGCATCACTCTTTCTAGGTGATGTTATTTATTCATCGTTACCCTTTGTCATTCATGAGGTTATGTCATTCATGAGGTTATGTTTATTGTTCAATAAAGATATTGTGCAACATCTTACAATACTTGTACGTTGAATTAAAGTGTTTATCTCACACACCTTTTCTTTACCTACATATCACCTAACATTGATATAATGTTGTAATGTACTTCATGTTGTATTTCTAATTGGTCTTCACTTGTAGCACCACATTTTCAGAATCAGTCATGTACACAATTTCAGTGATACACTATATTGTCTATGTTTTGGCAAAAGTAACCAAAACTTTTGGTCATACCAGAAAGCTGCAGAAAGCTCTGGGGCATTGTTGGGTCATTATCACTTCTTTTATTGTTTAGTCAGTCACATGTTTACACCAACAATAGATGTGTAATGATTTTCACTTATTGTAAAACATCATTATACTTTAAAATTAATGGTTGGGTTATATTTGTACCATGGAGTGCATTGTGCAGGTTTATAGACATGGCCCTGTTTTATACTGGCGGTGTATTTAATATAAACGGTAAAGTTGTGTAATGACAAACACCTGCTGGAACATCTCACTATTTGGTTAATTGGCAACAGATCAGTAACATGATTGGATATAAAAGAGCATCCCAGAGAGTTCATGATTTAAATAAGTAAATCATGGACGTCTCATTATCCGGGCAAGAGGAGGAGAAGGGCCGTCTGGTTTGTCATCGGAACACAAAAGGCCAGCATGCATGATGGTATGTGGTAGGGGGATAAGTAGATAAGTGCACATAGCATTTGGCATTGTGCACATTTGGCAATGACAAATGACAACATTTGATGTATTGTGAACGGCAATATAGGACAAAGAAAATCCAAACTGTTGAGCATTCTGTTTTTATTGACATTTTTAATTTATCATCATGATAAAACAATTTTTATAAACTTGATATTTTCATAGAAACTTGAAAGGTGCCTCCTACTACTATCAGTGTTATATAAATAGTCAACGTATGAAATTTCACCCTTATATGTGAATTAGTTGCTGAATTAGAGTTGTTTAAAGTGTGTGAATTTTTGTTATTCCTGGGGGTGCTGCTGACAGTAAGAACTGCATATATGATTTATCTATCATGCAGAACCGACTAGGCAGAGATACTGGGAGTCTGATACAAAAAAATGTTCCCTGCCCATCTTTTCCACTGTTGTTGCATGACAGACTAATATTTTTGCCCTAGTCTACTGTAAGTGCTATTACTATTAAATGGACGTGTCTAGGAGTGAAAACAAAGCAGCAGACCCCCTCTGTTGCATCACTCACTACAGAACTCCAAACTGCCAATAGAAGCATTGATGTAAGAACTGGGACGATCATGAGAGCATGCCACCACTGGACTTCAGAGTAGTGGAAACGTGTTCTCTGGAGTGATCAATCACGCTTCACTATCTGGCAAATGCCAGCAGAACACTACCTTCTGGAATGCACTGTGCCAACAATAAAGTTTGGTGGAAGAGGGATAGTGGTCTGGGGTGGTTTTTCAAGGTTTGAGCCACTTAGTTCCAGTGAATGTTATTGCTAATGTCTACAAAGACATTTTAGACAAGTGTTTCCTACTTTGTGGCAGCACATTGGGGAAGAAAGTTAAATACATGGTTTGACAGGTTTGGTGTGAAAGAACTCTAGTGGTCTTCACGTGCATCCATACGTCTTGGCAATAACTCAAATTGTTGATGAAGTTATCTGCCATGGCAAAGAAAGCAGTCTTACAGGTCTTCCAGAGTTCACCAAGATTTTTTGGTTTCATCTTTTAATCCTTCTAATGGTTATGTCTGGTGACTGGGCTGGTAATATACTGGAGCACCTTGAACTTCTTTGCTTTCTGGAACTTTGATGTGGAGGCTGAAGTATGAGACGAGTGCCGTCCTGCTGCAGAATTTGCCCTCTCTTGTGGTTTGGAATGTAATGGGCAGCAAGAATGTCTTGATACTACAGGCTGTTGATGTTGCCATCCACTCTACAGAGCTCTCTGACACCCCCCATACTGGATGTAACCCCAAACCATGAATTTCCCCTTCACCAAACTTGACCATTTTCTGGGTAAATCTTGGGTCCAACAGCACTATTGGGATGCTGTTCAACGCATGATTCTTCAGAAAAATCAACTTTTCACTGATTTCCACTTTTCCACTGATCCTTTCTGCAAGCTGTCCTCTGTTCAGTGCTGGTTTCTGAGCACTAATTTGGCCATGGAGATCACTGCGAGAAAATTCGACAAACTGTTCGTGTAGACACAGCGTTTTTCCGGGTGACCAGTTCTCATGTAGCCCCGCTACAGTTGAAAAGGGGCTGGCCCTGGACCGTCGAAACAACAAACGGTCCTCTCGAACAGTTGTCTTAAGGGGTCTGCCTGACCTGGGCTTGTCATAAACCAGTCTCTTGAAATCGTTTTCTTATCCTCTCCGCTTGCCATTTGGATACATTAAAGATGTCTGCCACCTTCAGCAGCAGTCTTGATGATCGGCACTTTTGTGGTTGTTTGTGGTTGAATCTTCGGCATGTTGTCAGAGGTCAGGTTGCACTTCTCTTAAAAGTCTGTTGTGCCGGGGTTCTTTTTATAAACACCTGGGAATATAACTAGTTTCAGACAGATGAACAAATACACACAGGCCCGAGACACAACTCAGATGACTCTGCTGGGTGCCATGGATGCAGCATGTGAGGACATCACAGCAGAATCTTGCAGAGGCTGGATTAGACATTCCAAAATATTCTTTCCTCACTGCATTGCAAGGAAAGATATCCGTTGTGATGTGGAGGAGAATGTGGCCCAACAGACAAGAACGTCAGGAGGTATAGAAAAAGCACTGTGATTTGCACTGTGCAATGCTGCTTGTTTCCTAGGTTTAAATTTCTGAACATTTTATTCTTTGTGCAAAGTAATGTTTTTCCAGACTTGTCTTTGGTTTGTTTATTTTTTTGTTACAATGACATGAACCATCAATACATTTCTTTACAAACAAAGAATGCATCAATGGATTTCTGTCCGTTTTCTTACAATCATGCTCCCATAAACAGTAATGTGTCATTTTATACTGCTAAAATTGACATATGCTTAATAAAACATGTTTAATCTGTCATCAAAAGAACAACATTGAGAAAATCCTTACAGAGTAAACATGATTACAGTACTAATCATTTTGACTGTCTTGTTCGTAATCAATGATTAAAGAACTTTTAAATCTGATGACTCTGACATGTTTACTGATATAAATACTTACCTTTGGGGAATGAACAAAGGATTGTGAGTGAGGTACAGGCTTTAGGTGGCCAACCATTGTGTGGTGCTGTTTGAACAAATTGTTTTGAGAAATGCACACACTGGTGCAAATAATAATCCTGATTTGAGAAATGCTCCAAAGCGACTGAGAAACTGTAATTGATATGCCACAGAATGTGCATTGTTCTTATAATCAAAAGCTAGTTTCCATCAGAATATGATCACTGTTGCACTGACACACAGACTAGACATTCTGATGGCACTGACAAGTTGACTGACAAATATTTGCTTTTGAGGCAAAAACAAAGAATTCTAAGTGAGGTACATGCTTTTGCATGTATTTTAGTGAGTTTTGCTGTTTGCATTATTTGTTTTGAGAAATGCACTTGTTGTGATGCCAGTGTTAATTATGATGTGAGAAACAAACCAAATCAACTGAGAAAAACTCTAATGGAAATAGAAGAGGCTTGCTGATAAATTGTGCAGCACAATCTACACAACGGTCAATTACTGTAAACTTGTAAAATATATTGGCGATGTACTTGATGACAAAAAGCGTCCATCCTTGGCACCATGAATGAAACACGAGAGGTTTTTTTTAATGTACTTATTGCTCATGCATTCTATGGAACTGTAGTTAATAAACTGTTTTCTTCAATTTAGTGGTTCTTAATCTGGAAGTCAACCCAGCTCTTCAGATGCTCCTGAGATCAGCCCCATCTGTTCAGATGCTCCTGAGACCAGCCTCAGCTTTTCAGATGATCCTGAGACCAGCCCATTCTCTACAGATGGTCGTGAGGCCAACCACAGCTCTTCAGATGCACCTGAGGCCCACAGCTCTTCAGATGAACTCAATCCAGTTCTCTCCCCTGTTATATCTAAAAAAATGAGAATTCCACAGACAAGTACCCCTGCAAGAAAAGAGAAATCATGTCAAATGGTAAATTATTAGCTTCACTATACTTTTAAGGTTATTGCATTGAACAGTCATGTTAAAGAATTATTTACCACTACTATTTAGACTAATTTTATGTGTAGTTATATAAATGCATAGTTATATAGTCTGCCTGTTTACTTTTACTTTAAATAAGAGTTGTGTTAATTTCTCCACTCATCCAGAATGCATTGATGTCACAACTCGGCCAGCTCGTGCTGCAGCAAAAACTTAGATGTGCCTGGCATTTTTATGCTGCCTGCTGTTGGGAAACTTAATAAAACATACACCACTTTAAATCTGACTAAACATAGGATGTGTATATCCACAATGTTTAAAGGATTAACTAGGCCAGTTTATTTAAGGTGTGACAAATGTATGTTTAAATTTTTGTTGTAACCTTCAGGTTTAATAATAAAATGTTTATATATTACATCTGCTAAAAGGCTATGAATAAACTTCTGTCACAGCTCTAACTACTAATATGTTTTCTTTCATCTAGTGTCCAGCTCGACATTTGATCCTACCTTTCCCTGCAAGAAAAGAAGAAGGAAGATCAATCCAAGTGGTAAAATCCTATTCTCACAATGTGGGGTTTTATTGGGTTCATCTATTCAATTAAATTGATGTATAACTGAAATTGCTATTATTTTTATCTAGACTAGTTTATTTGATTATATTAAGAAGAATGTGATATTTTAGAAATATTTTCTCAGGTGCCTGAAAAATTTGCATAGCACCATAGAAGGTGCATACAGCTCAATAAATTAAATTGATCAAAAAGACCTTGGACCACTGAGCAACCGTCCAGTCCCTTTTCTCCTTGGCCCAGGTAAGAAGCTTTTGGCGTTTTCTCTGGGTCATGAGTGGCTTGACACAAGGAATGCGACAGTTGTTTGAATGACCTTTTCTTCACAATCCTCAGTTATCCCTGTTGCTTTTTCCACCATACCTTTTCCTTCCAACCACTTTTGATTAATACAGCACTCTGTGAACAGCCAGCTTCTTTAGCAATGACCTTTTGTGGCTTACCCTCCTTGTGGAGGGTGTCAATGACTGCCTTCTGGACATCTGCCAGGTTAGCAGTCTTCGCCATGCTAGTGTAGTCTACTGAACCAGGCTAAGGAACTGTTTAAAAGGTTTAGAAAACCTTAATTTTCAGAGATAAAGATGTTTGGGTTTTCATTGACTGTAAGCCATGATCATCAACATTAAAAAAAATAAATGCCTGAAATAAATCACTTTTTCTTGTATCTATACAATATATGAGTTTCACTTTTTGAATTGAATTACTGAAATAAATTAACTTTTTGATGATATTCAAAAGTTATTGACATGCACCTGTATATTATGAACACTGGATGTCTGGTAGGTTTACAGCAAAAAGGTTGGCCCTGAGTACTAGAACCACTTCATTATTGGACACTGCTTTAATTAATTTAAATATACGACTACACAAAGCTGATTATAACCAAATTTGTTCTGTTTGTACTTTAGAATGCCCTGTCTACTCTATGGCTGACACATACCCAGTCCAAAAATGTTTATCACAGAGGGTATCAAAAGTAGTGAGTGATCATTGTTTCAGTGTATCATCTTTTGAATGCAAACTGAGATAAAGGGTCCTATTTGCATGATGTGTAAGGATAAACACATGCACAGAGGAAAAATATATATATTTATTCCATCGTCACAAATCAGATACGTATCCAATTAAGGACCAAATTAAAAGGCTTAATTTTAACTTGGTATAAACATGTTTAAAGCTACAGGTGTTCTCTAAATGTTTGGGACACCAAACACCCTGATGAGGTAAAATATTATGACCATATGCCTAATATGCTGTTGACCATACGCTGCATGCCATCACAGTAGCTCCACAGTAGCTTACCCTTAGGCAAGGCCTCTGAAGGTGCTCCGTGGTAAACGGTACCCATACATCCTGTAAGTTGCAAAGTAGAGCTGCTGGATAGATTCTACCTGCTGTTGCAGTACATCACACAGATGCTTAATCTGATTGAGATCAGGTCTGGGAACTCTTTTGCATGTTCCTCAAACCGTTCCCAAACAAAGGGTGCAGTGTGGCAGGATGCATTATTAGGATTCATCCTGAAAGATATCACTTCCATCAGGGAACTTGAACCTGACCCATAACAATGTTTAGGGAGGTGGAATGTGTCAAATCGACCAACCCTCAGGCAACCTCCTTTCATTGTTCCAAGGTCTGATTCTCATGGGACAAGCCTGGACACTCTGACAGGACTTCAGCTACAGCTAAACAGCCACATAGGCCACAAGGTGAAATGCATTGTGTAGCTAGTATTACATGGTTTTTTGGGGTTTTTTTGTGACCCAGTAGTCCAGACAATATATCCTTTATTGTCTCATCGATGAGCTTTTGGGCACCCAACACCTTGTTGCAGGTTTGTGATTTGCCATTTCTGAGATGCTCCAGATGCTCAGGCTTCTGATGATTTGGGCGCTCAGGTCTTTAATCTTGCCAACATGCTGACTATGAGAAGCAACTGTTCACTTGTTATGAATTACAAACCTTGACATGCGTCACTGTCATGATAAGCGGTGAGTGATCTATTCAATCTACAGATTAATTTGCTTCATCTGTGAGTGGTCATAATATTTTTTACTCTGAGGTGTATAAATATTGTGAGTATTACTTGAAACTGATGCTGTTTAGTGTTCTGTCTTTGAGATGACAATTTTTGTAGCCAAGTCCTAGACTGAATTAAATCACTGTGGTATTGTGTGCTGATTCAGAGTAATGTCTTTGAAGATCTTGTGGTGTATTTGTAGCGAGACCAGGTCAGTAACCCTGTAATTGGACTGTGGAGTGTAATGAATAACTTACATTTTATCATAGGGCACAAAAGAGGTCAAAGTCCGTTGGCAGCAGTGTTCTGGGTGGTATGTGAACTTTCTCATTTGTGATTTAATTCAGAAATTAAAATTTATAAGAATGTATTTTACGTAATGTGATGCCTCATATTTTTTCATTTTTTGCAGTGGCATCAAGTGGAAAGACACATGGGAGCCTTTCAGCGAGATATTCCCTTAGTGATAATGATTTGAAATAACACTCATTTTAGAATTTTGATCTTTAGCATCACTCTTTCTAGGTGATGTTATTTATTCATCGTTACCCTTTGTCATTCATGAGGTTATGTCATTCATGAGGTTATGTTTATTGTTCAATAAAGATATTGTGCAACATCTTACAATACTTGTACGTTGAATTAAAGTGTTTATCTCACACACCTTTTCTTTACCTACATATCACCTAACATTGATATAATGTTGTAATGTACTTCATGTTGTATTTCTAATTGGTCTTCACTTGTAGCACCACATTTTCAGAATCAGTCATGTACACAATTTCAGTGATACACTATATTGTCTATGTTTTGGCAAAAGTAACCAAAACTTTTGGTCATACCAGAAAGCTGCAGAAAGCTCTGGGGCATTGTTGGGTCATTATCACTTCTTTTATTGTTTAGTCAGTCACATGTTTACACCAACAATAGATGTGTAATGATTTTCACTTATTGTAAAACATCATTATACTTTAAAATTAATGGTTGGGTTATATTTGTACCATGGAGTGCATTGTGCAGGTTTATAGACATGGCCCTGTTTTATACTGGCGGTGTATTTAATATAAACGGTAAAGTTGTGTAATGACAAACACCTGCTGGAACATCTCACTATTTGGTTAATTGGCAACAGATCAGTAACATGATTGGATATAAAAGAGCATCCCAGAGAGTTCATGATTTAAATAAGTAAATCATGGACGTCTCATTATCCGGGCAAGAGGAGGAGAAGGGCCGTCTGGTTTGTCATCGGAACACAAAAGGCCAGCATGCATGATGGTATGTGGTAGGGGGATAAGTAGATAAGTGCACATAGCATTTGGCATTGTGCACATTTGGCAATGACAAATGACAACATTTGATGTATTGTGAACGGCAATATAGGACAAAGAAAATCCAAACTGTTGAGCATTCTGTTTTTATTGACATTTTTAATTTATCATCATGATAAAACAATTTTTATAAACTTGATATTTTCATAGAAACTTGAAAGGTGCCTCCTACTACTATCAGTGTTATATAAATAGTCAACGTATGAAATTTCACCCTTATATGTGAATTAGTTGCTGAATTAGAGTTGTTTAAAGTGTGTGAATTTTTGTTATTCCTGGGGGTGCTGCTGACAGTAAGAACTGCATATATGATTTATCTATCATGCAGAACCGACTAGGCAGAGATACTGGGAGTCTGATACAAAAAAATGTTCCCTGCCCATCTTTTCCACTGTTGTTGCATGACAGACTAATATTTTTGCCCTAGTCTACTGTAAGTGCTATTACTATTAAATGGACGTGTCTAGGAGTGAAAACAAAGCAGCAGACCCCCTCTGTTGCATCACTCACTACAGAACTCCAAACTGCCAATAGAAGCATTGATGTAAGAACTGGGACGATCATGAGAGCATGCCACCACTGGACTTCAGAGTAGTGGAAACGTGTTCTCTGGAGTGATCAATCACGCTTCACTATCTGGCAAATGCCAGCAGAACACTACCTTCTGGAATGCACTGTGCCAACAATAAAGTTTGGTGGAAGAGGGATAGTGGTCTGGGGTGGTTTTTCAAGGTTTGAGCCACTTAGTTCCAGTGAATGTTATTGCTAATGTCTACAAAGACATTTTAGACAAGTGTTTCCTACTTTGTGGCAGCACATTGGGGAAGAAAGTTAAATACATGGTTTGACAGGTTTGGTGTGAAAGAACTCTAGTGGTCTTCACGTGCATCCATACGTCTTGGCAATAACTCAAATTGTTGATGAAGTTATCTGCCATGGCAAAGAAAGCAGTCTTACAGGTCTTCCAGAGTTCACCAAGATTTTTTGGTTTCATCTTTTAATCCTTCTAATGGTTATGTCTGGTGACTGGGCTGGTAATATACTGGAGCACCTTGAACTTCTTTGCTTTCTGGAACTTTGATGTGGAGGCTGAAGTATGAGACGAGTGCCGTCCTGCTGCAGAATTTGCCCTCTCTTGTGGTTTGGAATGTAATGGGCAGCAAGAATGTCTTGATACTACAGGCTGTTGATGTTGCCATCCACTCTACAGAGCTCTCTGACACCCCCATACTGGATGTAACCCCAAACCATGAATTTCCCCTTCACCAAACTTGACCATTTTCTGGGTAAATCTTGGGTCCAACAGCACTATTGGGATGCTGTTCAACGCATGATTCTTCAGAAAAATCAACTTTTCACTGATTTCCACTTTTCCACTGATCCTTTCTGCAAGCTGTCCTCTGTTCAGTGCTGGTTTCTGAGCACTAATTTGGCCATGGAGATCACTGCGAGAAAATTCGACAAACTGTTCGTGTAGACACAGCGTTTTCCGGGTGACCAGTTCTCATGTAGCCCCGCTACAGTTGAAAAGGGGCTGGCCCTGGACCGTCGAAACAACAAACGGTCCTCTCGAACAGTTGTCTTAAGGGGTCTGCCTGACCTGGGCTTGTCATAAACCAGTCTCTTGAAATCGTTTTCTTATCCTCTCCGCTTGCCATTTGGATACATTAAAGATGTCTGCCACCTTCAGCAGCAGTCTTGATGATCGGCACTTTTGTGGTTGTTTGTGGTTGAATCTTCGGCATGTTGTCAGAGGTCAGGTTGCACTTCTCTTAAAAGTCTGTTGTGCCGGGGTTCTTTTTATAAACACCTGGGAATATAACTAGTTTCAGACAGATGAACAAATACACACAGGCCCGAGACACAACTCCTTAAGCATGGATGTCATAATAAATGGTTGTGGCTATTGGAGATTATAGACATCCAATGGGAATGTCTAGAGACCCAACACCTCCAGGGTCTTATTCAATAAGGATGGCGGTAGGGGCTCTGACAAAGAGTCAATGTCAAGACACAGTACATTGAGTGAAGGGCTCATATTTAGTGAATTACATTATTTATCCCAGGAGAAGCTCTAATCTGTGTTATGGGCTTTACCAGGCTGTGGACATCAGCACATTTTTTTGCACCAAGTTATTAATGTGAGGTAAAGTTATATACAATTTTAAGTTGCGACAAGACTTCTGTCAGATACTATATATATATATATATATATATATATATATATATATATATATATATATATATATATATATATATATAGTTCCACAAGAATGTCCAAAATCAGCAAAAGCTGTGGCTACTTCGAAGAATCTAAAGCATAATAAGTATCCTGGGTTGTTTAAAACTTCTGTTTCTTACTTAATTCCAGATGTGCATTAATCTACAATGCAGAAAATGTTACAACAACAAAAAAACATTGAATGAGGTGTAAACTTTTGACTGGTTTGATATACACATTTTTTTGTATATGGTTAATGTACCACAACTAGTAGTTCTACCTGATAAAAGATGATGAGGGCAAGAAAACACCATGGCATAAAATCAGTAACTGTAACTAAGCACATTTGTGACACTGAACGTAGTAGTTTATACAACTAAAATAATAAAAAATGCATCACCTATTGAGATTTAATTGCTGCTACCATGTGCCTACTTACAGTAACTTTCCATCAGTGTTGGTGACCTACTTTTCCTGCACAGCATGTTTGCCCATTAATATTACTAGAAGACTGATGTAATTAATGTATAGTGCATTTTTCATGGTGAATAAAAAAAGACCAAGTTCTACCATAAAGATTCAGATACAGTACCATTTATTCACAATGTAAAGCGACTTTTTTTCCTGACAATTATCCATATTAACATTAGACTAAGGATGAACAGAATAATACCAATTCAGCAATTTAATGTAATCTCAACAATAAATTGCAAATCAACAGCGTGTTTCATGATAATACTATCATGAAAACACGCTGTTGATTTGCAATTTATTGTTGAAATTACACTTTCCAGTGCACATTTAACTGCAAATTTAACTGTATATGTACACTGAAGACTGTATACAAGCTTCAGGGGTCTTGTCTCCTGTGCAAAAACTACACAGTTCTACAATAACCTGAATCAGACCAAGAGGGCCAAGAACTTCAGAATAAAGGTCTTATTCAACAGGTTTGGTCTAAAGAACTCTGTGACAGTCAGAAACACTCAGGCCAATATCTCAACAAATCACGTTCAGTGATGTGGTCCTATTAATTGGCATAGGCTCTAAGAGCTCAGTATCAAGCAGAGTCAAGCTTGAAATCCAACACCATAAATGTGGGGGCAGAATTCATTAATAAAGCCTATGAAATCTCTGAATCATCTAGATTCAGACAGATAAACAAATGCATAAAGAAAAAAGGGGTCAAATTTATTGATTCATCTCTCAGTAGAGAAGAGGGATTGAGAGAGTCGATTGGAAAGTTAACTGTCAACGTAATAGAGTATATAGACTTAGCCATTTAGCCATCTGGACCGCTCTATAGTTGACTGCCTCCAGCGCCGAGATCGACTATGGGATGATCAATTAAAATAAGCCAATCGCAGGAACGGGCGTAAAACTTGGTGTCCCCTGACAACATCCACTCATGCAACAAAACCATCACCCAGTGATACCAATGACTTTGTCCAGAATACCTCAACCACGCCTCCTATTCGCTTGGAGAAGATTTGGGGAATCCACCAATTCAATTCATGTTACTAACTTCACTGGTCTGAGTGACCTGGAGTTAATGGGTACCCTGAATGCTGTGTTACAAGGTTCAGCCCAAAGCTGGTGGTTGGCTACTAAAAGCAAGGTAAAGAGTTGGGAAATGTTCAAGAAAGCGTTTTTTAAAGCATTTTTGTCAGAGGACTACTCGGTTGAAATAGAAGGACAACTTCATACCATGGTGCAAGCGCCTAATCAGCGCCTCAGAGATTTTGCATATGATTATAGAGCCCTGTGTCTGAGGTGGCGGTTCCTCAATGCCTGTAATCCTTGTCTGGCCAGTGGATTAAGAGACACAGTGAAAACGATAGACCAACTGGTAAAGACAGGGTCCATGGTTGAAAAGGACTGGGCTTCTTCTAAAGGATACTGGACTCTTGTGCAGAACGTCAACACTGCGGAACGCACCACCCGGAAACAACAAAAAAGAGGAAATGAGAAGGGCCTAAACGATGGAACTCAGTGGACAGTAGAAGGAGGACCCTCTCTTCTCATTGTTCCGGTTCAGATCCGTGGAGCTAAATGAGATGCCATATTGGACACAGGTAGTACGTATACGCTCATTCAAGAAAGCCTGTGAAAGGAGATATCCAGAGAGCAAGAAATTCTGCTGCCCTGTGGAAATCAAAGCAGTAGCGAAATTTCCTCCTGTCCTCAAACTGCACAAAGTTCCCTTACAATATTGATACTTATGTATTGAGCGATGACTGACTCTACATGCCTGTATTACTGGATTTGGACTTTCTAGTACTCAGTAAAATGACGCTTCAGCCTCACACCAATTTCTCACTAAAACAAAAGCCACACTGAACTGGTCTAACAAAGAGGGTTGGATTAATTTTTATATGGCCACTGCAAGGAAAAGAATAGAAGATGATGTGATTGCCACTCCTGAATGTGTTCAGTCATTGCTTCGGAGGTGGCCCACTGTATGGACAGACAGGCTGGGTGCTACCAAGATTGTGTCGCATCGACATCTTTACAGACCACAGCCTTACATGGGCCTTCAACTCCCCAAAGACTCTACAACAACTGAGGAGAATATCTGTTTAGCAGCAGCATACTGGTGTGATTTGCCGTGCACACTTCAAGTCATTGAAACCGCGCAGAAAGCAGCATGGTGTGTGAGCTAGTAAAGGATTCCTATCCAAGTACTAAGATGGGGCGGGTGCACTATCAGGAGCAGCAAGGTGTTCTCTGCTGCGGAGTGCCCTCGAAATTTGGTGGGTATAACCTTCAGTTGGTAGTCCCTTAACAAATGACTGGGAAATTCCTAGATTACTTCCACAGAAGCCTATTTGGAGGTCACCTCAGGAGAATAAAAACCCTCAGGAAGATTCTGGAGGTGGCATGGTGGCCAAGTATAAGGAAGGATGTGTCAAGGAGTGTCAAATCTGCCAACAGTACAAGGGCCCAAATGGGGGGAATTGTTTCCTTAATGTGATGCAAAGATGCCGCCTGTGTGTCGAATACTGAAAGATGAGATATTCACCCGTTGGGGTGTGCCTGCTCACCTTGTTTCAGACAGAGGACCACAGTGGACCAGTGAGATGATGGCTAAATTATGTGAGGCGTGGGGGGTAACTCAGAAACTGACCACGGCATATCACCCCCAGACAAATTTGAAGGCCATGATTTGTAGGGAAAGACCACCAAGACTGGGACCGGTGTTTACCGGAATTTCGTCTGTCTATTAATACAGCTGTTCACGAGTCCACTGGGGTCTCGCTGGCTGTGTTGGCGCTGGGGCGCTCCATTAAGGGCCCATTTGAATGCTTCATTGCGGTAGCACCTACACCAGGCACGGCAGCTTATAACACATTACATGATAATGCTAACTTGATTAAGGAGGTAGAGAGACACCTGGGTGTGGCTAACTCCAAACAAGCCAGGTATTATAATGCCCGATGCAGATGTGTACAGTTTGCCGTTGATGATCTGGCTTGGATCAAGGCACATCCACTGTCCAATGCCTAGGTGAAATTCTCAGACAAACTTGCTCCTAAGTGGAAAGGACCGACTAGGGTTGAGAAACAAGTAGGTCCCATTAATTACAAAGTGAGATGGGGTACAGCTCAAGAAAGGGTGGATAACATTAATGTCGTTGATCTAAAACTCTATTATGGACCTTCGGTGCCGCTGGCTGGGGGGGGGGGGGGTCTGTAGGCCCACAGCTAGCTATGTCTTTTTACATATTTTTTGTGTGGTTTAGCATGGTGTACTACCATGGGGTGTGTAGCAGCCCTTGGCCTCGAAGAAAAGACGCGGAGAGTTTCTAAAACGGGTGGTAAATTTTATTTCGCTTGCTGGACTTCAAAGTCAACTGAAAACTTCATGTGAGTAATGACACACAAACACAGCTTAACATCCCCTTTACAGCAACATTTTTAGTTCCACGCTCCACCTGCCAAGGGTGCAGTTTTTAGCGAAGTTCTGAGCAGTTTCTCCCTTCGGTTTTAACCTCTTTCTTAAGCTGACAATGCTATGTAAGCATGCAATGAACAATGGCAAAGTTACTCGTCTGCATACCTCTAAGTAAAGAACAGTATTTACAAAATTAACACACAAAAAAAATATTACAAACCTTAGCTTCAACGATCATTTCAAATTAATGCTGGGAAAAACACAAAGTGAAGCTACTAGCTTCCCGCGCTGCTGTGGCACCACATCCGCTCTAGACCTTAAAGGCGCAGTTGCGAATTTTATAGTCTGAGCGAATGGTCATTTACAGGGTGTACATTTGGTATAATTTTGTGCTGTTTTATATTAGCTATCCACATATTACCTCAGTCGCTACGTCATGGAACCATCGGCCAATCCGGACCGTATCCGGTATAAACACGGTACCAGGAAGCGCATGGGAAAAGAGAGAGGGTGAAGCCGGCTGGTTCGTAGCGTTGGGATTACTTCCACGTAAAGGCTGACTTTGTCGGCCTGCACGCCTTATTTCTTAAAGTACTTTTTCCGCCTTTTTTGGACCCCGCATGGAAGGAGCAGCGGTGAAGTTTGTGGTGGATTGGTTTCCTCACGCTGTCTACTTTCCCCGCGGAGCAGTGAAAGGGGAGACCGCCGTGTCTTACCCCTGTTGAACTGATGCCGTGTTGTGGGACAAACTGACTCTGGCTATGTTTCTTGCGCTCTTACACACGCACGCTCGCACATATGCACACGTGCACTCACACACACACTCACACCCATACTCTACTTTGGAATGTTCATAAGGGTTCTGGCCTTGAGATCGCCGCATCTCTTTGTTGTTTGTTGTATGAAATTTGGATGCAGTGTGTTTAAAGGTAAATGTCTGATTAGTTTGGGTGATCATTCGAGCAAATAAATGGTAAATTTGCTCACATCATATTTTTTTTTTATCTGTGTCAAGCTCAATAATGGCATGTTTCTCACTACGCCGTCCTTAGAAGGTGTTTTGGTAACCTTGATTGGGGAAATCGGTTTTTGCATAGAGGCGACTGTATTATATTGTTGTTAGCTCATACAGGTAAATCTCTGGCAACAGTTACAAACAAATACATGCTGAGAAAGGGGTCAAATTCATTGACTCTGACTATGTGCTCATATTAAAAGACAATGGCTATGCAAGTTAGGGAACAACTAGAATCAGGCCCAAGACACAACACCTTAAGCATGGAGGTCATGATAAATGGTTGTGGCTATTGGAGATTATAGACATCCACAGTGAATGCCTAGAGATCCAACACCTCCAGCAAATGGGTCTCCTTCAATAAGGATGGCTGTAGGGCCTCTGACACAGAATCAATATCAAGACACAGTACATTGAGTCAAGGGTTTAAATTTAGAAAGTGTGGCTTTGGGAGTTCTACATTAACCTGAATCAGACCAAGAGGGCGAAGAACATCAGAATAAAGGTCCCATTCAACAGGTTTTGATGAAAGAACTCTGACAGTCAGACACGCTCAGGCCAATATCTCACACCACATTCACTGACGCGGTCTTATTAATTGGCAAAGGCCCTAAGCAAAGTCAAGCTCGATATCCAAAGCCATCAATGTGGGGGCCAAATTCATTAAGACAGGCTATGAATTAGACCGATGAACAAATACATACAAAAAAGGCGTGCTCATATTGAAAGACAATTGCTATGGGAGTTAGGACACACCTAGAATCAGGCCAGAGACACAAAACCTTAAGCATCAAGCCCCGCAAATGCCAAACACATGCCAAACTTGCGTCTTCAGTTCAGCCACTGGTCCCAGCTGTGTACACCCTTTGAGACCCCATAGGTTTTCCTTTATATCGCCAGTTAATTCTGTGACGCACATCAATCTTTTTTCCTCTTCCCGCCTTTCACGGTTCACTACACTACCCCTTCCATTAAAAAAAAAAAAATGTCCCCATGCTCACTAAAACAGTATTACACACATAATCTTCGAAGTGTTTTGGCGTATACCGCTTGCGCTGTGCTCGTTGTTCTCGGAGGGTTTGCTGTACCACCGGACTAACTGGCTCAACTGTCAGTTCAGTCCCCGCAGATACAGACAGCTGTGTTTGTTTAGTACTACAGGGGTCCATCTCTGGTACCAATATGTGGCGTCGCTGCACTTGTAGCCATCATGTTACAGGGATCTTGGGGCTCCTGCCAACTTGCTGTAACTTAGACCTGGACGACGGTCCTGGCTGCTCGGGTGCGGTGGACTGGGCGACGGTCCTGAATGTAGCTTTGAACGGCCAACCTCAGTTGCACCTGTCTTCTGTAAATCCTATCTGTCCAATACTTGCATCTTGAACTTTGTACTAGCTTTGGTGCTACTACGGTAAGCCATCATAACAAAAGGCAGCAGTATGTCCCAATTATTCTGATTGGTCTCCACAAAAGAGGCCAACATACTGACAAGAGTACGATTCAGTTTTTCGAGTCCATCTGACTGTGGCTGTTAGGGAGACATGCAGATCTTATCAATCTCTAATAACCGGCATAATTCTTTAAACAGGGATGATTCAAATGTCCTACCTTGGTCAGTAAGGATAACATGGGGCATTACCCACCTGCTCTCGCTACAGTGCCTGCTTCTTGATTGGGTAATGCAAAGCTCTCAGCCCATTTCGAGAAATAATTAGCAACAACCAAGATATATCTGTTACCAGCTGCCGTCACTGTAAGAGGACAGACTATATCTAGAGCAATATGCTGAAAAGGGCGCGTTACTACTGATGGCATTACGGGAGCCCTAGGGGCTTTCCCAACAATTTTATGTGTGGCACATATCTCACATGTTCAACACCAATCTTTAACATCCTTCCTCCATCCAGCCAAAAAAATGCTTTTGTAATTTATCCTTAAGCTTTGCTACCCCTAAATGTCCACCTGTCCTTGTATGATGAAGACTATGCAAAATCCTTGGCACCCATGATTTAGGCAAAACCACCTGCCTACCACCAATGTGGCTTTGGCTCCCACTAAATCGTACCAACAAGTCCTGCTCCACTTCCAACTGGTCCCATAACTCCAGCAGACGTCTCAGCGTTGGAGTGTCATCGTTTCCCCACTCTTCTTTCTGCCCCTTTACCTTCATCTGCTTGACCTTCTGTATGTCTGCATCCTCCCTCTGGGCCGTAGCCAAATCCCATGTCTGCAGTGGTACCCCCGTTCTTCCTGTACATGGTGCACCAGCTGAATAGGTTACTTCAGAGACTCACAGGTTGAAATCAGGTCCTGCACAGGGGTAACCTCTCTTCAAAGGACTCTGCAGACACAACAGACTTGAGCCCCAGTATCTAATAAAAATGGGATTCTTGCAGCATTTATTTCCAACTCTAAATAAATACCACTACCCGACTGAGTGACTGGAACCACTATTACGCCTTACATCACGCCCACATTCCCAACACACCTTTAAGCCCTAGCCTCATAACCCTCTGCCCTACGACTAACTTCATTATAACTAGGCCTCCTAACAGCACTGTCTTGGTTAACAGAAGCACTTGAAGCAGTACACGAGCGGCCAAAAGCCTCTCTTAGCTCTTTTACTTCTTGCCTTAAGGCCTGGACCATGGCCATCATTTCCAGCTCATGCGGTCTTCTATTTAATACCCTCGTTTCTAGTTCCACCCCCTGTACACGAGAGTCAACTGCCTGTTTTTCAAAATCCCTAATAAGCTCCAACTCTGCTGCTAAATTAATTGCTTCTTCCAAATTAGTGGGTTTTGTACTACGCAGCTGAATACCAAGGTCTCCATCCCCAACATGCATAATGAAATGATCTAGAGCCAGTTACATCTAAACATGAATAGGCTTGCTCAGCCAATCTGCGCACCGCATTCCCAAAATCACATACTGATTCTTTACTTTGTCTACGTCTATTGGAAAAATCAAACCTATTCCATTCAGAACTTCCTGACCTAGTCAGATACCTCCCCATCATTAACTTCAAACCCTCAAAAGTTTCTCGGACCGCTACAGGAAGACCGCAATAAATTTTGTGTGCCCTATGTGATAAAGCAAAGTCAAAAAATTTAATTTCTCCGACTCCCCCCAGCCACTCAAAGGCTTTGGAATGTTTTAAAATGCTGTAAAGCATGATTTTACTTTAAAACCACCATAGTAGTTAAACGCTGAGTTTTCCTTTATGATTTTTGTGAAAATGCAACAGAAGTGGTCTGCTAACAAGTTTAAATGCAAAACATGAGTTGCTAATCAACTTGGGCAAAGTTTTCTTCTCATGGCTGTAAAAGTCATTGAAGCTCACTAAACACACTGAAAATGTGTTTGCAGCACTGTACAAGCGCTCAACGGCTTTAGAATAGTCTGAATTGCTGCTGAAAATGATTTTACGTAAAAACATGTTCCACCATGGAAGTTTGTCAAAATGCAACAATAAGGGGCTTCTATTCTGTTAAAGGCAAAACACAAGTAAATAAGCAACTTGGGCAATTTTATGTGCTCATAGCTGTAAAAGTCATTGAGATTCCCCTTATGTGCTGTAAATTAATTGTAGTATTGTAGAAGCCCTCAATGGCTTTCGAATGGTCTGAACTGCTGATGAGCATTATTTTATGTGAAAGCATCATAGTTATACATAGAAAAATGCAACAGAAAGGGCCGCAACAGTTTCTGGAATAGTGGTGATATTAGATGAGTTTGGCTATAGGAGCTCTGAGAGGCAGTCAGCGTTAATACACACCACATTCAGTGAAAATGTAGTATTTATGAAGCCAGCCTGAATGAGTTGTAAAGCAACGATCTGGCGATCTAACACATCCAGAGTATCCAGAGTTTCAATCAAGCTAATTCACTGAAGGTGTCATATTCATTAAGCGTGGCTGTTGTAAAACAAGCAAAATAAGGCTAGAAACCCAGTGCATAAGGTTCATATTTAATGAGAATGGCTGGTTGAGCTGTGAGACAACCAGGTTCAATGTCTAGATCATGCACATTCAGTGACGAGGTCATATTCGTGGATCATAGTTGTGGGAATTGTAAAACAACCAGAATTAGGGCAGAGCAAGCAAAGGGGTCATATTAAATGAATATGGCTATAGGAGTTCTAAGACAGTCACAATTAATATCTAGAAACACCACATTCAGTGACAAAGTAGTATATAGGGAGCGTGGCTGTGGGAATTGTGAAACAACAAAAATGAGGACAGACACCCAACACCTTCAGCAGAGGAATTATATTCAATGGGGTTGGCTGTAGGAGCTCTAAAACAGCCAGAGTTAATGTCTAAACCCAGCACAAACAGAGTGCAGGGATCATATTCGTGCAGCATTGCTATGTATGTAGTAAAACAACCATAAAAAAAGCCAGAGGCCCAACACCTATGGTCATACCCATACGCAAATGTAGCATATGTACATATGTGAGGTTTTCAGATATGTAATATATGTCCATATAATGTAAAAACATATATAAAACATATTAGAAATTTGAGTAATTATTTATTTTGACACGTCTGGCCCATAGAAATATGTATGCATATGTATGTGTAATATATATATATATATATATGTAAAATATATTACTTTCAGTCAGCCCCCCAAAAAAACTGGCAAACCATCAGGCGGCTTAGGCATGGAAAGCAGCTCTTCATGAACACTGTATACAGTGAGGGTGAGGAGCTGTTGACTAGGAAGGTCGTTGGGGATGGAAGGAATACTTTGAGGATCTCCTCAATCCCACCAACACGCCTTCCGAAGAGGAAGTAGAACTTGGGGACTCAGACGGGGCTCGTCTATCACTCGGGCTGAAGTAGCCAGGGTAGTCAAAAAACTCCTTGGTGGCAAGGCTCCGGGGGTGGATGAGATCTGTCCTGAGTTCCTCAAGGTTCTGGATGACACAGGGCTGTCTTGGCTGACACGCCTCTGCAACATTTTTGCAGATGATGTGGTCCTGCTGGCATCATCAAACTGTGACCTCCAGCTCTTGCTGGATCAGTTTGCGGCCGAGTGTAAAGCGGCTGCGATGAAAATCAGCACCATGGTCCTTAGTCGGAAAAGGCTGGAGTGCCCTCTCCAGATTGGAAATGATCTCCTGCCTCAAGTGGAGGAGATTAAGTATCTCGGGGTGAGGTGATTCGGGCATCTGGTTAGGATGCCTTCTGTACGTCTCCCTGTGTCCGACTAAGAGGAGACCCCGGGGAAGACCCAGGACATGCTGGAAGGATTATATCTCTCGGCTGGCCTGGGAATGCCTCGGTATCCCCCCTGGAGGAGCTAGAGGAGGTGGCTGGGGAGAGGGAAGTCCGGGCTTCTCTGCTTTGACTGCTGCCCCCGCGGCCCGGATCCCCGGAAAAACGGTAGACAATGGATGGATGGACCTATGAAAACACAGAAAAATATTAAAATAAATAAAAATAGTAAATAAAACAAAACATACGTACAGATTTGCATGTGATAATAAAACACCAATGTTTATTTAAACATTTAATAAAATTGAAAACTTTTAAAGGAAAGCATGCAAGGCTTTAGTATAAAGATACGTCTTAAAAAACATTTTCCAGAACATTTTCAGGACATTGACAAAATAGCTGGTATGATAGACCAGCTGTGACTACATTTAACCAATGTACTGTGTACTGTGACTACAACTAACCAAATTAACTGTGTTTACTTGGATAGTCAGTTACGTCAGTAGCAGCTATGGTCATCGCTCAGTAGTTCACCTTAATTTTACTAAAAATCCAGTTTTAGGGCAATGTCACTGGATGAACTACAGTAAGGAGTTGCCTACATTACCTGCGAGCAACGCTCGCCTCAGGGTTTCTTCTTCAGGTCAGTCCTTCACTCGACAATGTATGATGATCTGTCTGTAAAACAATTTTAACTAAACTCCCTCATTTTTATCCATGCAAAGAGAGCAAACATGTTAACACTGGTTGTGTTGAGCTTAGCAGAACAGCGTCTGGTGGTCTCGGTCATTCACAGGGGATGTCGATTAGGTTTTGAAAATATTTGGTGCCAACAAGAAGGCGAGAGATACAAGAAGGCGAGAGATATCGGTCAACCAACACTTCTTCAAATACCTATAACAAAGAAAAGATATGCATATTTGCTTACTGACAGTCAATTCTTCGACTTCAGCACTTGATCCTTGTCCAAATGTCTTGAGTCGACTCTTTGGAGAGCTTAACGCAGCAGAGTTTATATAGCCGGAGTTTAATTACTTTCATGTTCTTCATGATAAACAGCGATAAAAGATGGTTTAATCCCTGTGTCTCTACTTTATCACACATTCCAGCAGCACTAGTTGAGAACCGAAACTGCTACACATGGAAAAATCACTCTTGACATAGATCCATATATGCATATATAGCGTTGCTCGCCGGTAATGTAGGCAACTCCTTACTGTAGTTCATCCAGTGACATTGTCCTCAAACTGGATTTTTAGTAAAATTAAGGTGAACTACTGAGCGATGACCATAGCTGCTACTGACGTAACTGACTATCCAAGTAAACACAGTTAATTTGGTTAATTGTAGTCACAGTACACAGTACATTGGTTAAATGTAGTCACAGCTGGTCTATCATACCAGCTATTTTGTCAATGTCCTGAAAATGTTCTGGAAAATGATTTTTAAGACTTATCTTTATACTAAAGCCTTGGAAATATACATTTCCGTATTGGGAGACGGGGGCAATTCACCTTAAGTGTAGGCGTTTTGTTTATGTAAGGTGAATATGAAAGCTTTGAGGAACATGAACTCAGGCCAGCAACACAATACCATCTTTGAACAACTCATCATACAGCTCTGTGGCAACCAGACTCAGGCCTGAGACACAAAGCTTTCAGCGTAGGCACCATTTTTATTAAAGCTGGCTGTGGTAGCTCTGTTCCAGCCAGACTCAGTGCTGAAACCCAGACGTTTCGGCATAGTGCTCATATTCATAGCAGAGGCCTCACTGGAGTCCCAAAAACAGGCAAGTCGTTTTGTTCATGTGAGCAAACCGAAGGCGATGGTGGCAAGAAAAACTCCCTCAAGACAGGAGGAAGAAATCTTGGGATGAACCAAGACTCACAAGGGGTGACCCATCGTCCTCTGGTCAAAAGTATTTACATTTTACCAAGTTCACAATAAAAGCTAAGAGAATCTCTGTTTGAAGTATGGATGGTAAAAGCTTTAGGAACTGCACAGGTAGAGGCAGTCTCTGACTGATTATGTGACACCATCTTCTTGACGAGAAGCTCGGGTTCGGGGGAACCTGACTGTCCTGCCAGAACGTTTGTAGCTGGATACGCGAGGGACGCGAGGGAGAATTGGCGTGTTGTGTGTCTGGTGACTCTCTCCGTGGAGGACACTGAGGATGTCTACATTTTGGCACTTTGATTATTGGGGTTATGCTGATTGGATTAGGCGTTTCCCTGGTATATCTCGAAATTACAAGAGTCCGGTCAGCTGTCAAGAGCCCGGGAAAGCTGCCTGACATGATTAACGAAGTGGGCAGAGCTGTGGGAAACCAGACTGTGACTTTTTACAGCAAAATGGACAACATCTTGGGAACTTTGAGCTGCAGCATTGACAACATCTCGGAGAAGCTCTCAGCTTTGCAACGCTGTGTGGAAAAGATTGAGGACCATCTTAAGACAGAGTGAAACTCGCTAAATTAGCGCGGTGCCACTCACCCAAACAACCTGAAGTCTAATCTGCTTTTGGCTCCCCTGTTATCAGCTTGACCTTGGCTAATAAGGCACAGCTGTTGACGAAGAAAATTCCTCAAGAAGAACACTGTCCAGAGAATCTTATCCCTCCCCCCACGCCTTCGCTGCTTGTTCCCGGCCAAGTGCGCGTGCGAGTCTCTGTTAGCACCGGATTCTGGCTGCTTACGGTGATGTCGCGCGAGGCTTGGTGTTGTGTCTTATACCCGGCCCACTTACCCGTTGCTAGTTGTGTCTTGCGTCTACTGATTGTGCCTATCAACAGAGATTTTTTGTATGTTCCTACTCTGCGCTCCACGGAGCTCAGTCTGGGGGTTTGAATTTTTTTTATCCTCTTCTCTCCCCGTGTTAACTCGTATGTTTCTAATTTGACCTGTCTTCCTGTCCTGTCTCCCCTCCCAATCGCCAATACCTTGTATCTGTATGTAACGGACGGGTTGATGTAAATTTCGCCGGTTCTTGTACTTGTACTTGTGACTGTGTGACAATAAAGGCGTTTTGAATTGAATTGAAAAGTGAGAGTGAACTGAGAGTGATCTTCTACCAGCATTCAGCAGGACAGGTGGGCAGCTGTGCCACCATTTTGAAAAAGGCAAAACTTGTCTTCTTTGCGGTTATGCTATATGCCAACTTCCAAATTTTAGCTCTCAAATCCCAAATGTTGCCCTTAACTAGAGAATGTACTTTATAAATTGCATTTAATTACAAAATATTATCCCTATTTTAGACTATATTAATCATTATATAGCGTTGATATTTTGTGTAACGCTAACTCTCAACAACAAACATCATAGGAAAATTTTTAATGCCTTTTAAGAACAAAACCCTTTAAACAACAATCTAGCATCTGTATTTATATCAGGCACAATATAGTCAACTGAAACAAAAAATGCCGAACAGAATTATTGTACTACCACTTCTATTTTTTGTATTGCACAAAACTGCATTTTTTCTGTATATTAAAATCTTTAAACACAGCCCAACACAGACAAGTTAATACAGAACTTGTTTTTATTAAGAAAACAACACATAGGTAAATAACAAATGACAGTTAGTGATATACTGTGCTCCAAAGAATACTAAATATGAATATTTCAAACATTTCAAGATTTGTACAGTACATACTCATTTAGAAATCTATATCTTTTAGTTGCAACAATCTATAAGACTGCAACTATGTCAGATATACCTGTTGCCTGTGCATAAGAAAATTAAAATTTGTGATAAATGTATTAAAACATAACAAAACTGAACACCAATGTGAACTACAGTTGTGCTTGAAAGTCTGTAAATCCTAAAATATCTGATTTTCAAATTAAACAAATTATATTATAAAACTATTATATATGATGTATATAGTTGTTCATTTATTTATTGAGGGAAATATTACATATCTGTGAGTGTCAAAAAGTAAAATGTAAACCTAGGATTAGCTGTTCAACTGAAGTTAAAATGATTCAAATCAACAGGATAACAAGTAGGCATTAAAACAAGTGTTTATGGAAGTGTATCATGGGATTAACAAAGAAGATTGCTGAGGAGCTCAGAAAATTAGTTGTTACTATTTATCCACCCGGAAAGCATTACAATACCATCATGAAAGGCTATACTTCATTAACTACAAAAACAACAACAACAACGTGTGGGACTACATGTTCTTTTTTGTCAACTCCTTAAATCTCAGAAAAACAAAACATTGTGATGCATATCAATGTATCGTAAAATGTCTTAAAGTATCATGATTTTTATGCCATACTATCCATACTAGTCCTGGCCTTCATCATACAGGATCTAAAGTTAGACAGTTAATATAAGGAAACAATATCCCATAGTTAAAGCGGTTCCGTATGCAGGAATGGGCTAAAATGATTCCAGGCCAATGTGCAGGATTGAACAACAGTTACTGGAAATGTTTGGTCGCAGTTATAGTACTTGGTAGGCCACGTCCGATTCTGTAAGCAAAAGTTTACATACTTTTACCACTCACTGATGTGTAATATTGGATAATTTTTGTCAACATTTGTCTCATTGTACACTTCCAAAAAAAAATCTGAGTTCAGTGCCTTGGCCAGAATCCCCATGCAAATCCTGGCAGAAACAAAGCAATGAGTATAGAGGAGAATAGGTTTACTCCGTTGTTATCCAGAATGGGCTTTCCACATATTCTCTTTACTGTTGGTGACTCATAGTTTACAACCTTTCCAATGCTTTCATCATACCCTTGATGGAGAGAAAAAAATTAACACAAAAATGTTTTAGTTAAACAGTATGAAATAATAAGACCATCAGATTATACAACTTTTCTACCAAGAACAACTTCATTGTACTAAAATCAACAATTACACTGTATTAAAATACAATGGAATTGTAATAAAAACATCTTAATAAAAACCTTTTTATTTTTAGCTTTACTGTATGCACACAATTTAGCCTACCTCCTTGTATGATTTTAATATTTTATTTTCATGGTCTGACTCTCACATAAAAAAGGGAAAATAGCATTAGAAACTACTGCTAGTGACATTTTAACATTCGCTTACCAGGTCGAGAACAAATCTGTGTCACAGGAGCTACTCTGCGTGCACAGCTCTGCATATTTTAGTGCTTTAACTGCACCCATTACAAACATTCAGAAGCTGTCAACGAGCAGGGCAGCTGGTTTAATAAAAATTAAGTTTCTACAGGAGCACATTTTTAAGAAACACTTGTACTAATCCACAGTGGCCATCCGCCACCTTAACAGTAATATCTATCACTGGCCTTCCAGCTCCCCCTGCAGTCGTGTAAGCCTCTGCCTCAACCTGGTCACTATGTGACACATTGATGATTGTGAGCTCTACTGGTCGGTTAGGAATCACTTTGACACAAAATTCACTTTCTACAAAATTATCCTCAACCTGAAGGCTAACAACGTATGCAGAGCTACAGAGGAATTACAATCTGCAATTGTACAACTACTAGGATCGCTTTTATCAGTAGGTGATATCAAGACCTGATAAATTGGACCAAGATTGTAAAAGGAGGTGTACCTACTGAAGTGGCTGGTCAGTGTATGCTGTATCATTGAAATATTCATAAAATTACATCAAAATGTAGTAGAATTTTGTTGAACGTACCTGAATATTGCATGTTTGCACCTAGAAAAGAGTCAAGCATTGAGCCCAGTAAGCCTGCCATAGCACCATACACAATGATGGGCCACTGGGGAACGGCTAAATGTATTTCATTAACCAACAGCAACTGAGTAATAAAGTAGGCTGTGCCCACAGTAGCTCCACCAAGAAAGCTGGCAATGAGACCCATTGGAGTGACTCCTCCATTAGTACCTATAATACAATTTGGGGCATAAGCCACAATAAAGTAGTTGATTAGACGGAAAACATATACAGTTGTATTACATACAGCATATACATGGACAACATATACAGTTGACATATGACCTGATCAAATCACATTTTGTTAAATATGGCTTTTAACTGCACATTTTAGTGCGGTCTTTATTTATTTCCTGATCTACCTGCCTGGGCCCAACAAGGAATGTGTGGAGAATTTGTAAACAAAAAACCTTAAGACGTGTTTGCAGGAAGATGATGACAGAATAACACCTAAAATACCTAATCGCTTTGTATCTTTGTTGCCAAAATGTCTTTTGTGTGTTGTGAAAAGGAATGTCAACAATGTCCAGCTTTACCGACCTAAAGTTTTTGGAATGTGTTGTAGGCCTGAAATGCAGGCATGAATGTATATTGACAATTACAAGTAAATTGACAATTACAAGTAAACTGACCAGACAAAACATAAAATATTTGGCGATCATACTGTCTGCGACAAAATAAAAGTCAAAGTAAATATAAGAAACACTGTTTTGATTACTGTGTTTTTTTAGGTCGCTCAGAGCAACATCTCTGCATTCTGGCGTGCACTTTGGACTTACTGACATTATACACCACTTACATGCACAAAAAGCTTTCCTTTTTTTCCTGTTCCCGAGTTTCAGTTATCATTTCCCAAAGCATTTATCGTTGTGCAATCCATGCTACTATAACTACTTATAAATACCATGTATTCAACCAAGCCTCTGCGTTATTCACCAGAATCAGAAATTTTATTTCTGTAAATAAAAAGTTATCAAAAATACACATTTAAAATTTTAGAGAACAAAAAGTATCTTCCAGCTTAAACCACTGTTTGCAATCCAGAATAATGTGATGTCATTTTGCTAGTGGTGAACAATGCTGCCTGTCACAGTTGGCCAAAAATCAATAGAAAAGACAGACATTAGGAGAGTATTTTAACAGGTATTTGGGTATTCTATGAAAGCTACTGCCCTAAAACCCAGTAAAATATGTATATAATTAGCCCCTTAAAATAAGGACCACACAAATAAATATATACATAGTTTATTTTCAATTTTGTGGCTTTTCTTTTTTTTTAAGAACTGTAAAATCTAGACAATTCATCAACCAATGAGCTAACTCACTGTAGTAACAGTGTGCAGTAATGTTGCAGCACACTGCATTTAACATTCTCTTTGTATAATAGCATTAGCTGCAATGTATTGTGTGTGTTTTTAAAACATTTGTTAAAGAGTTTGATTTATTTATTTTTTTTATTGGAATTTCTTTTTTTGGCCCGTCTGTATGTGACAGGCACCTATCAGAAGCTGACAACACATTGTGTCGATTGTGTTGAGAATAACATTGTAAACAAACCAAAAAGTATTATTTTTCAACCAGTCTAAAAACAAACATGAAAATAAGCAAATCAACAAACAATAGTGGTCACGCAGTGTCTGTCAGTAAGATAACAGTCAAGCGGAGATACAATGTATGACACAGTCATCAAAAGAGTCTGCTAGTTGGAGCCTATTGCAAATGTTCCTAGTATATCAGTGAGCTCTTAGTGAACCTTCACCATATGTTAAGCTCAGCAACACTTCCCTTATCTGTTAATATACTTCAGAAACTAAAGGTGCACTTCAGAAACATGGTCTCACAAATAAGAAGTCTGTGATAACTGAAATAACCACTGCTCTCAGCACATCCAACCCTGTTATTAAACCCTTAAAGAATGATACATGAGTAAAGAATGAGTACAGTTTACCTTGGCAATTACTGTTATTTGTAGAAAATATAATATATTTATATTTGAGGGCATAATACCGATTTAAGGGAATGCCTATTGCTTGACTTTACTGACTTCCAAGAGACAATTCACTCATGAATAACAGCAAAGCAATCCCCACGTTCCCTTATAGTCTGGACACAAGACAAATAAACCACGTGATACCGTAATCATTTCTTGTTAAAAAAAAAAAAAGGTGGAATGCCTATGTTTCTGAAGACCCTACCAGAGTATCGGGCACACAGTTAAATGTTAGGAAAAGTGGCAAGAGCAGCGGTAAAAATTATCTTTTTGTGCTAACTTTTCACTGATTCTACTCTTGGCAGAACATACAAAACAAACTTTTTTGTGTGGGCATGCCAAGTATATCCCAGTAGTTAGGGAAAGTTAAGTGATTACATCACTTTGATAATATCATAGACCTAATAGATACCAACTGACAAGAGCAAAACAAAAAAAATAATAATTCAAAAGTAAATTCTTAAAATCATCTCAAAATCATTTTGCCAGTTTCCTGCCTTCTTGTCTCAGCCAAAAAGAAAACATACTTTTTACCACATTATTTATATATGGTTTAATGTATCTTTATACTAATTTAACAACTAGAAATTTGTTAAGAAAATGTATTTTTAAACCAAGAGTTTAAAGTCGAACCTGTGGATCCACACATTATGCAGACTGTCATGCTTTCCTTCATCTAGCACACCTGATTCATCTAATTAACAATGTTTGTGCTAGGTCAACTGTAATAGAGTAAAGAGAAAACAAATATGTGTGGAAAAACATCAGGAAACCATGTTTTGTGCTGCCAAAAGAACAGTTATAATTCCTCACCTATTGGGACTTCCTTCCAGGTGGTAATGAGCCTGGGTTTGCTGTTACTGATAACTGGGCCTACTTCTGAAGCCCATGTGTCTCCTGTGCTACAGGCCAACGCTCCAAGCAGTGACAGGCACATCCAGGAAGCAGAATACTGCTTTCCAAAATCAACAGGCATTTCCCCTGGACCAACCTCAATCATATAGAGCAAAGCTAGTTCTGTTGGCACACCTCCATTGCAGAAAACCTGAACCCAGTTCCTCTGGCCACCTGCAGGAAGATATAGACTCAAAAATGTGAAATATAATCAGAATTACACCAAGAAACGCTGAGACTCCACTCTAGCCCCACAAAAAATATGAACAATATGTAAAATTTACAATGTTTGTAAAAAATCTGGGAACTCCTAGATTTAGTGCTTTATGTTCAACAAAGAATTCCTTTAGGCCTTACTTAAATAGTGATGTAGTTTATTAGAAATTATAGTTTAAAGCACAAATTCAAACTCTTTTGGTCCAAAGGTGGTTTTAACAATTTGAAGTTCTGACAACACAACAATTAGGAGGACTTCCAAAAGTAGGATTTGTATTGGTTTATTTGTAAGATGTAAACAGTTATCTTTTATTCATTGCAAACTACATGCACTAATTTAAAAACACTTTCACAAATTAGGTGTCCCAACCCTTCCATTGACGCTTTGTACTCAGAAAGGGATAAATCTAAAATTGTACCTTTTTTATATTCTGAATCAATGTTTTTTTTGACATCCCCCTTCCATCTTGTCAGTTTTGTGGAGGTGATAAAAAAAGCCAGCAGAGCAGCAAAGAAGCTCATGTTGGCCATAGTGAGAATAAAGCCAACCAGCAATGCTGAAACAAACAAAAACAAACATAAAATAAGGTTTGCCACACAACCACCTTCTCCATTACGTACATATTCTTTGTATCTACACTCATTGTCCATTTTATCAGCTCTCCATGCTATACAGTTGCAGTCTGTAGTTCTACTTCAAACTTTTATATAAAATACATCCTATCTGTCATACCTAGGATATTGTTTATTTATTCCTGCTGTGGTGGTAAAGTCTGAGGCATTACATTTTTTTTTAAAAAGCCTGTTACTATTCACAGACAGTGACGGTATTACTTATTAGATATTTATGGCAACTTAGAAGGCCTCTGGCAGACTGGGTTAAAAAAAATGATTAAATAATTAATCACATAAAGAATTATTGCATGTTAAAGGTCATTCAGTAGTGAATTAATTTTCCACTTCCATATATTTTAAATAGTTCCATAAACCACAAAACACCAATGATGTAAAAGAACAAAATAAGACAACTAGTTCAGTTTCAACAAATTGATTTTCATCTCTTTGACAGAACATTTGAGAAAAAGGGAAGAACCAATAAACAAAACATGTTTTTCCATAAAAGGGTCCAACAACTACAAAACATCATAATATCTACAAAAAGAGGTCATCAGTATTATTCTACTGAACCATAACATAAAATGTATTTGTAAATATTATATTATCTTTATATACTTATATTATCAGGTTTTATATATCAGGTTTCTGAATTAATCTGATAAGTGGCATTTTATTTTATAAAACAATTGATATTAATGTGATACTATAGTAAGGCTCTATCTCCATCCGTAGTTTACTCAGATCAATAGGGTAAAACAGTCTCAACTCAATACAGCTTCTTGCATGGTAAATGCTTTAACCTAGTAAAGCATTGTTGTTTAATGACTGATTTCATATTTAATATTTACCTGCATCAACACCTCTTTAAGTCCCATATTAAAATTCCTATGAACCACTACCAAATGCATACTTAGCACATGGAAATAGCTCCATAGCTTTATTCTCCTTGCCATATCATAGAAACAGGCCACACCTGGTCATGAATCAATTAGTCCAATCACTTGGAGCGTGTGAAAATGGATGAACTATGTAAAAAAAGCTGTAATTAATTTATTATACACCTTGTATTAAAACTGATAGTGTATACTTCAATCACACCTCCATTTCTTAATTTCAAATCCTTTGTGGTTGTGTACAGAGGAAATGTTACAAAATTGAGACATTATCCTAATACCTACAGACCTTACTGTACTTACTTTTTTTTAATTCAAACTTTTAGCACCACAAAACTACCGCACCCCTTTCTTGCCCAGCCCAAAGTTTTCCCTTAACCATTAACTAATAAATAAATAAATAAATAAATAAATAACATAAAGAACATAAAGAACATAAAGAGAATAACTAATTACAAAGGGGGAGTGGGGAAGAAAGAAAATAAATAAACTCCTCTATTCACTGTTTAGGTGTGACCAAATGACACAGTGCTAAATGGTTGCCAAACCCAGTCAAACATGACATCTGTTAACCATAGTACATGTGAGGGTGGGGTGGGCTGATTTCCACCCAAAAAGAATCCTTCTCTTGGCTAGAGGAAGGGTAAAGATAACGGCATCAGCCACCTGAGACCTAGTAAAGAGAGATTTGGCCGGTACTCTGAATATCGTAAGCAGGGGGCAGGGATTTACATTACAATCAAAAGCCGCTGTTAAAAAAGCAAACTTAAAAAATTTCATTGTCGTCGGAATTGTGCCTAGATCCTGAGTGTAGCAATAACTACAGGGTTGGAGGATTGTCAAGAAGGGGACAATGGCAGCAAAGAGAAATTTAAAGCTTTCAACAAAGTGGGGATAAGATAAAAGATGGCCCCGCAGACGGCGACTCTGGTGAGAAGCTCCGTCATGCTTTGTTTGTTTTTGTTGCCACACGTGAACCTAACACGGTCACATACAGCGCAGAGGATCTTTTCAGCATCAGGCACTTCATGACACATGGCATTACTCCCGATTTCCTGGCATCCACTTAGCCAACCTCCGCTCACTAGGCAACACAATGGATGAACTTCTGAACCGGACCAACAAGGACATCAACCGTGGCTGGTGTACAGACGTTACTGTGTTCATGAAAAACATGCAATCCTGATCTGTCCTCTGTGGTGCTTGTCGGAGTTTACATCCCACCAAGCACGTGTGTGCACGGGAACTGCATGCCCTCACACACCAGATCACCAACGCTAAGCACAAACACACATGGTCTGTTTTCATCATTCTTGGGGACTTCAACAAAGCGAAACTCACCAGTGAGCTGCCCAAATACAGATATTATGTTACCTGCCCCACAAGTGAGCATAATATCCAAGACCACTGCTATACTGTATTAAAGGGTGCATACAGCTCTGTTCCTTCGAGCTGCTTTGGGCCTATCTGACCACTCTATGGTCCATCTTCAGCTCTGCCTTCAACACAATCATCCCCAGATATCTACACACTAGAGATGGAAAGATCGATCAGCTAGGTATTGGCTGATTTTTAATCAAAATATGCGATCGGTGATCGGCCGATATTTCTCCAGTTTAGGCAATCCCGAGAGCCGATTGATGGCGTTAAACAAATGAGCCTAATTTCTGTATTTCCAGATAGCGTTTTGCTAAAACCCCCTCCGGCGAGGTCCCTACAAATCCTATCTGAACCGCTAGATGGAAACACATACCCTTTCATTTTCAACGAACTAACTAAAGCTGCATGCCTCACGAGAACAGTTTGTGGCGTTCACAGCATGTGCTGTCCGTCTGGCATTTTTTACCGTATGTGACTCATCCAAGACGTTTTGTAAAAAATGTATAATCAATGTATTCCATGGGGAAACCAAAACAAAGACAATTAACTATACTAATCTGATACAGCACCACGCAGCTGAATACAGTGAGTATCAGCAAACAGCAGAGCTAGCACGAGCAGCTTGCACAAAACAAATAACGGAGAAAACCGTGCAGACCAGGTATGAACAGTACAGCAGCAAGAATTCAAGATCTACATTTAATGACTGCAGGTTTTTGTTTAAAATAAACCAGGGTCTGTGTTTAACTACTGCAGTTTTGACTGAATTTATTTAATCTGCTTTTTTCGCTTTAAATGAAGGGTCTAAATGTGATGATTGCAGTATTGGGGATATTTTGATTTACTTTGTTTATTTACTGATATTTTTGTTTAAAATAGTATGCTGTTTCATATGAGCTCGTTAAAATGGTAATAAACCAGTTTAGACTGTTTCATGACTTGCTTGCCCTGCCCTGGCATATAGCCCTGCCCTCGATCAATATCGGTTATCGACTGATTGTGCTGAAAGGTGATCGGCCTCAAAAATGCTGATCAGTCTATCACCTCATCTTGTGTGTAGGAGGATGGCTAGGTCGGTGTGTTTGTTACTTCTGTAATGTCAGTTATCGTGCATTGTGAGCTACTGTAACCAAAAACAAATTCCCTGTATGTGTGAGCATACTTGGCCAATAAAGTCTGATTCTGATTCTGGAATGGCATGATCGGGCCAGCCGATGGGCTCATTCAACAATCAGTTGGCAATGACACAAACCTGGACCAAACAACTCTTTGAGGAGCTCGGTTGTAAACCTGTCGCTATCGAGAACCGAGCTTGTCTTGTCGCAGAGGAGGGGACGAGAATGGAGCCATTTTGTGATTAATTCAATTGGTCAGGTGCGTTGAGGCTGTCTTGAGGTGTGGGCCCACCGGCCGGGCTAAGATAGCCGTTAATGCTGATATAACTGCTTCAGTGCGTTGAGAGGTTAGCATAGCGGGCAAGTTGGCATTTGACATTTCGGCATTTGACACCACATTTTTGCTGTAGAAAAAGCTTGTGGCCTCAAGCCGACGTTTTACAGAAAAAACTGAAATACCAAAGGCCATTTATTGATGTTTTGTTTGCCGTGCCCTGGGGAGATATTTTAAGCACGTTCGCCTATGCCGCCATTACAACCGTAAGGATAATATATTTGAGGGCAAACTAGAGCATGACATTTGCAAATGATATATAAGGTTTCACGCCCTGGCTTACTGTCATTGCAATGCAAACCCTTACAACACCAGTAATGTACAGTAAAGTGTTTATTCAAATGCATTGCATTACTGTACTTTATATTCTTTTTAGGTATGAGCACTGGTCATTGCTATGGTAGTGTTGCCTATGGCAACTGCTATGGCAGTTTTATACTAGGTAGGATACATTCTTTGACTGCAGAGAATGCACTTTTGTAGGTCACTCTGAATAAGAAGTCTGCTAAATGCCATAAATATGAATGTAAAAGTATTGGGACACCTACAAGAGTTTTAATGGAATCATTTTCAAAATAAATAAATAACTGTAACCGCTTTCACTCTTCCGTGGGATCTTCAATCTTTTTTCTCAAGATTCTCAAGATTTCTCAGAAGCTAATGTTGATCTGGTTCGCATTCTCCATTCTCTTAGGTCAGGGCTCTGTGTAGGTCGGTCAAGTTCTTTCACACTAAGTTCAACCATGCCTTTGGATCTAGCATGGATCTTGCTTTGTGCACTAAAGCACTAAATAGGAACCAAGGAACTAGGAACACTGGAACTTAGGGGGCTGGGCCAACTCCTAAAAAACTACCCCAAAGCATTATCCCTCCTCAACCAAACTTCACATTCAGCACAATGCAGCCTAGATCAGACAGGTTTTATTCTACAAAGGCAGACATAAGACAATATTTGGCACACACTACATATAATTAAGCATACAGTAGATAAAAAACTTCAGCCAATATTTTTGGGCCTTGACGCAGAAAAGGCTTTTGATCGTGTCAATTGGGAGTTTTAATACAAAGTATTACGAACATTTGGATTTCATCAGACCTTTATCAACACAATACAAGGACTGTACAAGGAACCAAATTCATACAAATTTTTATTAGTGCATATAAGGCAGATCTGGGGCATAAGGTGATTTCGCAAATATACAAGGGTCTCCAAGAGGTGAAAATAACTAACACTGCTTATATAAAACACAAATGGTAATAAGAATCCAACAGTGGCATTCCAGTTGAAGTCTGGACAAAATACTGTGAATTTCAATCAAAGATAACAAGTTCATTATCATGGCGAGTGTTTGGATGGAAGAGCCTCAGTAGATATTTCATTACACCTATTCAGTCGTCTCATCATTCAGGCTCATCGAGTTGTTGGAGGTCCTGTGGCACCCAGGAATCCAATCATTATCACTTGTTTTGGACAATGATGTTTTGGTAATGAATGTTGAATGTAATGAATGTTTTGGACACTTGTTTTGGTAATGAAATATCTACTGAGGCTCTTCCATCCAAACACTCGCCATGATAATGAACTTGTTATCTTCCATTGAAATTCACAGTATTTTGTCCAGACTTCATCTGGAATGCCACTGTTGGATTCTTATTACCATTTGTGTTTTATATAAGCAGTGTTAGTTATTTTCACCTCTTGAAGACCCTTGTATATTCGCGAAATCACCTTATGCCCCAGATCTGTCTTATATGCACTAATAAAAATTTGTATGAATTTGGTTCCTTGTACAGTCCTTGTATTGTGTTGATAAAGGTCTGATGAAATCCAAATGTTCGTAATACTTTGTATTAAAACTCCCAATTGACCGATCAAAAGCCTTTTTTTGCGTCAAGGCCCAAAAATATTGGCTGAAGTTTTTTTATCTACTGTATGCTTAATTATATGTAGTGTGTGCCGAATATTGTCTTATGTCTGCCTTTGTAGAATAAAACCTGTCTGATCTAGGCTTATTATTTGGGGTAGAATATTTTATATATATAAAGTAAAAAAAGATATTGAAAGATAAGTAAAAAAAATGCAATCTTGATTTAGTATGCTGATAGGCCAATAGTTTCTTTATTGCAATTCATCTTTACCTTCTTTTGGTATCAGGGAGATCACTGCTTCTCTCCAAGATAGAGGAGCTATACCAGTCTTAAGCACATACTTAAATACATCCTTCATTATGGGATCAGTTGGCCTTTCATTTCCTTGTACCATTCCGAGGGAAACCCATCAGGTCACGGTGCTTTATAAGGTTTTAAATTTGATATTGTTTTTATAATTTCCCACTTTAGGTAATTGAATCGTGTCAAAAAAGGCTTTTAGTTTTGTTTTGTCTATTTTAGGTTGTGTACATAGATTTTTATAAAAAGTTTCAAACGCTTTTTGTATGTCATTTAGCTTACAATGTATAAAGTTTGTTAAGGGGTCCTTAAGTTTTCTGCTTGTTGTTTTTTTTACCCGTTAGCAAGCAATTTGTCTCGTAATAGCTTTAAGAATAATCAGCTTTTTTTTTAAAATATCATTTTCGTTTCTTTTCTTATCCAATTCAACTTTCATTTTTTTAATTTAATGTATTTTTATGTATGTTCTATAATGATTTTAATTCTGATTGTAACTGTTCCAATTTGTATGATCTGATAAATCTATAGTCCCAATCTGACAATTCAACAGCCGAGTTATATCTCTCTGAAACATAAAAAAAAGAAGTCTTGAATAGACAGAATGTGGGTGAGAAAAAAAGGTGTAGTCTCTCTCTTTAGGGTTCAATTCCCTCCATACATCTAATAGTTCCACCTCCTTCATTATAAATTTTATATGATAAATTTTATATATTTTATGGCTTTCTTCTCTACCGAATAGGAAGGTTTTGATGTGTCCAAAGTCAGGTGAAGTCTTACATTAAAATCTCCCCCACAAATTAAGACTCCCTGTGACTCCTGGATTAATAGTCCAAAAATTTACTTATAGAAATTCCAATGAGATTCTGGAGGGGCATAAAAATTCAGGAAGGTAACCAGCACACCCTGTAGATAACCCCTGATTAGTACAAATCTCCCATCAGTAACTTTCTTTTCAAATGTGCACTCAAAGTTTAACTTGCTAGAGATTAAGGTTGCTACCCCTCTTTTACAGTCTTGCCTACAGGAGGAAGAGTACAGAATATATCTCCATCTCCTCAGCTTTTCATGTTCCACAACAGATAAATGAGTCTCTTGTAGAAGAGCTACTTCTGTTCCCTCCCTTTTTAATTTAGCTAAAACTTTCCCCCTCTTAACTGGATTTCCCAAACCGTATACATTGTATGTAGTTACTTTGATTGATAATGGTAATACGTTATGTATTTGTATATCCCTAAAAGCCTGTACACAAGTCATATCTGAAACCCCATAACTACCAAGAACAGTAACATGAAAATAAACATTAACTGCTGAACAAAAAAAGGAAGAATAACGCCAATAATAAGTTACTTTCAATTTAAAGGCCTCTCTTGTGGCCTTCTGACTGATGAAATATATAGAGGGGGAATCCCTTCCTCCCCACAGCGAAAGGGGACCCTCTTCAGCTTTTAGGCTGAAACTTATGTCCATAGTTTCTCTTGGAAAGTGTCCCGACCCCATAATTATCCAACATTTGTCCTTTACGAACTTCTCCTCATAAACTTATAGTCTCAGTAGCGAACGAGATCTATAACTGGAGCTGGTTTACTCAATTATAATTAAGCTCATACATCTTACTCAGTTTTTAAATAAAATACAACCCTAGAGTGAACATCTCGCAACATAAAGCTACTTAGCCATCGCTTCATCGCCTGAATGTCTGGAGCCGCTCCCTGAAGCTTCGGGCTGAACCTGCATTTCTCCGTGCCTCCCGCTTTCCTCTAAATCGCCAGGTCAGTTGTTGGATCTGGTCCAAGAGTCAGTTCGGACTTTTCAAAACCGTCACCGGTATCCCTCTATCTACCATGTCTGCCTCCTCGGCCGATCCGTAGATCACTGTGCCCTCTTTATAGAACATTTTCAGTCTGGCTGGGAAAGGAGTTCCTGATCTGATGTTTCTTTGTTTGAGAGCGGTTTTTGCCTTGTCATATTCCTTCCGCTTCCTCATGAGCTCCGGGGCATAGTCGTGGTCCAGGTTCACCCTTCCTTCCTGAAACTCAAAGCCATTTTTCTGGCAGGCTCTTCTGAGCACCTCTTCCTTTAATCTGTAGCTTGAGAATTTGACTACTATTGATCTTGGCGGAGTTTCGTTCTGAGGTTTTGCTGCAAATGCCCGGTGCGCTCTCTCCAGACTTAGTACGGTAGATGCGGGAGTCTAAACCTTTCATTAACAACACTTCCACAAAGGCAATAACGGACTCAGAGCTTTCTTCTGCTCCTTCCTTTACCCCATGTATTCTCACATTTTCCCGCCATGAACGACCCTCCAAGTCAGTCAGTTTAGTGTCCATTTGAACCTGGAGCTTCACCAGCTCCGACAAGGCTGGATTCAGGTCTAGGCTGAATTAATTCACGCCTCCGTTTCGTCTTTTCTCCTGTAGACTTTGTTAATATAGTTATGTCTTTTAAATGCTGACTAAAATCTTTTCTAAAAGCTCACAATGTCCCCAAGTTAACTAAGCTTGCAGCCCTCACATAAACAGATACAGGCACACACATACTCCTTTTGCAATGATGCATAAAATACCAACAGAAAGCAAAATATCAGTATTCTCTTTTGTTTTTTCGCTATTACTCTTTGATAAGCTATTACTCTCTGATACTCTTTGATAATAAACATACTTTTAATTAGCTTCTTAATTAAATGATAGAATAACCAGAATATCTGATTACAAAAATAATTGATAGCTGTTCTAGTGAGCTTGAACAGAAGTCCCAGAGAGCATGTACAATGCAGTTGCAATGCTCTGGCCGAGCACTGTTGTTTGTGTTCCCGTACGAGTTTCTGGCCTTATTCTTATTTACTGGCATGTCTGGGACTTTTGTTTTCATTAAACCAATAAACAGTTTAATTACAGGCATAATATGATGAGCTTTGCTCTACAACACTCATCTTATATGTATATATATATATATATATATATATATATATATATATATATATATATATATATATATTATATATATATATATATTTCCATACTCAAAATATTGACATATATTTTTCAAATAAAAGCCAAAAATCTGATAACAATGATCAATGATACAATGATAATATTTCCCGGAGGCTTGCAGCTCTTTCACCAGCATTATAATTTCATAATAATGTTGTATTTAATGTACAAAGTGCATCACTGTTTATGTAGTTGTTTTCTGAAGTTGTGTAATGCCTCACCTCCCAGGGCACCACTATGGTCAAGACTCTTTCTCCTTAAAGCACGTGAAGTAATAATTAGAGGGACCAGAAAAGAGAACAGCCACCTCCATGGAGATACAGGCTGTAATGTACCTGTACACAGGTTAATGATAGGAAAATTCAACTCTTAAAGACTATATTTAAACAGCCTCACATCTCAAATATGAAACAATATCAGTACATAGGCTAAAGGAGACAGAAAAAATGTGGAATGTGAAAATGTGAAAGTCGGAACTCACCGTAGTATGTGCTAGCAGTTATGGATATGACCCAGAAGGACAATGAAATAGCCAAAGTAAAACATAATACTATCATGTCAGTCATCATGTTGATATATTCCTTTACTGATATGTCATCCTCAAAATGCATTTTTCTTTTTGAAAGGGACACCTGTGAAGCACAAGTAAAGCCCAAAAAATTAATCTTTCCATCTACTTCTACGCCATCACAAAACATGTACTTTGTTGCTACTCATACATGTACAATATATATGTATGAAGGTATCTTGCACACAAACACTATTTTACAGCAAAAAATTCTTTTTTTAAATGGCATTAAACAAAAAAATGGCATTGTGCAAAAAAAGCACAAATATGCAAAATATTCAGACAGTATTTTCCTGCAAACAACACAGGCAATTGTGATTGGTCAGTATATTTTTTGTTGGCGAAAGTTTGAAAAAACAAACGTGCAAGACATCAGTTATACAAGTACTAAAATAAATGTAGTTATTGCTTTCAGTGCATAACGGCCTTTATTAAGGGAGATCAAAGTTTAGTGAATTATAGAAAGTAATTCGCTCTAGAAATATTGCTTAGCAGACTATGGACATGGCAAGTGACTTACACTAAATTAAATTGGATTCACAAATCAAGTCAGTAATCGCTCATATTACAGCACTTCGCCATGTAAAACTAGCTTGAATGGTGTTTAACATAAATACATTTTTGTGCCTTCAGACTCACATGACAGATGAAATAGAATACATTTTGTACTACACACACACACACACACACACACACACACACAATGTCTCAATATGAACCCAAAGGCACTGTTAGAAACATCAATGCTGGCAACTCAGACAATATTCTGAGATAGGGAACCAGTCATGTCTCATCTAACGTTTGTATAAACTCTGCCTGCTGTGGTTTGTCTGATCTACAAGGTGCACGGGTGACGCCACACCTCCAAAAGTGGTGGGGCAAAATTTATGCTACTGAAATCTGGAAAATGGCTCCTATGACCACCGCTGGTGCTGACTGACTTTTCAGATTTTGGATATAAATAAACATCACTATTTACATATGAGTCAAAAAAGGTGCAGTAAACTTTAGAAGTGGCTTCAGCAGCATCATAAAAAAAAATACTTGATACTTTTTTTCTGACTTTTTACAAGTAACTAACATCTAGTCAAGATACTATAAAGAACTACACAGTAATTTTATTTTGCTGTTAGGCATTTTTGTTTTCTATTAGCCATGTTTACACACATTAACATGTGATATGATAGACTTTCAGTGACAATGGGGGATGTGTTGACTCCAACAATTCTTTCTCTATCTTACAAAAAAATGTTTTGTTATCTATAGTACAAGCTAAATATCTAATTTAAACCTTACCTTTAGAATACATTTTGTACTAACAGAATACATTTTGTATTACACTTACTAGGGCTGCACCTAACGATTAATTTCATAATCGATGAATCTAGCTATTATTTTTCATTAGTCGATTAAAATATAATGAAATATAATGATTTTCTTTTTAGATTACTCTGAATGTGTTTTTTTTATGGATTTGTAAGCAATGAATTATTATGTGTGTGTGTGTGTGTGTGTGTGTGTGTGTGTGTGTGTGTGCGCGTATAATACGAGCAAAACGCATCCTAGACATAATGTATTTTAGGTAGATATGGGAAAAATATGATATGGGAAAAAATCTTATTACAATAATGTTTTCCACATCAGTCGATATCGATATATATCACAATACAAATCAAATCACTATTGTCTTTTACTTTAAGTGACATCAAAATTTCAACATTTTGTTAAGTTGTTTTTTTATGTTCTGATTTATCATTACACAACTGTATTTCAAATAAATGAAACACACACACAATATATATATATATATATATATATATATATATATATATATATATATATATATATATATATATATATATATTTATATATATAAATCGGCATTCTTGATTATAAAGTCAACTTTGCCTCAGCATTCTCACTCAAACTCCTACAACATACATATTTATCTTTATCGACTGCGAAATTACACCAATTAGCATAACGTGCGTCGATGCGTCGCAAAGATGGCAGCGCCTACTGAAAGCATGGATTTATCCAGAGCGCAAGCTGCAGCTACAAACAATCGGTCACGTGCATCTAAAGTTGTGGGAGTATTTTACACAGAAACACAACAGTGTGGTGCTCTGTCAGCTCTGCACAGTGGAGATGATCACAACAGTACAAGCACTTTAAGCGCTAACATCCCGTAGCGCTTTGTCAACACAGCAGCAAGACAGTACCTGTTTACTTGTTTTTCTTATCTTACCATATTATTTTAACATTTTTAACACATGTAACATGTTTCTTTCAGTAGTAGTTAACGTTTTCTGTCATCATTTTCTCTTATCGCTATTCTCATTCTCAATGGCTATTCATGTTGTCTCTCAAAACATGGATGGAACTTAATTGCATTGACTACGTCTTTAAGTTCTATCAAGAAAATGCAATAATTATCGTTATCGTTTTATAGGCCAGCCCTAATTCAAAGGTACCTCAAATGCACTTGATCTATAAACAATTAAAAAGACTAAAAGTCTATGCTCTGACTGGACTTTTAGAGGCACAAATGACACGTGGCCTACACGCCTCACAGACAAGAAATTGGACAGTTTGTGAACTACATATTTTGGCAGAGAATCATTTGGGAAGCAGCTACGTGCATTTTTAAAGCTCCTGCGTTATCTAGAACAGCCTTAGGTATCTACACTGGATGATTAAGAAACGGTTAGCAATGCATAGTCAAGTGACTACTACTAAAAGAAACATGTTAAAGACTCACTTATGCTCAACGTTAAATAGGGATATGCACGGAGCCTTATGTCCGTACTCTGCATTCATTTCGAACACACATTAGTTTTCCGAAAAGCTTATAGATACAAAAGGGATGGAGCAATACCACTGAAGACTGTGGGGGCAGTGCAAAGAACTATGAGCTCATTCACCGTCTCCATGTTTGATTTACTCCGAACTGGATGGAGCTGACGCTCAGAAGTATGAGGGCAGTGACGGATATATCGTTTCAAACGCACACAGACAGGGTATAAGTCAGCCTTTACATATGTTAATAATTGTAAAATCTGTGTTTTTCTGTGAAATATTCCCACAACTTTAGATGCACACAGATAAATCCATGCTTGCAGTAGGCCATCTCTGCGACGCATTGGCGCACGTCGCCCCAGCCCTAGTTCTTACATGTCACAACAAACCATTTCACAAACACTTCGGCATTGTTTGCTTCACTTAATTCAATGCCTTAAGTAACTCAAATACTAGCTTAGCATAGCAGCAGTAAAAATGCTGTTCAGTAAATATAACGTGTAGTAACAAATTAGTAATCATTAGTTCATGCTTTACAATTAAAACATTCACAGGTATCGAGATTAGTGTGAGCAGCGACACCCCAAACACAGTTACATTCTGACAGCGTATTGTTTTGGTGCCACAACGATTTTGTGAGAATGTAGTGGCATCATTGTCAGAACCCTTCATACATAATATAATATTATCTGCATGGAACTCCATGGAAATTTGCTAAGCTGCCAACAGGTATTTGTAAAAGCAATAAAAAAAAAAATCAGTATTTTGTAGTGACATGACAACCTTGTTCAGATAATGTAAAAAGCATCACCCTTTGACTATGTTGTGATAACGTTGTGTGTTTGCCGTCCTCTCAATAAACAGCCACACATTTTCGAAAGTGTACCTCCTCTAAAACTGAAATGAAATAATAATTTGAATAGGTTATACCTAGATCAGACTAGCGGCTAGGTCATGCCTATAGATCAGTTCCACAAGCAGTTCGGGAAAGGTTTTCTTTTATTAATATGACCAGATTAAATGGAACCAAAAAGAGGCAGGGCGTCGCTCCAGTACATCGAAAAATGGTAGGTCAAATTCAAACTATTGTCTCGCAATAGTTGTTCAGGTCCTACAGTGAATTCAGTTCCCCCTGTTCCTACTGTGTGCGCATGTCAAAACCATGACGTATTTATATCTAATAAAAAATCGATTAATATTCACGCTAATTAAACGTGAAGTAACATATTCAGTCTATACTGCACGGTGTTTCTAAACATGGGGTGATGACAAGCATTAGAAAGTTCACCCGCCAACTGTTCGAGCATTAATGCTGCCACTAGCAAAATAAATTATAATTCACCATGTGCTTTTGATTGTGAACTGTTTAAAAATTCGCTTACACCGAACAATCAAAAAAAATAACGATACCGGTAACACCGGTGAGCTAAGACTACCTAAGCTCCACACACACATGCGCACACAGTGTGAACAGGGGGCAACTGAATTCACCTTAAGTGTTTTTACTGTTATATAACAGTAAATACACGTATGCAATGTACACACATTAATGGCATCTTTCACGTGATGTCTCAAGCTGACTTGCTGACGTGACTGTTTCAAACGGACCTCATTTGATTTGTGTTTGCTTGGTGTATAAATTACGTATTAATTACCAATCAGAGCTGCTTTTCCCTGCTCTGTCAGAACGGCAAGAACTCACTGAAACTGAAAAGTTCTGCTACTGTCAGTTCTACAATATATAGGTAATAAATAATCCACCTTCTTCCAGCCAGAACACAACAACTGGTATAATTCATAAAATAATTCATAAAATATATAACAAGTAGAATGAGAAGGATGCCTGTTGTTTGTATGCTTTGTCATTTGTGTAAAAAACATTCACATAATCAATATTTCTCCACTACTGGGGCTCCCCGCACTATTAATAAACCAACGAGGCTGAAGTTGGTTCCTTATTTTCCGCATTTTCTGTTCCACGCCGTGAACAAAAAGAAAAACCCCACGGTGACTGTTTAACCTTAAAATGAGCAATGTTGAAGTTTTTTTCAGATATGTCCCGAATCTAGAGTAAAAGCAAATTGTACTTTTGTCTTAAGCTATAGGTCTATATATAAGATTCTTACAGTGTCTCAAAAATCTGACAGTCAGGTTTAAATTAATCAGTTAATGACTACATCACGCCTGAAGAAGAATTTTTACTGTGGAATATTTTCATACTCATCCTGTGAACTTGGAATGTCAAGTGATATGGTGGGTGTGCTGTATTTTTGTCTAAGTTTCTATGGCTTAGAAAACTGACAGTCAGGTTTGAGTCATCACAAAAGTTACTGTATAAATCCTGAAGAAATTTTTTTTTTACTGTAGAATACTTTTATAATCATCCTGTAAACTTGAAATTTCAGGAAACAGAATGTACTGGGCATACAGTACATATGTCTTAGTTTCTGAGGCTGTATCTCTTGATTCTTACATCATCTCAGAAATCTGACAAACAGGTTTGAGTAATCACATAACGGACTGTATAAATCCTGAAGAAGAAGAATTTTTACTCTAAAATATTTTTATAATCATTCTGTGAACTTGGCACGTCAGGCGAAAGAATATGGTGGGTGTGTTGTACTTTCTTAGTTTCTGTGGCTGTATCACCTAATTCTTACATTGTCTCAGAAATCTCATAATTAGATTTGTCTCATCACATAAAGGACTGTATAAATCCTGAAGAAGAACTGTGGAATATTTTTATAATCATCCAGTGAACTTGGCATGTCAGGCTATAGAATGTATTGTGCATACAGTACATTTGTCTTAGTTCCTGTGGCTGTATCTCCTAATTCTTACATCGTCTCAGAAAGTTGACAGTCAGATTTGAGCCAGCAAGTAACTGACTGTATAAATTCTGAAAAAGAATTTTTACTGTGGATTATTTTCATAATCATCCTGTAAACCTGAAATTTCAGGTGATAGAATGTATTGTGCACGCAGTATTTTTGTCTTTGTTTTCCATGGCATTATCTCCTGATTCTTACATCGTCTTAAAGATGTGACAGTCAGGTTTCAGTCAGCGCATAACTGACAATATAAATCCTAAGGAAGAAGATTTTTTACTATAAATTTTTTTCATAATCATCCTGTGAACTTGGCATGTCAGGCAATAGAATGTGGTGGGTCTATTGTACTTTTGTTTTATTTCATAGGGTTTTATCTCCTCATTTTCATGATGTCTTATTCTTCAGGATTTATTTTGTCATTTACTGACTGTCAATTTTTTGAGACAATGTAGGAATCAGGAGATAAAGCTATGGAAATTAAGCCAAAAATATAATACACACATCGCATGCCTAGCATGCCAAGTTCAAAGGATGATCATTAAAGAATTCTACAGTACAAATTCTTCTTCAGGATTTATATAGTAAGTTATGTGCTGACTCAAAATTGCCTGTCAAAGTTTTAAGACAATGAAAGAATCAGGAGAAAAATCTATAGAAACTAAGACAAAAGTATAATACATCCACCACATTCTATCACATCGCATGACAAGTTCACAGGATGATTATAAAAAGATTATTCAGTAAAAGATCTTCTTCTTCTGCAGTTTGATAGTCAGATAGTTACTGATTTAAACCGGATTGTCAGACTTTTTAGATGTTGTTATATGAAGAAATTAAGTCCTAGTTAGAAACTTAGACAAAAGTACAGTATACTTGTGTATATATTTTTGTACATTATAGTACATTACATCTACTGACATGTACAAAATATTCTGCAGTAAAAATGATATTTCTTTAGGATTTATAGTCAGTCAGATGTTTGAGATGTCACGATAATGAGGAGATAAAATCCTATGAAATATCACCAAACCACATTCTATCGGATCACATGCCAACTTTACACGATGATTATTGTTGTTGTTCTCTCTCTATCCGGGTCGACCAGAGCCCCTCATGTCTGGATTCCTCTCAAGGTTTCTTCTTGCCACTGTCGCCTCTGGCTTGATCTAGGGGGGCTTGTACCTGGATACCCTTTCTCACGTTTTTGTTATGCATGGACTCATTTTTTTTTTACCATCCTTCTCACCGTTTCCTATTTTTCATAAACTGTTTTTCTCTAAAGCTGCTTTGAGACAACACTGGTTGTAAAAAGCACTATATAAATAAATGTTGATTGATTACGAAAATATTCTACAGTAAAAATTCTTCTTCTGCAGTTTGATAGTCCGATAGTTATTGACCTAAAGAGATAAGGAGATAAAGGCCTATAAAATACAACAACAGTACAATATGCCTTTTGATATCCTATCGTTTGCCATGGTATATTCACAGATTATTTATAAAATAATTTAACATTAAAAATTCTTCTTCCTCAGGATTTTTAAAGTCACTTATGTGGTGACTCAAACCTGACTATCAGATTTCTGAGACTGTGTAAGAATCAGGACATACAGCCACAGAAACTAAGACAAATTTATTGTATGCCCAGTACATTCTATAGCCTGATATGCCAAGTTTACAGGATTATTATTAAAATATTCTACATTAAAAATTCTTCTTCAGGATTTATACACTCTGCTAAGCGGTGACTGAAACCTGACTGTCACATTTTGGAGACTAGGGATGCAACAAAAAAATATTAAGATTGGATATCGGGCCCAATATGACCAACATGAGATGCTAACTCACAATTAGGCTAATCCATGGGGTTGATAAATTCACTTTAATTTGTTTGCGATGTGTGCTAAGCCGTACTACTGTTCAGTGTTAATTCTATTTTGTTCTAAAACTTGATAATGTAAGAATGTTGAATTCTTACCTGATGCCTTAAGACTTTTTCTCACATAATAAAGTATACAGTTTATTAATTTAACAATGGTATTGGATTGGTATCAGGTATCGAACAATATACAAAGTATATGTATCGTATCAGTATTGGAGCTGAAGAAGTTGGATCAGTGCATTGCTATTCGAGACGATGTAAGAATAAGGAGATAAACCCACAGAAACTAAGACAAAAATGCTGTATGCCCAGTATATTCTATCACCTGAAATTCCAAGTTCACAGGATGATTATAAAAATATTCTACAGTAAAAATTCTTCTTCTTTAAGATTTATACATTCACTTATGTGCTAACTCAAACCTGTTTGTCAGATTTCTGAGACAATGTAAGAATCAGGAGATACAGCCACAGAAACTATGGAAGTACAACACACCCACCATATTCTATCGCCTGACATACCAAGTTTACAGGATGATTATAAAAATATTCCACAGTAAAAATTCTTCTTCTTCAAGATTTATACAGTCAGTTACTTGCTGGCTCAAACCTGAATGTCAGATTTCTGAGATGATTTCAGAATCAGGAGATACAGCCACATAAACTAAGACAAATGTACTGTATGCACAATAGATTCTATCGCCTGACATACGAAGTTCACAGGATGATTATAAAAATATTCCACAGTAAAAAATTCTTCTTCTTCAGGCTTAATGTAGTCATTAACTGATTAATTTAAACTTGACTGTCAGATTTTTGAGACACTGTAAGAATCTTATATATATATATATATATATATATATATATATATATATATATATGTTTATACACACACCTATAGCATAATATATATAGACCTATAACATAAGACAAAAGTACAATTTGCTTTTACTCTAAATTTTAATCTTGATTGTAAATGTCTATTTAGACATATTTAGATTCGGGACATTTCTGAAAAAACTTCAACGTTGCTCGTTTTAAGGTTAAACGGTCACCGTGCGGGTTTTCTTTTTATTCACGGCGTTAATAGCTCATCCTATGCACATGTAATTTGCAGTGTTAACAAACATCTACAGGCGACATAATGTAACTGCCGCATTATTTAAGGTGGAACGGAAAATGCGAATAAGACGCTGGCAAATAAGTAACCAACTTCAGCCTCGTTGCCTTGGATGCTGGTTTGAGAAAACAATATAACCTATATAAAATAAAATAAATATAGGAAGCTAGGGGCTACAAACCACGCCAGCAGGCTAGTCTACCCCACCAGCTAGCCACCTATAATAGACCTGGCTCCGATTCGTACCTGCAGGAAACGTTGACAAAACGATGTTGTGATGCATGTTCCATTGCGAAACTCAGCAACAGGCCGCCAAATCAGTTATTAACTGTAAACAATCACTTGGTTTTCAACTGTACAGCAAAACTACAACAGATATTATATCCTTAGTCACATATAGACACAGCTGTTTGTCTTCTTCTGCTTACATGAAAATTGTAGGCGGGTGACAGCTTCGTCTCTATGCTGCCACCTACTGTATTGTCTAAAAACTGTAGCCTGTGGTGGGTTGTGTCTGTAAAGAGGTAAATCTCTGTGCAAATAAAACAAGTAATTAGCAAATTACAGTTAATTAATACTGTGTCCATTTTAACGCTTTTATGCCTTTATTTGTGGACGTGTGTCAAATGATGATCATTAAAGAATTCTACAGCACAAATTCTTCTTCAGGATTAATATAGTAAATTATGTGCTGACTCAAAATTGCCTGTCAAAGTTTTAAGACAATGCAAGAATCAGGAGAAAAATCTATAGAAACTAAGACAAAAGTATAATACATTTTTAGCTGTTTGTCTTCTTCTGCTTACATGAAAATTGTAGGCGGGTGACAGCTTCGTCTCTATGCTGCCACCTACTGTATTGTCTAAAAACTGTAGCCTGTGGTGGGTTGTGTCTGTAAAGAGGTAAATCTCTGTGCAAATAAAACAAGTAATTAGCAAATTACAGTTAATTAATACTGTGTCCATTTTAACGCTTTTATGCCTTTATTTGTGGACGTGTGTCAAAGGATGATCATTAAAGAATTCTACAGCACAAATTCTTCTTCAGGATTAATATAGTAAATTATGTGCTGACTCAAAATTGCCTGTCAAAGTTTTAAGACAATGCAAGAATCAGGAGAAAAATCTATAGAAACTAAGACAAAAGTATAATACATCCACCACATTCTATCACATCGCATGACAAGTTCACAGGATGCTTATAAAAAGATTATTCAGTAAAAATCTTTTTCTTCTGCAGTTTGATAGTCAGATAGTTACTGATTTAAACCGGATTGTCAGACTTTTTAGATGTTGTTATATGAAAAAAATTAAGTCCTAGTTAGAAACTTAGACAAAAGTACAGTATACAGTATAAAAGTACAATGGGACTGTGGGGGTAAAGTAGTCACTAGCATCTCTAGCAAATTTCCCCTCACACAGATAGATTCAGCCCTCAAGAATTTTCTGTCAGAGTGTGGAAGTGGCTGGAGTTATCCAAAAAGACAGATAGTGTACAGCACTATTTGTAAAACTGAGATATTCTTTGTAAAACTGAAATAAACAAAATACACTATATCAACTACTACATTGACTCAGCTAATTAAGATTACTAAATTGGCATCAACAAAATTAACAACATGAACTGATTATCATCTCAAAAATTTCACCGTGCAGCTCAAAATTCTAGAGAGTTAGTTACCGCTGTAGTTCACCATGTAAAAACACTAGCATAGATGCTAATACAGGTAGCTTAAATGTCAAACATTTTACAGCTTTTGTAGCTTTTTAAAAGAGAAACAAGTTCTATTTACAACACAAATACACTGTATCATGAAATATCCAGGTTTTTACCCAAGTAATTGTACTTACAGGCATATGTGGGCCAAGATTTCACAGAGAGAAAACCGTGACTGCACTGGAGAATGGGCAACTAACAAATGAATTTAAAATTTTCTTATTAGTATGCCATTCCACTAAGGAGGACATACAAACCATCTTACAACATGCCCAGGTCTGGCTTCAAAAGTCTTCAAAAACGCTAGAATGCTTTGCTGCACCATTATGGAATTCACCTTGAATTCTACTGTGTATCAGAAGATTCTTGAGACCATCTGTAATTCTATAATAATTCTGCGATAAGGAGTGGGGTAAGGAAAGTTCCTTAGATCAGTGGACCAATAGAAGTGCTCCAAAACAGCTTGGAAAAAATACTGGTTCAATTGACTTCCATTGAAAGTGAAGACAGTCTATCTTTTAGGCAGACTACTGAATGTGTAGATGCAGGAAATGTTCTTTTGGGGTCGCTGTTGGGCAAAGAAGAGTTGTTGTTCTCTGTCTCCAGGTGTGTTTTCTTAACTTTACTGATTATAAAGTTATTAGGCAAACCCCCTTTCTCCGATCGGTTGCACTAGTGTTGTGAGAGGCTTCCTTTCCAGATGCCAATGACTAACTGAAAACTCTCTTTTATAAGTAATTTATACATTCTATGCATATATTCTTTTTAATTCACCCAGTTTCATTTAGCTCAGTTCATAATGTACCAGTTTAGTCATTTTAGGTTTGTAATTTAATAGTGAAATGAAAAATACAAATAAATAAATAGTTTTATGCAATTATTTATAAGTGATCATCAGCTAAAAAGCATTTTTATCTATTGGCACTTGTGACCTGTACACTGTCATGACATTCTCAGGTCACCACAGCTAAACAAAAAGTACATTTTAGATAAACATCAACATGTAGCTCTGACAGTTGTATGTGGTTGTATGTTAATATTGGGTGTGTAAATATTAATGAGTCTGTTAGGTAACAGTTTAGGGTTTTGGAACGGGCCTGTTTTATTGTCCCTCTTTTATAAATAAAAGAAACAAGTAACCAAGTAACCTACTGTTAAATACTGACTCATTCACAGACAGTCAAAAGAATTCTTTCCTTCCATCCATTTTACACTGTAATTACAATTAAATTTTTAATACCATATCACTACAATTGTTTTACACATACATGTACTAGCTGAAATGGCCATAACTTCAACACCTTTACAGGAAAGTATTATTCAGTCCTCTTACTTCTGTCTAGTCATGGGCCCTGCTGTGGCTACCATTCTTTTGGAACCAGGATCCCAGGTAAGTCTATATTTCAATATGTTTAATGGGAAAACAGATATCCATTTTCTGAGCCCCAGGAATAGTGGAGTTATTATGTTGTTACATGTACTAGGGCAGCATTAGAACCAAAAAGAATGAATAAATCTTTCTTGCTCGCAGTTTGAAATGAAGCCATGTCTAGTACTCAAATTAGTCATTTCTATAACATTCTTGTGTGCTGGATACTTATTGTTTTTTAATATACTTTATTTGATCATGGCGTCATGTTCCTCTACCTCAAATTTGAATTTGATTTCTTACATTTACATAAAGGTTTACATATCTCACTTTCTTTACTAAGCTTTAATATTTTCTTACAGATATTAGGTCATTCTCTCTTGGGATTTACATGAAAATTGTAGGCGGGTGACAGCTTCGTCTCTATGCTGCCACCTACTGTATTGTCTAAAAACTGTAGCCTGTGGTGGGTTGTGTCTGTAAAGAGGTAAATCTCTGTGCAAATAAAACAAGTAATTAGCAAATTACAGTTAATTAATACTGTGTCCATTTTAACGCTTTTATGCCTTTATTTGTGGACGTGTGTCAAAGGATGATCATTAAAGAATTCTACAGCACAAATTCTTCTTCAGGATTAATATAGTAAATTATGTGCTGACTCAAAATTGCCTGTCAAAGTTTTAAGACAATGCAAGAATCAGGAGAAAAATCTATAGAAACTAAGACAAAAGTATAATACATCCACCACATTCTATCACATCGCATGACAAGTTCACAGGATGCTTATAAAAAGATTATTCAGTAAAAATCTTTTTCTTCTGCAGTTTGATAGTCAGATAGTTACTGATTTAAACCGGATTGTCAGACTTTTTAGATGTTGTTATATGAAAAAAATTAAGTCCTAGTTAGAAACTTAGACAAAAGTACAGTATACAGTATAAAAGTACAATGGGACTGTGGGGGTAAAGTAGTCACTAGCATCTCTAGCAAATTTCCCCTCACACAGATAGATTCAGCCCTCAAGAATTTTCTGTCAGAGTGTGGAAGTGGCTGGAGTTATCCAAAAAGACAGATAGTGTACAGCACTATTTGTAAAACTGAGATATTCTTTGTAAAACTGAAATAAACAAAATACACTATATCAACTACTACATTGACTCAGCTAATTAAGATTACTAAATTGGCATCAACAAAATTAACAACATGAACTGATTATCATCTCAAAAATTTCACCGTGCAGCTCAAAATTCTAGAGAGTTAGTTACCGCTGTAGTTCACCATGTAAAAACACTAGCATAGATGCTAATACAGGTAGCTTAAATGTCAAACATTTTACAGCTTTTGTAGCTTTTTAAAAGAGAAACAAGTTCTATTTACAACACAAATACACTGTATCATGAAATATCCAGGTTTTTACCCAAGTAATTGTACTTACAGGCATATGTGGGCCAAGATTTCACAGAGAGAAAACCGTGACTGCACTGGAGAATGGGCAACTAACAAATGAATTTAAAATTTTCTTATTAGTATGCCATTCCACTAAGGAGGACATACAAACCATCTTACAACATGCCCAGGTCTGGCTTCAAAAGTCTTCAAAAACGCTAGAATGCTTTGCTGCACCATTATGGAATTCACCTTGAATTCTACTGTGTATCAGAAGATTCTTGAGACCATCTGTAATTCTATAATAATTCTGCGATAAGGAGTGGGGTAAGGAAAGTTCCTTAGATCAGTGGACCAATAGAAGTGCTCCAAAACAGCTTGGAAAAAATACTGGTTCAATTGACTTCCATTGAAAGTGAAGACAGTCTATCTTTTAGGCAGACTACTGAATGTGTAGATGCAGGAAATGTTCTTTTGGGGTCGCTGTTGGGCAAAGAAGAGTTGTTGTTCTCTGTCTCCAGGTGTGTTTTCTTAACTTTACTGATTATAAAGTTATTAGGCAAACCCCCTTTCTCCGATCGGTTGCACTAGTGTTGTGAGAGGCTTCCTTTCCAGATGCCAATGACTAACTGAAAACTCTCTTTTATAAGTAATTTATACATTCTATGCATATATTCTTTTTAATTCACCCAGTTTCATTTAGCTCAGTTCATAATGTACCAGTTTAGTCATTTTAGGTTTGTAATTTAATAGTGAAATGAAAAATACAAATAAATAAATAGTTTTATGCAATTATTTATAAGTGATCATCAGCTAAAAAGCATTTTTATCTATTGGCACTTGTGACCTGTACACTGTCATGACATTCTCAGGTCACCACAGCTAAACAAAAAGTACATTTTAGATAAACATCAACATGTAGCTCTGACAGTTGTATGTGGTTGTATGTTAATATTGGGTGTGTAAATATTAATGAGTCTGTTAGGTAACAGTTTAGGGTTTTGGAACGGGCCTGTTTTATTGTCCCTCTTTTATAAATAAAAGAAACAAGTAACCAAGTAACCTACTGTTAAATACTGACTCATTCACAGACAGTCAAAAGAATTCTTTCCTTCCATCCATTTTACACTGTAATTACAATTAAATTTTTAATACCATATCACTACAATTGTTTTACACATACATGTACTAGCTGAAATGGCCATAACTTCAACACCTTTACAGGAAAGTATTATTCAGTCCTCTTACTTCTGTCTAGTCATGGGCCCTGCTGTGGCTACCATTCTTTTGGAACCAGGATCCCAGGTAAGTCTATATTTCAATATGTTTAATGGGAAAACAGATATCCATTTTCTGAGCCCCAGGAATAGTGGAGTTATTATGTTGTTACATGTACTAGGGCAGCATTAGAACCAAAAAGAATGAATAAATCTTTCTTGCTCGCAGTTTGAAATGAAGCCATGTCTAGTACTCAAATTAGTCATTTCTATAACATTCTTGTGTGCTGGATACTTATTGTTTTTTAATATACTTTATTTGATCATGGCGTCATGTTCCTCTACCTCAAATTTGAATTTGATTTCTTACATTTACATAAAGGTTTACATATCTCACTTTCTTTACTAAGCTTTAATATTTTCTTACAGATATTAGGTCATTCTCTCTTGGGATTTACGTAAATTTTCTGGATTTACACTGACCTTTTGCTTGATTTTGTATTTAATGTATATCAAGGTGAGATCATTCTTTTATTCTTTTATGTTTATTTTGTAGTTAATTTAGTAAACCTATTCATTTTTGTGTGGCCTTTATGCAAGAACAAGCAAGTAGACATTAAAACACCTCAGCAAGATCTAAAAATACACAATCAATGCTTCAGCTATACTTATAGTATGTATAGTATGTAAGCAGATTTCTAACTTTAAATTTAAATAACATTCTAAAAGAATAAGCACAAAAAATGTACCTACCCAAATAACAAATAATGTCTTCAGGAAAAGCAGCATAAATCCTAAAACTTGCTGTTTTCTGCCCACAGCAATTTATAGCTCAAGCCAGTGTGGATCCTCCTTGTTCAGAGAAGCAGGTCAAATGTGAGGAATATCACATGAGATAAAGAAGGTCTCTTACACTAAAGACTCTTTCTAATGCATCTTTCACAGCTATTTAACATAGATTTTAACTTGTTTTTATCAGAATCAAAAGAATGTGCAGAGATAATTAATGATTATTATAATTTTTAAATGAACTTATCTATTTGTTAATATAAATGCAACTAATTTACAAGCTTCTGTATTACAGTCACACAATGTAGTGAAAAATAAATATGTTATATATATTCTACATGCACATAATTATGAATAATAAATAATAACCTCTTACTTTTATTAAGATGTTAGGACAACACTATAATTTTTACATTGCAAAAATCACATTATCCCTTGCACTGCTGGGCAAAATACTGTACAAACAACTAAATACTAATATGCCACTGCCAACCTACAGGTTTCTAAATAAACGCTTAGTTAACAATATCGTCAAATCTTGCGAGTGTGCAAGTTGTCTGTTACCCTGTACACAGCTAACCGGGGATTGATTTTTCTTTAAGGCCATCACACCACTGCTCTAGTGTTAAAAAAAAGTGTTGTCAGGACTCCAAATGCTATATACCCTACACCAAACTTTCTGCTATTACAATGCTTCTTTTATTATTTTTGGGAACTGTCACAGTGACAGCCTTAATCTGTTATTGACTATCAGACACATCTTATTGGTGCACCTTGGAGATGTACAATTAGAAACCAATATTTTCATGCATAATCTCTTTAAATGTGTGGCTTGACGTATTGCCGTGGTCATATGGCCGTGGTCTCTGTTTAGAACAAGCTGTCATCATGTGACACAGTGGCTTTGTTTACATCTTTACATTGCATATCACTATCAACCATGTAAAATATACTAAAACTGCATTCCACACGTCATGGTTAAACCATTGGCAACTTTTCTGTGGTTTATGCGTGTACTGATCCGTGGGGTGTGATCCGTACAGATCACGGATAATACAAGACCTGTCACATCACTAGTGCCGACTCTGAAAACCTAAGAATCAGAGATAAGATAAAAATAAGAAAAATATATATATAGGAATATATAGGAGGTAGAAAATGCTCCACTCATTTTCTATTTTCTGACTAGGGTAACTGCTTGGTCTCATGCCATTTTTTCCCAAAGAGTTTCTGTAATTCATTTAAAACAGCTGAACTGCTCTGAGTTTCTTCACAATGAGCAATAATAATAAACCATATCAGCTGATATCTGCTTCTTTGCCTAAAGAATGAAGATCTTCACTATTACTTTATGGCTTGTTTATTTTTTAACAGCATCTCTTGGGCCCATGGACACTCACCCATTAAACCATTTGGATAATCCAGATACGGCTACCAGCTACAAATGTGAGGCTCTGCAAACCTAATTTAGATTTTAGGCGACTTAGGGGAAGTTGGAATCTTTTATCTTTCTTCAACAAACAGAGCTGGTTAAAATTATGTCCTTTAAAACCATCTGCATTCTTGATCCTACAAGCTTTCTATATACCAAAAGTTTTATAAAAAGCTATGGCACAACGACTAATTGCATAGGAATCATATGCATGAAAATCTTCAGTCTGGATTTAGCCCTCACCAAGACAGCAAGAATTAATCTTTGTTTATTCTGCTTGAATGTTAGACATGATAGACACCCTATCAGATTTTTTGTTCTGGTTAGTATGTCTCAATTATTTCATGATAAACATCTAACAAACAAGCAAGGATGATCCAGAAACAGAAGATGGTAAATTTGCAACCAAATTAAGACATGCCAGAAAATTATATATTGTGTATACAATCGTTGGATGACTAAGTCTATACACAAAGCTTATTACAAGCTGTTGACTGAGGATGAGGCAAAGGAAGATGAATGTGAATGGTGTGAACTCAAAATGACAGAAATAAATGTTTCTTTCTTCTGTTTCAGTGGTTATCCAGGGTTTTAAATACTGCTGAACACCATGAGGTAGAAGTTGCCCCTATAAACAGTGTGCCACAAGTCTCCAGTCATGAGTCCTGGGCAAGAGCTTTCTCTGTTGCATCTTCGAGAATATGCAATGAAGCAGAAAGAGCAACCATTATGATCAAGGTCACAGCACTAAAGGAAAAGCATGACCTGCAGGCCAAGAAGGAGAAACTGCACATAGAAATACAATCACGAAAGCAAAAACGTGTGGAGTGGAGTTGAAAGCGCAGTTGGCAAATTCATCATGTAAACTTGTAGTTCTCACGTCTGCTAAAGAACAACATCTAGCTGGGTTGACCAGTCCAACAACTAAGTTGCCTACTAACAACTAGGCCCTTTAGCGGGTCCACCAGTTAAAATTCAGCCAATGGATGGTGCAGATGTGATAAATGCATACTTTGCTGAGATGTCTATGAAAAGTAAAGAGAGTGAATTCCTTTCATTAATCAAAGTCTATACTGCCATTCCAACAGCACAAACCCCAAGCATTCCACCCCAGGATGGCATCAACTTACAGTCTGTGTTTCCTGTTTCTATCTCTGTTTGTGTCTGCTGTGTTTTTTTGTTTTTTTTATTACAGTACCTGTTCAGTTCTCCCATGTTCTAGTCCACATTTTCCACTCCATTCCGGTTCCAGCCAGGGCTGGACTGGGACAAAAAATAGGCCCTGGCATTTTTGGCTTAGACCAGCCCGTCATAATTAGCGGAGCACAGCCGACCAGTAATTTATGTATGTGTTCCGCGAAGAAATTTATTTTACTATAATGATATAATAATTATGAAATAATAACAACATCATATTAAAAAACACAACTTTTTGCCATATTAGAAATTTACAGTGAATTATTACTTTAGAAGCCTATCAAATAACCATTGTGGAAAGCAAATAAGTAAATTTACGCATACTTTTAGCACTTTTGTCTTCTCATATTTATTTTCTGAATTTCCCTGATATAGCATCTCAACTCTAAGTCTTCAGGTTAAAAGGTGCTCCCTCCTTTAAAAAGCTATAACATGCATTTGGATCAGGCTTAAAACTGGGCTGCTTTGTGAACACATCAGCATTTTTACACTGTCTTACTGTGGGCATACCTTTTCCTAATAATACTTTTATACACTTATTTTAGTAAAGCTTAAATTGCAAAACTTTTACTTATCATTTAGCGGTTGTAAGATCTGTTATTTCACTTTTATAGAGGCTACAAATTCAAACTTCTATGCAGCCTTTTATCACACCTTTAGCCTAAATATCTAAAATGCTATGATGTAGCCTAAAATAGACACTTGCTGCTCATCCAGCACTTCTCAGCCTTGAGCGTTTGCTATTTTATCAGAAAAAGGTGATGTATGTGTCTGCCAGATTTTGGGAAGTATGTAAATACCAATAAATATTGATACTAATCAATCGCCGTTACTTATCATTCTCATGTAATAGAGCTAACGTTACCTCCATCACCTCAAAGTCCCTGTGTTACCCTAACATTGCTACCTGCTGTTGCTGGAGCACTGCTGAGGACATGGAGGCTACAGCAGTGAACATGTCTGTGATCTCAGCACATTTAGCAGCATCTACAGTGGCACTCTTCAATCTCTTGGCATGTAACTTCTCCCCACCCCTTTCTGCCACTTCAGTTTTTCCATGTTGCCTCTCCTTTAACACACACACTCTTACAGACCATGCGGACCATGCAGAGAAAGGGTGGGGCCGTTTCTGTCCTATATCCTGATCGGTTCTGTCCACTGTCTATATTGAAGATGGGCCAATGGGCCGGTCTCTCTAAATTGTGAGCCAGTCTCTTTAAAAAAAAAAGGGAAGAAAAAAAATCCAACAGCATCGGCCCTTGAGGACTGTCGGCACACCGGGCAAATGCCCAGTACGCCAGATTACCAGTCCAGCCCTGGTTCCAGCCTACCTCTGTCCCGTGATTTGAGTGGCATTGCAGTTTGAGAGAGAACTTTTATGATTGTTGTGATTTTTTTGTTAGTTGTGCTTATTCTGGATCTATGGTTTTGGATCTGACCTTGTGTTTGTTTTTCTCTCAGGAACAACTTCCTGCTGATTGTAAAGAACTGGCTTCTGGTCCTCGTCCTCTCCCTGAAGCAATACCGCACCCAGTCCGCTGCCTGCTGCATCCGTCTGCACCAGAAAGGGTTTACAAAAGTCCGGACTGTGCAGAATTGGCTCAGAACACAAACAGGACTTCAGATCCTGAAATGCAGCCTCACACTCTCCTGTCCACATCACTCTTTGAGGTTTGTCCTTCTTCACTAGGTCCGTCAGCACCGCTGCTCTGCTGGAAAAGTTCGGAATGAACCTGCGATACCATCCGATCAGACCCAGGAAAGACCTTTCCTTCCATTTAGTTGTCGGTGCAGAAGATGCCTTGACCGCCTTGATTTTGCTGACTTGCGGACGAATGACTCCACACCCTAGGATGTACCCCGGGTATGAGACTTCACCCTTAGCAATATGACACTTGGCCTGGTTGGCTGTCAGTCCAGCATCAGAGATTTTCTGAAGTACCGCTGTAGATGACAATGTCATCAATGTAGGCAGCTGCAAACTCCTCTGTTCCTTTGAGCACCTTGTCCATCATTTGTTGGAAAAGGCATTACCGAAAAATGGTGTGCGGAATACTGTAAGATCTTTCGCCGCTGAATTTAGTGTGACTTGCCAATACCATTTGCACAGGTCCAGTGTCGTCAATTACTTTGCCCTACCCTCTTTTGTTAGTTCATCAGCCCTTGGCATGGGGTATGGGTCAAAAGCTGATACTGCATTTAGTTTAGAAACGTCAATGCAGAATCGCAGGCCTCCATCCTTCTTCGGGACCAACACCACCGGGCTACACCACTCACTCCGAGATTGCACAATTATGCCCAGTTGCAGCATTGTCTCCACCTCTCTCTTCAGGTCCAGAATCAGGCATGCTGTCATGGTGAACAACATCAGTCCTACCTGGCTCCTCTCTGAAGAGACCCGATGGGATTACTCTTTTCAGCTCCTGATGCCGCTTTGGGGTGAAATGTGACAAGTCCAGTGGTGAAGCACTTCCTCTTTTAGCTGGGAAGTACTGCTCTCTGGTCTCTTCTTCCTCAACCGCCCTTATCCACATGTGTTCAGTGAAAACCTCCTTAGGCTTTCTCTATGCTCTGAGCATGTTGACGTGAAACAGTTGCTTTTTCTTCCTCTTGTCAGGGAGATGTAGCTCATAGGACGTCTGATTGACCCACCTCAGGGCTTCATAAGGGCCTTGCCACTTTGCCAGAAGGCTGCACTCTGATGTGGGCAAGAGAACAAGAGCTTTCCCACCTGGAACCAGCTCCCTGTCTTTGCTGTGCTTTCTGCATGTTTTCTCAAACGAACTCCAACAGAGAAGACAATCTGTCTCTCATCTTGAGAGTGCCATAGATTCATTCATGACATAGAAAAGGCAGGTCAGTTTCTGGTCTGGGTTACAACCCTCCCATGCCTCCTTCAAAACATCCAGGGGGCCTCTCACCCCTCTCCCATAAAGGAGCTTTAACGGCGTAAACCCAGTCAATGCTTGAGGCACCTTGCGGTACGCGAAGAGCAAGTATGGGAGCCACGTGTCTCAGTCGGCCCCCGTGTCTGCAACAAACTTCTTCAGCATACTCTTCAGAGTCTTACTGAAGCGCTCTACAAGGCCATCTGTTTGGGGATGGTATGGTGTGGTCCTAATTTATGCCTAATAGTGCAAACACTGCCTGAAACTGCTTTAATGTAAAATTAGAGCCTTGATCAGTTAATATTTCCATAGGTACTCTTACCCTAGAAATTAGTTAGATCAGGGCATTGACCAACAGACAGGTCTTAACTTTCCAGAGGGGGAATGCTTCAGAATAGCAGGTTGCATAGTCACAAATAACTAGTATGTAGCAATTCCCTGCCCTGCTTCTGGGCAAGGGCCCGACTACGTCCATGGCTATACGTAAGAATGGCGTGTCTATGATAGGAAGATTGATCAGGGACGCTCTATAAGACTGCTTGGAGGGTGCTGTCAGCTGACATTCAGGGCAAGTTTTACAAAATTTTGCAACATCTTGGTGTTGACTAGGCAAATAAAACATACGCGCTATTCGGTTTAGTGTTTTAGCATGACCTAGATGTCCCGCCCAAGGTTCATTTTGTCTCACCTTTTTTCCCTTTTTGTTAATAAGGATTTAGCCTCTTCCCGAGCCTGACCCCTGGGAGCCTCTTTCCGAGCCAGACCCCTGGGAGCTGAACCCTGCCTCATCACATTTTGCCTATACCCTTTTTTGATTTGATTACTGTTGTAAATATTTGTAAACCTTGATACAGTGCCAGATGTGGGGAGTGACTGCCGTTTGTTTTGGGGTTTGGATGTTTGTGTATGTTGTTGTATAGACAGGGAGTTAGGTTAGTACACTGTTGTTGTGTTTGTTTTATCAATAGGTTAGGTAGTTGTTTGTGTGTTTAGTTAGCTGGGGTTTTGTTTATTGTTTTGGCCTGGGTCATTCTGAAGTTTGTTCCAGTGTTTGTCTTTGTCAAAGTCACTTTAAGGCCAGTACACTGTCTTTTAATGTTCTTCTGTGCATTGTGTGGTTTTCTTAATTTAACATACACCTACAGTAACACAGGCAGATATCATCTTGGAGAAAAGACCATCTGTGAAAGGGTTTTTAACGCTCTTTGAGACATTTTTTTTGCGGCCTGCCTCAATGTTCAGTTCAGGTGATGTGAGGGCTGATGACGCCACAGGAGATCACCAGCCAGACGCTACCTGCCCCCATTGCAGCCCCTGCCTCTCCCGTGGACATTGCTGCAGCCCCTGCCTCTCCCGCAGACGTCGCTGCAGGCCCTACGATTGAGGACGTCGCCATAGTTCCTGTAGCTCCAGTGTCTGTTGTGCCCCCGTTCCTGGTTTTGTGTCTGTTCGATTTACTGTGTATGTCCCAGTCCCTGTCTCTGTCCCCATTCCTGTTTCTTCAGGTTTTGTTGTTCATGTTCCTGCCAGTCTGTCTCTCCGCATTCCAATTAATATTACCGTTCCTTTACCCCTGTCATTGTTGTTCTCTGTCATGCCCCCTGTCCAGTCTCATGTTCCCTCTCATGTCCAGTCTCCCATGTTTAGTCCCTTGCCCAGTCCTGTGTTTAAACTCCTGTACAGCCCTTTGTCCAATCTCGTCCTTAGTTCCCAGTTCCATGTCATGTCTTGTCCTGTTTTGTCTTTGGCCTCTCCCTTAGGGCATGTTGGTTTTCGCACCTCTGGAGCTGCGCTTTTAGAGGGGGGGGCGGGGAAGCAGCATTGCAACCAGTGTCTCTGATACTACCCATCTCAACAACATAAAAGAGGTCCCTCTTAAATATCTTGCCCCCTGTAATAGCAATCACACTTAGGAACACTAAGGTCATTTAGGGAAAGAAAGGGTAGGAGATGGTAGACTTTGTGTACAGTATGCTTTATATCGCCATTAAACATCAAAGGCAGAACAAACATTTTATTGCAAATAATGAGTCATGTAAAGTCAAAACCTATAAAGGTCAAAGAATCCTGGGAAGTTATAAATAGTCAGGGTACCGAGCCCTATGCTGTGAAGACCCTATTGAGATGGTAATCAATGGGCCGAGTTGCATCTTCCTCTAAAGAATTTATAGTTGTGCACAGGCAGTCAAGCAGTATTAAAACACATTGCCAATGATAGTCCAAGATTCCACAGTTTTGTTGCAAATCTCTGTTACACGAGAAAACGTCCCTATCCAATAGTGGAGATACATTCATAGTAAGCAGAATCCAGCAGATGCTGAGTGCACTGAAGCATCTGAGTTCCTGAGAATGGCGCAGAATTCCCTTGTGAGCCACACCACATCACTTTCTCTAATGTAGAAGGATTCAAATAAACTTTAGTTAATGAGACACAAAAGCCTCCTCAGAGGTCGGGTCGGCATATTTTATCTCTCTTCCGGTACTTGCCACGTTCAAGTTTTATCCAATTCACAACAAGAACATGAACGAGCGCGCCAACGGGACAAATAGAGCTTTAGAGCTTTAGCTTTAGAATGCACCACGCTCCGCGTCCCCCCTCCTCTTTGTTTTTTTTTTTGTACTCATTTGTGAGATACGCCCTGACATCGCTCCACGTGACCCCTGCGGCCCTGACGTCGCTCCACGTGACCATGGGGATGATAGATTTTTGCAAACATGCAATTTGGAATAGAAAGGGTATAAACTATATACAAAAATGCATAGACAATTATACCACATGTAACTTCGTTACAGTTGAAAACTATCAATCCTGAAACTTTGTCATGAGATGACCCAGAGGTAAAAGGATGCCATGTTGCTTGTCATGTTCTACTTCCTTTATATTATGAAATACATAGTGCTTCAGTTTTTGGACAACATCTTTTAGTGTACCCTAGATTATTACAGACATGGAGAGTCAGACATCTTTGCTCAGCCACCATAGTGGTTATCAATAGGCTAGGAACCACTAGAGTCACTTCTTATGGAACCACCATGGAGCTTCCTGCTGTCAAATGCTGTGCTTCACCTGCAAGCCACTGACCCTTCTAAAGATTCTGCTGCCTGTGCAGACTGCCTGTCCTACAACAGTGGTGTTACAGTCTAGGGCAGGATCTCTGAACCTGTAGGCCATGGACCATATCCTTAAACATCCTGTACTTAAGGCCTGTTTGTGATGGAATGTCACTTTAAGTCATAAAAACATACATAAGATTAACTTTGTTAAATAAACATTTCATATTATAACCAGGATAAATCTTAGTAGAGATATACAAAAAATGTTGCAGTAGTAAAATAAATAAACATAAACTCCAGTTGATCTGTGGTTCAGTTCACTGATGGAAAATATTGTCACTGTCCAAAGAAAAATGTATATTTTCATAGATTTTTTTTACACCATTTAAATGTAGCAGCTGCTTTTGTGGAAATTTCATGAATAATAGACAAGAGATACTTGTGTTTCTTTTAACAGCAACTGTGTTTTATGATCATACAAGCGAATTTATTAGCAGATCTCTTTTCTAGCAGCATATTCACACTGTACTGTTAGCTTATTGTTTTGATGTCTGATTATACACCGAAATTGGAGTTTCATTGTATGACAATACCCAATTTGGACTGCACATGTGTGTCACTTTACGGCGGCAGACATAGCCATAGATATGTGGTATGTGGACTTCTAAAATGAAATATTAACAGTATATAATAAACAGTATTTTACATACTGTCAAAATGCCAGTGAAATATACTGTGCTGTCAAATCAACTGAAAGTCAACTGAAATCTGCTAATTAAACAAAGATCAAATTGAAAGAAGAAATTTGGCGTGGTTATTGAGTGAAATCCAATGGGTTCTCCTTGCAGACGAATCAATCCCTTTTAAGCGGGGAAGCTGCACAAGACTAAATTGACTTGACAGTGAAAAACCGGTCAGACCAGAGAACTGAAAAATCACAAACGATGGAAACTGAAGCCAGTTGGATAAACGGTTGTCAGTAAAACCCTGTTCAGATCAGAAGAATCACCAAAACAGAAAACAAATTAATAAATAAAGTATACTCCTCAGTAAAAGTAAATAGGCGAAATAAACATGGCTGAGCACGAAGAGGTCCGAGAGGGCAACAGCTAAGAGAGCATTCACTCGTTTGGCTAACAGTGTGACCAGATGAGTCAGAAATGTCAGAAGAAGACCTTAGGGATAGTTTCAGCAAACTCACAACTGAAGTTAAAAAAAGTCATGGAAGTTAATGTCGAGTTAGAGGCTGAACTCACTGCAGAACTTGAGGCAAAGCTGGACACAGAAAATGAAGCTGTGTTAACAAAACAGCATAGAGCTGGCTTGACAAGAAATGCAAATGAATGTGAGTCGAAACTAAAAGTGGTGAAATGTTTCATCCAGAAGGCTCTTTGGTCCAACTTTGGGGTCACTGAACTGTACACCATGCTGCAGTCCGCAGATGCTGAATGTGAGCGTGTCGCTACTGTAGAACCAAGAACTAACCAAGAAACTTATAACTTCATGCCTCGTCACATTCAAGAGTTAGTAAAGACCTTAAAGAAGGTTTACGGACAGTGGAATTGATGGATCCCAACAGATGAGCAAGAAAACATCCAAAAGGATTTAATGAACCTAGAACTCTACGTCCCAAAGTTAGTCTTACGAAAAGCCAACTTTAATCAGATGAAGGATGATGCTCAAAGACTGTGATCCACAGCAAGTGCCCCTAGTTATCCCATACCAGCTATTAGATTAAAGCCTACAGCCCTCCCCAAGTTCAGTGGCTACAGAAACACAACCTCCCTTTCAATTCTTTTGAAATTCTTTTCATAAACATCACCAATCCGACCACTAACAGAAGTGTACTCACCCTACTCAGCATTTATAGACCACCAGGACCTTATTCTGAATTCTTAAAAGAATTCAGTGACTTTGTTGCAGATCTAGCAGTGAGCACTGAGAAACTAATAATTGCAGGAGATTTTAATATTCACTTTCACTCAGCAGATCCATTAAAAAAGGCTTTCTCATCTATCCTAGACTGTGTAGGTCTCACTCAGAATGTAATAGGGCCTACACATTCCTGCAATCACACACTAGATCTAGTTTTGACATTAGGTGTTGATATACATAATCTTACTGTTCTTCCACAGACTAGTCTCAGATCACTACCTAATTTCATATGAATTGAGTCACTTAGTGAAAATTTATGTACATCACCCCATTATTGCATGAAACGTTCAATAATGCCAAATACATCACAGCACTTTATTGAAATCCTTCCAGATTTATCAACCATAATTTTTCCGTCAACAGACCCAACAGAGCTAAACAGACTAACAGACTGTTTAGCAAAAAAAGCTCCGATTAACTTTAGACAATGTTAAAAATGAAAAATGAAAAAGATGCAACAGAAAAAGATTGCTCCGTGGTACAACAATGAAATTCGCACCTTAAGACAGACAGTACGGAAATTAGAGCGCAAATGGAGAGTGACCAAGCTGGAGGTATTTCACTCTGCTTGGAAAGACTGCCTTAGCAGTTACAGAAAGGCACTTATTAAAACACGCTCAGTATACCTGTCCTCACTCATCGAACACAACAAAAACAATCCTAGAGTTTTATTTAGCACAATCGCAAAACTTACCAAAAACCAGGCAAAACCTGAACCTCAAATTCCCGCCAACTACAGCAGCAACGATTTCATGGACTTTTTCAATAGCAAAATCGAGAATATTAGACAAAAAGTTCTACCAATACGAGTAACCTATCCTTCATCTGGTTTGGCTGAGACAGCACGAAATGTGGTTATAGAAGAAAGACTAGAAACATTTTGTCCACTCCAGCAGACAGAACTAGAAAAACTTATCTCTTCCTCAAATTCTGCTACATGCACACTCTATATGATTCCAACAAACCTATTGAAACAAGTATTACCAGCTATAATTAAACCTACCATAAACTCTTCTCTTATTCTGGGTCATGTACCCAAGTCATTTAAACTAGCTGTGATAAAACCCTTGATAAAGAAGCCAAATCTTGACCCCAGAGAACTGTCCAGTTATAGACCGATTTCCAACTCACCACTTATCTCTAAGATTTTAAATTTTTAGCTCGACAACTCTGTTCTCATCTACATAAGAACAACATATATGAAAAATTCCAATCTGGTTTTAGGCCACACCACAGCACAGAGACAGCTTTAGTTAAGATAACAAATGATCTTCTTCTTGCCTCTGATCAGGGCCACGTATCTCTGCTGGTACTACTCGATCTAAGTGCAGCTTTTGACACTATAGATCATGCTGTTCTCTTGGACAGATTAGAAAATATGGTTAGAATCACAGGAACAACGTTATCCTGGTTCACATCTTACCTTAGTGATCGTTTTCAGTTTGTAAAGATACAAAAAACAATGTATCATCTAATTATACAAGAGTGAAATATGGAGTTCCACAAGGTTCTGTTTTAGGTCCTCTGTTATTTACACTATATATGTTACTCTAAGGCTCACATATAAATAAACATGGAATCAGTTTTCACTGTTATGCCGATGATACACAGCTGTACATATCAGCCAAACCAGATGATAAATCCAGATTAAATAAGATAGAAGACTTTGGATGCTACAAAACCTCCTTCTTTTGAACCCTGATAAAATGGAAGTTCTCCTCCTCGGCCCAAAGGCTGCTCGGATTAAATGCTAAATCTTGCTGACTTCTCTGTAGTTCCTGGTTCAGTAGCCAAAAATCTTGGTGTAACTATTGACTCAGATCTGACATTTAATCAACACATAGGTAATATTACAAGGACAGCGCTTCTTCATCTGCAAAACATTTCAAAGTTAAGAAATGCGTTTTCTATGTTTGATGCCGGAAAGTTAGTGCATGCCTTTATAACCTCAAGGCTAGATTACTGTAATCCATTATTGTCAGGATGCTCTAGCAGGAACCTGAATAAACTTCAGTTAGTTCAGAACGCTGCAGCTAGAGTACTAACTAAAACCAGGAAATTCGATCACATCTGTCCAGTTTTATCAGCGCTACACTGGCTTCCTGTCAAATTCCGTATCGACTATAAAATTCTTTTACTGGTGTATAAAGCCCTGCATGGTCTCGCACCGAAGTACCTGCAAGATCTAATTTCCTATTATGAACCGCCACGCTTACTCAGATCACAGGATCCTGTTTTTCTAAAAGTTCCAATATATATATATAAATACACCTACACATTTCTCTATGTATACATATATACATACACACACACATATACATACATATACATACACAGCCACAGAGACGTACAGTATTAATACCCCAGCCTAAAGTAGCTATTTATTCAGTCCATGCCTTCTTTTAAACATAGCATATAAACAAACACACTGTTCCGTCTCTCCACTGGCTAATTGCCTGAATCATTTAGGAAGGTTAAGTATTTGCCCCATTTCTTCCCATGCCCAACCAGTCTCCCAAACTGATAAGACATCCTTTTAAAAGCAGCCACCCAAGCAATCTCCTCTTCCCACTCCCTAACTGGTGGGATTCCTTCATGTTTCCATCTCCTGAGCAATATCTGTCTACCCACCATGATACTTGTTTGTATCCAACTTCTAGTGGTTTTTTTCTATCCCTAATAAAACTGATTAGTCACCCAAAACAAATAACCTAGGGCTAAATAAAATTTGAATGCCTGACACTTCGGAAAGTACATCATGTATCCTTGTCCAAAAAACTTGTAACAAGTGACCTTCCTCAGATTTACATCTCCAACAAGTCGATGTATCTTTTAATACATCTAACCTAACCTAAACAATCTGGAGGGAGTCCAATGGAAACGGTGTATAATTTTAAATTGAATAAGCTGTATCTTTGCATCTCTGGACATTGCTTTAATATTTCCACATATCTTATCCCACTCTTCATCTCCCAACATTTGATTCAAATCCCTTTCTCATATCCTCTTGAGAGCTAGTAAAGAATTTCTACCCAGAGTAATACACTGAAGTATTATGACCTTTTCCATAGCTCTTTTCTTTAGTGTCTAGAAAGTCTGCAGATTGGGGGGGGCTATTGGATCAAATTAAAAAATCCTAAATAACAGATAACATAGTTGTACATATCTGAAGAACTGAGATCTTGAAATTGTTGCACCAGGTCTTCAAAGAATTTCAGAATACCGTTATGATAGAGATCACCCAGTATATAAATTCCCTTTTCTATCCATTCTTTCCAGCAAAATGAGGATTTACCAATACATAGCTTGGGATTCATACAAATACTTGAAGAAACATTTTAATATGGATCCATTCCAAACATTCGAGAAACCAAATTGACTTTAGATGGGCAATTACTGGGTGTGCTTTCCCTTCTCTAGTTAAATTCTCACAGTCCAAACACAGGCAAGTTAGGTTGATCGCTCACTCTAAACTGCCCGTAGGTGTGAGTGTGTGTTGACCATGCGATGGACTGGCAACCTGTTCCAATCCTGGTTGAAAAGTCATTTTTCACCGTTGACTTTTCTTTTTTTAGAGCATGCCATCTCACTTGCTCTACTCTCCAACTGCTGCTTCTCACCTGTGTGCGCGCCGTACTCCTGAATCTGCACAGATCTGATTGCCGGAGCCCCTTTAGTGTTTTTACTACACACATGACTGGTCTGTGAGTTTACTGCACCACAAAGCCTGTATACTGTATAGACAAGAAAAGCTCCACTGCTTAAAACAAACACTGTTAAATCATTCTTAATAGTTTATCGGTTTGGGTCCGCACTGGACAAGTGAAAGTTATTGGAACCAGAGCCATTTTGAGGAACTTATATTGGTCTGTTCGTCATGAAATGTTCACACAATGTAAACGACCATTGGCCTGTTCAAATAATGTAGAAAACTCAAAATAAAAAAAAATGGAGATGCATGTTTTTTATTGGACAGCCACGATATGCTCCTCTGCATTCATGTGTCATCGAGAAATTCACAGTTAATATAATAGTCCCATTTTGGGATGGTAGCTGAAAGCTTGTGAATTACTCAAGGTAGCTGTAGCTACACTGGTCTACACTCGGCCACGCGAATCATACAGATGTCTTCTAAAGTTGTTTTATTTCTTTTCTCTCTCTCTCTCTCTCTCTCTCTCTCTGTCTTTTGACACAGTGAAAACTACAAAAAAAATTAAGAACCTGGTTCAGGATGTGCATTTCTCAGTCTCTCAACTAGTGTCTGTAGTTAAACAGTTTCAAAACACATTAGCACAGCAAAAATTAGCAAATCTTTCACAAATCAACACAGTCTGCTTCACATAATCAGTGTAGAGATATATTGAACAACATTATAAACAAATATCCACATTTACTGTGTGCGCCATTTAGACCATGTGTAGAACTGAATTGGTTTGGTACCGCATGTCTCTCTCTGCAAGCATGCTGGACCCATAATCCAACGGTTCTTCACACTAGATTCCAGTCACGTGACACATCCTTTACCATTAAATAAATCGTTTCACTAACAGAAATCTTTTTTTTTTGTTTATAACCAAAATTTACCAAAACATTTTTCAGCAGCGATTGTGAACTGAAATCATCATGAAATTCCAAAATGAACAATTTAAACAAAAATATGTCTCTGGGACAGTTACACTCGCACCAAATTACTGATTTATGATAAGCCTTATGCAAGTGTGAATAAATCTAGTACTTTCCCAAACTGTCTCTGCCAACAAACTCATTTGTCAAGACAAACTCTCCTCTTTGGCACATTTCCTGTAGTACCTTCTTCCTCAGTATGAGGAAGGGATCCAGGAAGCGTAGCGGATCAAACACAGACGCTACAGTCAAGAGGATTCCTCGGCGTGTTGCTGGTTTATTGTCCAGGGTGACTTTAAAGAAGAGGGTGACACTATTTGCACTTCACTTTACACCCAACACATTTTGAACTGGAAGTTCTTTGGAATTCAAGTCTACATCCTGAATTTCATTAGCTTGTTCACGCTAAGCAATTGACTTCAGAACTTCTCTGTTGTTGGAGATGAACTTGTGGAGATGTAAATATCCCTTTTGCACACATTTTGTGCATCTTTGACTAGTTGAATGGCGGTGTCCACAAACTCTATGCTAACAATCCCTTCATCAGCATAAAAATTCTTGTTGATAAAGTTGGCTGCTGCAGGATAATCCATTTCATACTGGCTTGCAAGATACTTTATTCCGTAATTTGCACAGCCAGGAGAGGATGCCGCTCCAAAAAGATGGACCTTCATGCGATATTCCTTTGGCTCTGAACTTGTATTGCCTTTCTCCCACCACAGAAACCGGAAGTAATCTCTGTCATCTGGGTTTACATGAAACATGTGAAACATTTTTTTCCACATCACATATCACTGCTATTGGATGTTTACGGAATCTGCAGAGCACTCCTGTTAGCCCATTTGTAAGATCAGGGCCAGTTAGCAAGTGGTCATTCAGAGATGTGCCACCATACTTGGCAGAGCAGTCGAACACAACCCTGATTTTTTCTAGTTTTCTTGGGTGAAAGACCCCTTGATGAGGAATATTCCACATATTTCCTGCTTTGGGTTGGAATTCAGCTCTTTCCGCCTCGCCGTCCTTGAACACACCTTTCATAAACTTAAGGTAGTCATCTTTGAATTTGAGATTTTTCTCAAGTTTGATTTTTAGACGCTTTAGACGAACCAGAACTAAATGCATATTTTCTGGCAATTGTGGGCGTGTCTTAAAGGGAAGGGGCAATTCTAAGTGGCTGTCTGCATTCTGATGTATTCTCTTAATCAGTAATTGCATGAACATCATCTTGTGATATACTCTTTTCCCCATGGCTTAACTCTGTTCAAGTGCTCTGATAATAGTGGCTGGTGTCAATAGTGAATGCTCCTTTACCGATAGACGATTGCACAATCCTGTCACTTCTGTTGACTTTGTGTCTTGTGGTGGACTGCCTACGATGCTCCAGCCCAGATCAGTCTTGACTGCATATGGCTCATCGTCATGTCCTGTGATGAACTGTCGTGGAGCCAATGTTGTGGAGCAGTCGTAACCAATCAGGAATGCGAGAACGCTCAAGTGGAATAAAATCTCTGGTATAGGCAGGTGGCAAGTTAATAAAGCATGGTTAGGAAAACCCTCTTACTCTAAGTCCACTAACTCTCTCACTCTGAACAATGGAATCTTTTCCCATCATAGTGGTAAGCTTTAATTTGATTGGCTCCAAATCTGCCCCCATCTTTTCACATATCTCTCTATCCACAAAAGTGTTGCAACTCTGTGTATCTAATAAGGCGTACACTAAGGTCTCTGTTTCATGGAAGGTGGTTGAAGAAATCCACCCAGGCACAATTCATCGATGTGCTCCCACCATCACATCTGTTTAGGCAGCAAGAAAGGGAAGATGTGTTTTCTACCAGCTGCACAGCATGAGATGTGTTTGTAGCAACAGGAGGATGGTCTTCGTGAAGTGGCGTTGGATGATGTTTCGTACATATGCCACAGGTAGCTTTATTCTTGCATTCCTTTGAATTGTGTCCTTTTCTAAGACAGCCAAAGCATAGGTTGTTGTGAAATATGAAGTTTCTCTTGCTGCAGACATTTTTGCAAGCTTCTGACATTTGTGAATAGAGTGACTTTCTCATGTACATGTTATTGTGACAGTACTAAATTTGTCTGATGCCTTCACATTTGTGATGAATGCATTAGCCTTCGGACGCTTTATTTCTCTACATGGCTTTTCATTATTGCACTTCAATGCACGAAAGGATGTTATGGGATTGCATGCAATCTCTGCTTCTTGTGCCATAAATTCAGTAAACTCTTTAAACCTGGGGTATTCTTCTGTTTGTCGAAAGCACATTGTGGCATGACGATTCCAGCTAGAGGTCAGCCAGTCAGGGAGTCTTGAAGCATCTTTTGGTTTTCCTCACAGTCATTTAACACCTGAAGCCCTTTGATGTGTGGCATAGCATTACTACAGGCCATTAGAAAATCACTAAATTTTCACAGTTTAGCTGATTCCCTTGCACTAATTTTGGCCAGTTTATGCTAGATTACAAAATGGTGGCCATATTGAGAGTTCAATGCCGCCCATGCTTGGTCGTAAGCTTGATCATACTTCCCATGCTTGGTCGTAAGCTTAATCAAGCTTCCTTCTAATACAGACCGTGCCTCACCGCCAATGTATTTTTGAAGGTAGAACAACCTATCAGCTGAACTTGTGCATCGTCGTTCAATCAGTGTCTTGAAACTTGTGCTTTACTCTAAGAACTTGAGTGGTTCTCCTGAGAAGACATCAGGTTCAGGTGTAGGAAGTCTGCAGGACTTGTGTTAAAGATGCCCCGTTGTTTGTGTGCTGTTCTATTGAATGAGAGTGGTAACTATGAACAGTGGATCTGGAGGTTGTGGTATCAAATATTGACTGGGCATACTCTCTATCAAGCATCATATGAAGCCTTGCATTTTCCACTTTAGCATCAAAATCCTCTTGCCCCACTTCACTCAACCATACTTTCATTAGACCCATCAAATCTGTTGTGACTGCTATGCTATCCATCTTTCTTCTAACCTCTGTGAAAGGCGCCAGCTGAGATCGTATATTTTCATACATCTCTTTTAATTTTGTCTCCAGCACTTCAACAGCATCCGTCATCTCACTCAAGTCTTGGTCAGAGCACTCAGCCTTAAGTTTTGTTCGTCAAGCTCTCGCGAATCATACAGATCTTATCTGAAATTGTTTTATATCTTCTCTCTCTCTCTCTCTGTCTTTTGACAGCGTGAAAACTACAAAAAAAAACTAAAGAACCTGACTCAGGATGTGCATTTCTCAGTCTCTCAACTAGTGTCCATAGTTAAACACATTAGCACAACAAAAATTAGCAAATCTTTCACAAATCAACACAGTCTGCTTCACATAATCAGTGTAGAGATATATTAAACAACATTATAAACAAATATACACATTTACTGTGTGCGCCATTTAAACCATGTGTAGAACTGAATTGGTTTGGTACCGCATGTCTCTCTCTCTCTGCAAGCACGCTGGATCTGACCCATAATCCAACAGTTCTTCACACTAGATTCCAGTCACGTGACACATCCTTTACCATTAAATAAAAATAATTTCACAAACAGAATTTTTTTTAATAACCAAAATCATGCATTCCAAACATTTTTCTGTACCACACTGGTCAGTATGCTTTCGATGGTGCAGTGGTTAAAGTTTGTGAGGATCTAAGGAGAAAGATTTAAATTTCAAATGTTTTAAATAAGAAGCGTTATGTTTGAAGAAAGGAAACGCTGCATTCCAGCATTAAAAAAACCTTATTCCATCTGTGAAACACAATTGGGCTAGTATCATGCTTTGAGCCTGTTTTGCTGCATCTGGGCCAGGACAGGTTATCATCACTGATGGAACAATTAATTCAGAATTATACAGCGAATACTAAAGGAAAACGTCAGGACATCTGTCAGTAAGCTGAAGAGAATGTGAATCAAAAGCAACCTTGCTTTAGTAGTACAGTTCCTTGGACTAAATCTCCTCCAAGGAACTGTTCGGAAGACAGGAAAACCATATTTTTAAAATTTCTCTTCTTATTTTACATGTCTACTCATGGCAGACACATACAAGCATGTATGTGTTCACACTGGACGATGTAAATTGTTCTCAAATCTTGCACCACTGAGACAGTGGAAATATTACACTGCTTTGCGCCCAACCAAATTTGTCCTGAATCCAAACTCAAGTCATTTGGGCAAAATTCATCTTTGCACAACTTGACATGATACGTGAATGGTTCTGTTTCAGTCTTATTTGTATGGGACTTTGTGAATGCGATAAAGCAAGCTGGAAAAGTACAAGCTGGATCTGATTACCTGCACAAGTCCATAGAAACTGAAACTAAAAGCTTCCTGTGGGACAGTAATTTTAGTTTTTGGAGTTACCGTTATTTTAACATAGGCTACTTTTATTATATAAAAGAGAGAAGTTGGGGAATTCAGAGAGTGGTGGAGTGGGGCGATTGCAACTGTGATGTGCTTCGTATTCATTTTGGTTTCTGGTTTTATTGGTTATTAGTGTAGAGCGTATCAACTCAGTTTTGTGAGTTAGCTTCATGCCCACAAAGTCCGCCTACTACACCCACGCCTAACATACAGCCAAACAGCGGCGGTTTTGGACATTCTTCTGCAGTGCTATGTTCTATGGGCTATGTGGACTGTGTTTGCATGGATTATATCTTATAACTGTTTTTGAAGCACTATTACTGAGGATTTTTTCTGAAATCTCTGTTGTTTTGCTAACTGCGATGCACTCGCCACCTTTTTTCCTCCGAGTTATTCGTGTTCTCACAGCGACACCCTATGGCAGATTTTAGAAATTGCGCAACGGACTGCTTTAACTTTGTTGCTGAGGACTAAATTGTACCCCTTCTACATGAGAATTCTGTGTGCCCATCCACTTAAAGCGTGTCGTGGCATTGATCTTGGACAAAACCTATTTGCAGCCTCCCAAAGTTTAAAAACAAAAGCAGTGCAGCACATAAATAGGTGTTTTGCATTGAAATTTAGATTTTCGGACATGGTTGAGGATGCAGTGGTGACACATGCTCCCTGTAAACACAGTTATAATGTGACAACAATATGCTGTACTGTTTTTGTGCCCACAATGTTGAAATGTAATTCCTCAGAAAGTTGTGACAACGTTATCTTGTCACAACCTTCATACGTTCCATTATATATGCATGGAACTCCATAGAAAGAGAAGTAGAAGTAGAAACAGTACCGTAAACAATGTTATTTGGTAGTTATGTTGTGACAATGTTTTGACAACTTTGTTCAGACAACGTAAAAAGCACCATCTTTTGACAATTTTGTGACAACATTATGTGTTTGCTGTGCTATACAAGTATTAAAAGTATTGTTTTTTTAAAATGTAGCCATTGTTCTTACTTGAAGCAAGAACAAAAAATTATTTGAACATTTATAAATAATTCCTTCAGTTCATTTAAACATACTGAAATATACTGAACGGTATTTGTAATAAGTTTGTCTTTCAGTTGCTGATGGTATAAGATGCTGTGATACTAGGCAACTTAAATATACAGGATATGGCAACATAACACAAGTTAGAATTGATCCGGACCTTGGCCAGAGGAAATCTCCTCTAACTGGACCATACTAAATTTTAATTAAATACCCCAAATGGCAAATTGAAACGGAGAAAAAATTACAAAGACAGTCTTTGTCACAACAGTAGACAGTAAAGACAAGTCATTTTTTGTCAAAACAGCACAGACAACTTCTGTACTGTTTTTAGGGCATGTAGTCTCAAAGGACAGCATTAAGCCTGACAGTAAGATAATTGAAAAGGGGCTGAATTGGTCATGTCCCACAACAGCCTCTGAGGTTAGAGCTTTTATAGGCCTTTTTCTTGTATTACCGCCATTTTATCAAAGACAAAGAAAGCAGCCCCGTTACACAGGCTGACTCAAAAGCATGCCAAGTTTTAATAGACTGATCAATGTGAAAAGGCATTCCAGTACCTTCGCTGTGCACTCTCATCCCTCACCTAACAAGACTGTACTCTATAAACACTGAAGTGGTCTGCGACATGGAACTGCAGATTCGCTTTCTAGGCATCCAAGCAGTGATGACCTGCCTCCCACATTTGACATTGGCCTCATGGGTTTGGCTAACCCCGTAACCATACAGCCTCCTAAATCAAAGGTCACTGTAACAGCCCAGTCTGTCGTAGACTTTTTCAGTTAATATCCTTCAATGTCAAAAAGATGACAACTCACTGAGTGTAGTGCAAGACAAAGGATGGAGAAAGGCAAGAGACTTCCTGCATGGGCTCTAAGAAAAAGTTACTTAAATGTTTGCAAAATGGAAAGATCTATCACCTCTCTTCAAATAAACCTAGTGATTCACCAACCCTTCATTTTGTTCTTCCAAGCTCATTCCTGAGATGCTACAGTTCTTACATGGACATTACTCTGTTGGTCACCCTGGTACCAAAAAAAGAACATTTCTATTGCCCATTTATGGTGAGGCATATTTAGAACTATTGTCAGCAATGTGCCAGTCCAGATCAATGCCAGAGCCTAACAATTTAGCTACTCTTTAGACCATTTCTGCTGGCTACCCTTTTAAAAACATGACTGTAGACATTACAGAGCTCCCTGTGACACCCTCAGGACATAAATATGTCCTTGTGGTATGTGAACCCTATAAATAATCAAAGAGCTGTAACTGGCGCATACTGAATTTTCAAGCAGTATATCATTGAACATATGTTCCCAAATTTCTTCACAAAGATAAAACAAGTCAGTTCAAAGCAGCCTGCAGCCGTTTTTGGAAAAGGGTACCAAGCAGTAATGACGTGCAGACACACTGAAAGTGCCATGGACCCGAGGTCAGCACAGTCCATCTCTAGCACACAATAGTAAAGTTCAAACTCTCAGGTCATGAGTCCACCCCGTTAGAAGCAGCCCAAAAAGTGTTTAAAAAAAAGAGTAAAACATTGCTTTTACGATGTGCCGAACAAAGCAGTGGCAATTGACACAACAGACACACCAGATGGCAGCAAAGACGACTAAAAACATGTCTTATAGTTAGTGTGTATTGTAGTGGGCTCTTTAAATGAGCATGTAGCTTGCCACATTTACAATAGCAGAATGATGGCAAGGAGAAACTTCAGTATGCGCTTTAGATGGAGACCAAATCCACTTGTTAAGCTGAGACGTAAAGACCTTTAAATCCCAGGTCCAAGCCTCTACTTTGCTGGCTGAGGCTTTTGTTGTTTAAAGACATCTGACTCCAAGTGATCTAATGATAATTTTAGTGCTTTCGTGGTGATAAGAAAGAGCAGAGTAAATGGCTGCAGTTTATGCTGCGGGCGAGTAACAATTCCTAAATGAATAAAAAGAAAGTTTAATGCCTGTGGGCTCTAATATTACCTAGCTAGCTAATGTTAGCACCTAATGGAAAAAGCCAAGCTGGCCCTTTGCAGATACAGATTTTTAGAGTTTTTCTTGCTATGTAGACACACACCTAAGGTTCAGCCTAGGTCCATCCCCCAATGTGCAAACCTGGGGTGACAGTGGCAAGGAAACTTCTCTCAGATCAAGATGAAGAAACCTTGAGAGGAACGAGACTCAAAAAGGTTTACCCATCCTCCTCTGGTCAACACCGGATAGCAAAACAAGTACAAATATAATAAAAAATAAAATTGACTACTAATGCATAAATAAATAAAGAGATAAAAAGGACAGATAAGTAGGATTGATAAGTTTGTGAGAGCAAGAGAAGAAAACGTCACTGATTAACTAAGCAAACGGAATCTTGGGAGGTGTCAAGGTCTTGCAGACAGCAAGAAGCTCCATGGTGGGAAAACTGGTCCAGAATGCTGGGAAACCAGTCATGGCAGATAAAGCAGTAGCATAGAGTGCCAAATGGGCAGCCGTTTAGCATCACACCACATGGGATGGGCAGTTGTTCAGCTCAACAAAGAAACACGCAGTTAGGTAGTTCTGTTAGGACACTGAGATTAGTGTATAGTGTTAACAGAGTGCAGCAGTGACTCTGGCAGACCTGACTATTAAGGCATTACTAAAAAGGGAGAGCCGGAAGATCTAAGTGGACCAGTTGGTTCACCTAGATACTGAGGAGCGTTTAAGAGCTTTATATGGCAGTAGGGCCGTATAAAATCTTATCACAATTTTTTTTTCATATCAGTCGATATCGATATATATCACAATATAAATCAAAATGCTATTTCCTTTTCACTTTAAGTGATGCACGAGCACTTGAAGCGCAAACATCCTGCGCCTTGTCAACAGAGCAGCCAGACACCATCTGTTTACTTGTTTTTCTTATCTTAGCATTAAGATTAACACATTAACATGTTTTGTTCAGTAGTGTCACTTGAAAAGTCGCATTGCTAATTGTTTCTTAATCATCCAGTGTAAATGAGGCTGTTCTCGATACCGCAGGAGCTTTAAAACACATGTAGCTGCTTCTCAAACGGCTCTCTGCCAACGTATATAGTCCACAAACTGTCCGATTTCTTGTCTGTGAGGCATGTGGGCTATGTGTCATTTATGTCTCTCTGTGCCTCTTGAAATTCATCATCTGGTTTAGTGGAAATATAAAACTGTGTGTGAAACTTATACAATTTCACTAAATTAAATTTAGCAATGAAAGTTATACCATGTTTCCTGACAATGGTACCTAGTTGTAGCAAATATATAGGACAAATAATATAGGTCCTAAGACAGAGCCCAGTACAAACAGATGATATGGCATTTACACATAGAGATCACTTAGTTCAAGTTTCAAGTTTCAAGTTTATTTGTCATTTGCACATCATGTCAGGACATAACATGCATTGAAATGCTTGGGGTGAGGCTCAGATAAAAACTCTACAGCAGGGCAGGATTATATATATAAAACAGTACAAACATACAATAAATAGACAATATTAAAGTAAAAATATGTTAAAAATATACGTATAGTTATAACTGAAATATATAAAGGACTATACAATACACAAGATATAAACATAGGATATACAGGGGGACTAACACATTATAGGATCTAAACCAGGAAAAAGCTGCTCCAGTTACACCTACTAGGTTTATAGCCTGTCAAGTAGAATAGAGGGTTCTGTCATGTCAAACACTGCACTAAGACCAACCAATAAGGAACCAATAAGGATGTGTTTTCTTTGGTCATCAAATAATAAAAGATTGTTTACAATTTTCATTGGTGCTGTTTTAGGACTATGATGAAGCCTAGAACATTGTCATTCCTATGCAGTTAGGAAAGCAATTATTGTGCTGCAGCTTTTTCTAGTGTCTTTGATGTAAAGATTTGAGATAGGTCTATAATTCTATAGCTCACAGGGATCAAGATTGGGTTTCTTAATTTGAGGTTTAATAACTGCTAATAGGCATATAGCTAAGGCCAAAATAGTTTATTATTGATAGAAGGTGTGGTTATTTATGGCATAACTTATTTAAATGTGCTTTTTGGAATTTGGTCCAGTATAGAAGTAGATGGTTTTAAAAAAATAATAATTTAAGCCAACTCAGTCTATCGAGGTAAGCTTACAGTTTTTCTCAGTCGCTTTGGAGTATTTCTCAAATCAGGGTTAATATTTGCACCACAGTGTGTGCATTTCTCAAAACAATTTGTTCAAACAGCACCACACAATGGTTGGTCACCTAAAGCATGTACCTCACTCACAATCCTTTGTTCATTCCCCAAAGGTAAGTATTTATATCAGTAAACATGTCAGAGTCATCAGAATTAAAAGTTCTTCAATCATTGATTACGAACAAGACAATCAAAATTATTAGTCCTGTAATCATGTTTACTCTGTAAGGATTTTCTCAATGTTGTTCTTTTGATGACAGACTGAATATGTTTTATTAAGCATATGTCAATTTTAGCAGTATAAAATTACACATTCCTGTTTATAGGAGCATGATTGTAAGAAAATAGACAGAAATCCATTGATGCATTCTTTGTTTGTAAAGAAATTTGTATCATGTAATTGTAACAAAAAAATAAACAAACAAAAGACAAGTCTGGAAAAACATTACTTTGCACAAAGAAAAAAAATGTTCAGAAATTTAAACCTAGGAACCAAGCAGCATTGTTGCAGTGCAAATCACAGTGCTTTTTCTATACCTCCTGACGTTCTTGTCTGTTGAGCCACATATTCTCCTCCACATCACAACGGATATCTTCCCTTGCAATGCAGTGTGGAAAGAATCTTTTAGAATGTCTAATCCAGCCTCTGCAAACTTCTGCTGTGATGTCCTCACATGCTGCATCCATGGCAGCCAGCAGAGTCATCTGATTATGAGGCTGCTGATCATAAACCTTCCACCTCCATGCAGAGAAGAACTCCTCAATTGGGTTCAGGAATGGGGAATAGGGTGGGAGAAATAGCATCAGCATCCTGTTGTGGATTGCAAACTATTGCCTGATGGTGTTTGAATGATGGAATCTCACATTGTCCCAAATTACCACATAATCTCACCATCTGGAATGAGATCCCTGTAGAGTGTATCTATGAATGTGACGAGATGCGGTGTGTTGTATGGCCCTTAGGTGGAAATTTGAGTTAGCACACCCAGTTCTGAAATGGCTGCGCACATAGTGATGTTCCCTCCTTGTTGGCCAGGTACATCAACAGTGGCTCTGTGTCCAATAATATTTTGACCATGCCTTCTGTCTTTTGTCAGGTTGAAGCCAGCCTCATCCACGTATATGAATCGATGAGGTTGCTCACTTGATTCCACCTCCATTATACTCTACATTTCAGAAGATACAAAAACAAAATACATAGTTATAATCTTAACAGAATTCACTGAAGATCACATCAAATGTACATGTTAGTCAAATTTACTGTACTGTATCATTACACAATGAACTATTTACCGAAATGGGTAGTTACTGTATGCACGTAGATGATTTACCTGCACATACTGATAGCGAAGCTCCTTCACTCTTTCACCATTCCTTTCAAATGGTACATGGTACAACTGTTTCATTCTTATCTGGTTTTTTTTCTAAGCACTCTGTCACTCTGTTACTGACTGTATGTTTTCAAAGATGTCATGGTTATCTATAATGGCACTCTGGATCTCTCTAAGTCTAATAGCATTATTAGCTATGACCATTTCACAGATGGCATCCTCCTGCTGAGGTGTAAAAAGGGTACCTCTGCCACCCCTGTGAGGTAGCCCTGCAGACCTGTGTGGTACACAAGTAGTAAGGCAAAACACAAGACTGAGTTGAGTATACTTTTAGAAAATATGTACAATAGTGATATGAAGTGTTAGTGTTTACTGTAAACATATAGTATTACAGTATAGAGTTATTTGGATTACCCACCTGTTCACTTCGGCTAGCTTCAGCCATTGTTAGGCCATGATTGACAACATGGTCTATAAGTGTGGACCTTATTTCATCTGCAACATGCCTATGTCCAGGACCTCTTCTACCTCTCCCTCTGTTATGCCTCCTTACTCCCCTTCCACGCACTCTTACTGCTCTTCTTACTTCTGGCTGTTGAGTCTGGTCATTTCTTTGTGAATCTTCCATTGTTAGAAATTGTAGAAGTGTTTTGCTTAGTCTATATATGCTTGCCAAATGAAGGTTCATGAGATGCACCTTAGAGTAGTTTCAGAAAACTGCTTGATCGTTGATTGATCTAGAGCATCAGACACTCCCCTTCATTAGTAAAAGTCATGATTCACCTGAGAGCTAATCACCAGATCAAACAATATTTACAAAAAAGTCCACTAGAAGGATATAAAATCTGCTTATTAGGTCCTCACAACTGGCTTAATTATTTTGATTATAATGATGTATACAATGAACTAATGGCTAGGTGTTTTGGTGGGGTAGGACAGTTTAGTACAGAAAAGTATAATATATTATGATTTGCATGACAAAAGCGATTGAGAATTTGGGAAACAGCAGGCAGTTGTACAGAATCATTTGCTATAGTGCTCCACATAATTTGCTGTTTGTATGAAGGAATGATAAATGATGATTTGATTTGCACAAGTGACTAGATGATGTGCAAGTTGAACAAGTAGTTTAAAGAAATCTAATTCTGATCTGAGAAATGCTCCAAAGCGACTAAGAAAAACTGTAAGAATTCCAGTCCTATTGCAGTAGTTATACTGTTGCTAACTGTGATATTTGTCTGATTGTCTCGAATTTTATTGTTGAGAAAATTCATGAAATCATCACAAATGTGGGCTGAGGGTATATGGAGTTCTTCAAGCATTTGGTTAGAGTATCTAATTCAGTAGGTTCAGACAGACAGCTAATATAAAATGACCGATCTGTGCAGTTGCCAATAAAGCTACTAGGTGTACAGGACATTATGATATGGTTAACATAATATTGTGTGGATGACCAAATACTTCGATTAAAGTTAATTTCATATGAAATTAGTTAATGAGGCTTGTCAGTCAGACAAAGGCTGACATAGATAGCTGTCTATCTAGCTAAGGAGAAGCTAAAGCTAGCTAGAGGAGCTAATGCTACCTAAGGTAGAGATAGCTGGCTAAGACTGGGTAATACATAAAATCAGCTAAAAACCCATTATGTGGGTTCACAGCAGGAAATATCAAGGAAATCCGCAAAGGGTCAGTTGGTTTTTTCATATGGGTGCTAATATTAGCGTTGCTATGACCCTTATATCCGCTGTCTGTCTAAACTTACAGAATTACATATTCTGACCAAAACATTGGAGAATACTTTCAGTTCCACTTTAGATAATGTGGCTCCACTAAACAATAAGGCATAAAAAGCCTGCTTCACGGTACAATGACCATTCCCGAGCTTTAAACTAGAAGTGACTAAACTAGAAGTATTCCAGTCAGCCTGAAAACATAGACTAACAGTAGAAAGTTCAGCTAATTTCTCTCCCTGATTAAAAAACACCCAAGAATAAAACAAGAAAATGAAATTGTAAAATAAAACATGCACAGTTAGCAACTGCAAGTGCACTGCCCTGTAAACCCAATTTAGACAGTACAGTATAACTACTGCAGAGACATTGTAATCCTTCATCTTAGTTCAACCGACAGAGCTGACTCAATTGATTTCATCCTCAAAACTATCTACTTGTATACTTGATTCGATTCCTACAAGATACCTTAAAGAAGTTTTGCGAGAAATAACTAAGCCTTTCTTCTATCAATAATAAACTCCTCTCTTAGACTTGGCTGTATCCCAAAATCTCTTAAAAACTAAATCTCTTAAGTAAACTTAAAATAAGAAACCTGATCTTGATCCATCTGTGCTATCAAATTATAGACCTGTCTCAAACCTTCCCTTTATATAAAAAATCCTAGAGATAACTATGACATAACAATTACTCACATAGGAATGACATGCCCAAAAAAAAAGGAAACATTTTTAGTGAGAATTGTAATCAATCTTTTATAATTTGCTGACCAAGGAAACATCCTTACTGGTTCTGCTTGGTCTAGTGCAGCATTTGACACAAAAGACCACTCTGTCCTACTAGGTTGGCTGTAAAATCTTGTAGGAGTAACAGCAGTAGCTCTTTTCTGGTTCAGATCTTACATAAGTGACCGCTATCCGTTTGTACATGTAAACAGTGAATGATCAGTTCATACTAAAGTAAAGTATTGTGTTGCACATGGCTCTATGTTGGGACCTATATAATTTACATATGCTGCCACTAGATATCATTATCAGGAAACATGGTATATTTTTTTACTGATACGCTGACAACACAGTTGTATATTTTAATCGAAATAAGGTGAGAGGACTGTGTAAAAGACAACAGAATGAAAGTCAAGTTACGTTTTATTACTCAACTTCTTCTCGTTGGCCCAAAAACTGCTAGAAACAAATCTACATTAACGCTTAGTCTTCATAGCTCCTCAGTTGCACCATTATGCAATATTGCTAAACTAAGAAATGCACTATTGATAAAGGATGTGGAAAAGCTCTTTCACTTGTTACTTGAATTGTTGTAATGCCTTGATTTCTGGTTGTTCCAGAAAAAGCCTTACAAATTTTACATTTTAGGGACAGCTGCAGCCAAAGTCCTTACGAGAACTATGAAATTGGACCATAATCAGCCTAGTTTTATCTACTCCAGGGTTTTGTCTTACTTTGCTTGTCTGTTTGTCTGAGTCATATACAGGGCTGGACTGGTAATCGGGCGTACCGGCATTTGCCGACAGTCCTCAGGGGCCGATGTTGTTGAAATTCCTTTTCTTCCCTTTTTTTAAGAGACCGGCCCACAATTTAGAGGGGGCGGCCCATTGGCCCATCTTCAATATAGACAGTGGACTGAACCAATCAGGATATAGGATGGACGCGGCCCCACCCTTTTTCTGCGTGGTCCACTGTAACTCTCTCAGTGTTGAGCGTGTGTGTTAACGGAGAGGCAAAATGGAGAAACAGAAGCGGCAGAAAGGGGGTTGCGGATAAGTTACGTGCAAAGAGGTTGAAGAGTGTCACTGTATATGATGCAAAATGTGCGAAGATCACAGACATGTTCACTGCTGTAGCCTCCACGTCCTCTGTGACAGCAGTGCTCCAGCAACAGCAGGTTTTAGCAGCGGGCAGGCAGAGGAGCAGCCAGAGATACAGACTTTTAAAAGAGAACCTGAGGGACAGACTGAGCGGGAAAGTGTAGCACGTAAGCAGGTAGTAACGTTAGGATAACACAGCGACTTTGAGGTGATGGAGGTAACGTTAGCTCTGTTACATGAGAATGATGAGTAACGTCGATTGATTACTATCAGGTATTTGCATACTTCCCAAATTCTGACAGCCTCGTGCAGCACTTCTGATAAAATAGCAAACGGTCAAGGCTGAGAAGAGTCCATTTTAGGCCACATGACAGCGTTTTAGATATTTAGGCTAAAGTTGTGTTGAAAGGCTGCATAGTAGATTGAATTTGTAGCCTCTAACTGCTAAATGATAAGAAAGCTTTGCTATTTAAGCTTTATTAAAGTAAGTGTAACAAAAGTTTTATTAACAAAAGGTATGTCCACAGTAAAACAGTGTCAAATGCTGATGTGTTGCATGAGTTCACAAAGCAGCCCTGTTTTAAGCCTGATCCAAATGCATGTTATAGCTTTTTAAAGGAGAGAGCACTTTTTAACCTAAAGAACTAGAATTGAGCTGGTATATCAGGGAAATTCAGAAAATGCATGAGTAGACAAAAGTGCTAGAACTATAGTATGTGCAAATTTACTTATTTGTTTTCCACAATGGTAATTTAATAGGCTTCTAAAGTAATAATTCACTGTAAAAAAGTTGCGGTTATTATTTGATAATTATATGATAATAGTAAAATACATTCCTTTGCGGAATACAAACATAAATTACTGGTCGGCTGTGCTCCGCTAATTATGACGGGGTGGAGCCAAAATGCCCGGGCCGATTCTTTTTGTCCCAGTCCAGCCCTGGTTATATATGGTTCTTTGTAGTGCCATGCAGTTTGTTTGCTCTGGTTATTTCTTTGTTCAGTTAGGATAGGCTGGACTTCCAGGTAAAGCTCTGCCAGGATCATCAGCGTTACCGTGGACTCTTTAAGTTTCTAAGCTCAAGGTCAGTCAACTCATCGCTGTCTGTGCTCTACGTCTCGATCTGATGAATATTCAGTTTAGCGTAACGGCAACAAGAGGTTTGTCCAGTGTAAACAGTGTGCCTCTCGCTGCACCACAGCTGTTTTGACCCCATTTTTTAACTGTTCTTTAATGCTACCCCTGGAAGAGGGGTTTTGTGTCTGCTCGGACAGGATTTCTATCCTGGAGAAAATGCTACGGATGAGGGGATCTGTTCTATGCACTGCTCGGACAGGACTTTGTTCCTGGAAAACACTACGTCAGAGGGGTCTACTCTATTCGGTTAGCTCTAGTCGGCGTTACTATCTATGGCTGCTTCCCATCTAATCTACTCAACCTGCTGCCGCAGCTAACCCGCTGAGCTGCCCCGGTTTTACTGGTTATCTCTACCATCACCCTGCCCAGTTATTTCTACGTTATTTCTACATTCTGTTATTTAAGAAACAAGCCTGCTCATGGATCTCACCCACCTGTGGGCATAGGCTTGTAGTGGGCTTTTTGTTTAGTGATAAATGGGTACCAGTTGGGTTATATTTCTAGGCCCCAGTTGGGCTACAATCGTGGGTCCAGGTTGGGTAAGCTTGTGGGCCCCAGTTAGGCTACCACTGAGGGACCAGCTGGGTCACAGTTCTGGACTCAGGTGGGATACCTTGTGAGGCCCAATCAGGCTACACTTGTGGTCCCAGCAAAGTTATAGTTCTTTTTGATTTGACTGTGGGGTTATGATTGTTCACATGGGCCCCACTGGCAGCCCAGATTGGCCCCATTAGTGGTCCACCTGGGCAAACACACACATAGCCATATAAAGCCAATGGACAAATCTGGCCCATCCGGGTAGCTTAAAGGGCAGCCAATTGTACATACCTTCTTCATTTGTTTATTGTTTTGTCTGTACTTTGACCCACCAAGACAAACTACCTTTTGTGAATTTATGTCCTTTTGAGTTTCATTTTAGGCTGCATTAAAAATAAGACAAATTAAAATTAAATAGCAGGCTCTACATGTAAAATATGTCAGAACTCATTGCATTTTTTTTCTTTGCATACAAACATTTCCGGAAAAAGTACATTTGCTCTTATATAACCAACAACAACGTGCACATTAAATATTAGCAGCAAAATGAAACAGAACACTTGTAGTGATACACAGGATTTTTTAAAATTTGACTACAGACAATAAAGTCACTTTATAAACATCTATGTGTTTTGAATGAATATTTAAAATAATAACACTTATCTTTAACTACAACTGAGCTAAATACAGGAACGTAACCACCTCTCATCCAATCAAGGAGCCTTTAAATTTTTGATGCAGATCAACTTTTATCATTTTAATTATATATTTTATCAGACATATCCCTTCTCCTGTTTGTCAAATGCTCTTGACAATTGTAGGAGAATCACTATTAAACCTTATGAGCCATAAAAGAGCAATAAAATGTTTTTCTGAAGGAAAAGTTGGTTTGGTCAATCTCTAGACGACATTTTCACCATTCAGTTGAGAAGGCCTGTAAGACCATTTGTTTAAAGGGCCTGATGTTTTAATCTTTGGCCATGCATGTCCAGATTGGTTTTCTGTGTGTGTGCCCTGCATGCATTTCTTTCCTTGAAAGGGAGAATGACAACTATGTACAACTATTATCAGAGCATAATCTTAAGGAAATGTCAGCCATGTCTGGTTTATTCTGTGTCTGTGTGTGTGTGTGTGTGTGTGTGTGTGTGATGAGATAATAGCTGCTTGCACTAAGAGTTTGTTTATGTACTCCAGTGATCTTAGGAATTTCTCATAATTTGAGGAAATACGCCCAAAGCCCAAACTCTCCCACCACCAACTGTAGCAAAACTCATTAGAAACGGTCCTCCTTGTTCACAAGAAGCCGAGCAGCAGTGCTGCAAGGTGCATCCACTCGAATGCTGTCTTTCTTGTGGCCAAGAATATCATGGACATTTGCTCGTGGGTCCAGTACAGGCATTTAGGATTCCAAATTTGGTCATTTTCCACTGCCATAACCAAAACATTTTGATGAGGTGTTTTTAAACAGCACTAAATCAGCCTGGCTCCTGCTAAAAACGACATTACAAACACTGCCTGGACCTCTGCATATTTATCATAAAGGCTGGATCCAAAGTGCCCTTGCTCTGCTCAGAATGGCTAAAGGGAGCACCTACATGAGAGGATTATGCATTGTCCTGAATGTTCTGCTCGCGGTAAGACATTAGCTGGGGCATGCTCAATAAGGTTTAATAGATTGTGGAGGCAATTGTGGAGGTGTTTTTACTTACTTTGCTTTTGTTCTTCATTCAATTCCTGTTCTCTGTCTATAGATCTTTGGGGTGATTTTGCTTCTGTTTGGTATAGTTTCAAACAGTGTTAAGGCTGCACCTCTGGAGGCAAGTAAAATGCACTTATTTATGGTCCTTAAGAAAAACTCTTTTTGTCCAAGCAAGTCAGTACTCTTTATGTTCATCTACTATTATCTTACTGTTGATCACTTTATTTTGTGCTATAGCAGGATATTTTAACACTGGACGTTACCTTTGTTCTAAACCAGTTTAATCTTCTTTTGGACTAATTCAGTTCAGTAAAAAGTTTTTTTAGCTCATATAGCACATAAACTTACAATAAAACTTTAATACTATAATGTTTACCTCATTGTCTAATATGTGGATTTTTCATTGGACAGAACTTGTGTTCCTGCATAAATATTCCATTTTTTTTTTTTTTTAAGGCTTGGACTCAAGGCGTGTTCCTCAGTGTTGGATTTGGTCTGGCAACCACCCTGCTGCCTATCTTAGGAGTGTATGGAGCCTACAATGAGCAAGTGCTGCCTCTGCTTTTGGTAAGACAGTGTTTTTATTTCACATTTTTTTCAAAATCATAGATTTGTGGATTATAGCATGCACACATGTGTTTTTGGACATCTTCAGTATTTTGCAGGACAACATCAACTTTTAAAGGGTTTTTCACCTTCACATATTTCTTTTTCAAAAATAAATTCTTTAACACCACTCAAAGAAAGAAATGTGGGAAATTTAAGTTTAGGGATGTGAACATCTATACAGATCATAGACAGATGTAATTGCTCTTGGGGATAATTAAAATGCATCTGTTTTTTTGAGAAAACAATATATCCTAAAAAGCTTCTTCAGTATAGTAAAATATTTGTGTGTATAATATAAAATGTCCCTTTATTAATATAAGATTTCCTTCACTAGAACTAAGAGGTCTAGGCCAACCCCTAAAAAACAACTCCACAGCGTACTTTTTGTCCATGTAGTCCAAGTCTGTTTTTTGGTTTATTACAGATATCCCAACTTGTTGAGAATACCTCCAATTTGAGATTCGTATTTATTTTTTTACAGCTTGCATATTTATTTAAAAATATCTGAAAAACAATTTGTTGTAAGGCTTAACCACTGATATTGTGGAATCAAAATGATCTGGAAAATTTGTATTATTAAGCACAAACAATCAAGCTGATTTATTTTAGATAATGCATATATTTAGCAATGTAATGCCCAATGTAACATATATGTAACATTACAGATTTTTGACTCTAGGGAGTTTCATTTAAAAAATGAAGTGTGTTCCATGTGGCCCATTTGGTTATATCCCTCATAATTTTCCTTAAAGGGGATCTCGTTCTGGGCCCTCGTGGGTTCAGCTTCTTCGATTGCTATTTACTTTACAGAGCAAAATGTTATTTTATTGTTATTTTATCCAAACAACTAACCATCTGCTTCTAGAATTATTGTAGAATACTGTTATCCATAATAATCCGTTTCAACTGACTATAAATGTTCCCCTTAACTAAACACTGGTCTGCAAAATAGATTATTAACTGTAATGTAGCATTGATAAAGTTGGACAGAATATTCCCTGTCTATACTTCTGTCTTCTCTTTTATAAAAAACGGCTAAAGGATGGGAACTCAGTTAACCAAATGTAGACAGGGCATTTTGTATAAATGTTCCCTATAATTAAACACTGACCTTTTTAGTTCTAGATTGCAAAATTGTAAAGTATAATTGATTATTATAACTAGATATTGTAGCCACACATAATGTCAAATAATGGAGATTTCCTGTATGTGGGGGTGAGGATGTAACTTAACTATTTTAACTGATTTGCTAATTTAACTTGTCTGTTGAGGTCTAGTAATTAAATGCTTACTAAAATATGTCAATATATCTTCAGTATATCAGTATAAGTGTTTCTCTGTCTGTTTGTAATTAGTCTACAAATAGACCATTTGGCTTGTATCAACAGATTTAACAATGCTTGTGTTTCTCAATAAGGCAATATGTTTTCATGAATGTAGGCATATTTATTGACTATAATCAGAAGCTTTCATGCTTCTTATTTATTCATTTATTTTGCATGTAACACAATGCAAAAATAAACATGTGTAGAACATATTTTAATTGGAGTAAACACTAAACAAGCCGTGTTGTTTGCCATTAGTGTCTGTTCTATAAATATGCATGCCAGAGGACCTGATTTGTCAAATAGAATGTGACATGTTTTTAAGAAGCAGGAACACAATAAAAATAAGCGCTAGCTGGTTCTTAAAGAATGAACTAGGACCTGTACATAAGAGAACAACAGACTATTGGATGTTTGCAAAAGGTATACAGTACTTTTTCCAGGAACATTTGTAATTTGTAAAGTATGCATTTATCTTAAGTATGCATTCATCTTTAACATATTTTCAGTATACAATTAAGTACTGCAAGAAAAATATTTTTTTTAGAATAATAAACAAAATGAAATGATCCAGATTCATTTTAAGTGGTGTCGTAACCAAAAGCCCTCAAGATTACTTCTTAAATACAATACATAATGTATGCTAATTTGACAGTGTGCTGTGTTGTGTATTTGTTTTTTCTTCACAGTACAGTGTTTTAATGGCTATTGAGTTCACTGTTCTCATGGTCCTGGCAATCATAGCAACTCTTGCTCAACCACAGGTTTGGGCCTACATTCTTAAATTGTATCAATCATTCAAAGCCTAGTGCTGTTTTTCAGCAGGCATATTTTCTTTTGATGGAAATGTTAAATGGACATTGCTTTTGTCATTTATTCAGTTGGAGAGTGAAATTCAACAGAGTTTTGGCCAAATGACCTCACTTTATAATACAGATGCAGTGTTTCAGAGTGAGCTTAACAAACTACAACAGAAGGTACATACTACTACTGTTTCTATGACTACTACTACTACTAATAATAATAATAATAACAAAAAAGGATAGTTTAAGTAGAAGTGTAAGATTACAAGAAAACGGTTTCTTGTAAAACATCTTAAAAATAGATAATAAAAAGTTCTCTAACCAGTACAACAATAAGATTACATTAGTCACTGTTTTTCCTTTTTTCAGGCTCAATGCTGTGGTCTGAATAATTACACTGACTGGAGTGGTAAAATACCACATTCATGTGTTTGTCCTCCAGACTACCTAGACAAAGAGTGTGTAAGAGTTCCAAAGGCAAAGTTACACAACACTGAGGTATGTTTAAAGTATTTTTTGTTGGCTTACATAATAATAATCTTTTAATACATTTAAGTAATGACACAGGAAATCTGAATGTGAAAATTAATCTTAATCTTAATCCATACTGTTTGTTTACTAGACCATTATGTTTATTATTCAGTTCAAATGGCTGATGAATTAAAAGTATACTGAACATTAAAAAGTCAGTTAAAAATGGAAGCTTTTTGAAAACAATGCAATTGTTTGCATATAATATGTATTTGTACGAAAAACACATTTCGTTTTCTAACAATATATTACATATTACAATATAACATTAATTGTGCTTGGTCATACATTTGTTATTGTATGAAATGCTAAAAAATTGTCAGAATTAGCATACAGGCTAAGATTTTACAGCTGTTTTCAAAAGGCATCAACAATAATACAACTATAAAACTCACACTTATAAATTATGTAGTTTTGTTGATTTGTTGACATTGTTGCAGCTCTAGTTGAATATATAATACTTTGGCCATAAATCTGATTTACATGATTTTCCATTTACTCCAAATGCAGTTGATCAAACAAATTTGGAAACCAAACATGATGCAGTTAAAAGTGCTATCATGGTGCTATCAAACATTGGATGTCAAGTCAAGAGGAGTTTGTGCAACATGACTCAAATAGTACAAACAGCAAACAGAAGTGCTAGACAAAACCGGTATGCAAAAAACGGTAGTGGACAGTTTCAGGGTTAAATGTGCAAAATGGTTCATAGGTATCCTTCTTACAGGAAATAACCCCAAGAATAATATTGCCTTCTTTAACAATTTTTTATAACTGCAGTATGAACAGTACAAAATTAATTTAAATATTTTTATCATTTGGATGTAATGATAGACAAGATAACCTGATACTAAAATGAGGCGAGGTAAATGTTTATAAAACAAAGTCATTCAGTCCTTCTTAAACAGTTCCTATTATAGGAGGATTACTATTTTTGTCTTAACAATGGAATTATTAGCAAATCTATCACAGTGCGTGTAACTGTTTTCTTTATGCAGCGGACCAGAAATCCTTACAGTGAAACAGCACCACCAGAGCCTAAAGATTACTATGTTTACAAGATGGTAAGAAATCAAAGGTGCTTTACATCCTTCCCACAGGGCATTTGAATGTATATTGCTGATACATCAGTTGTGATTTTTTTAAAGTTTAAAGAATTTGCAGTCCATTTGTTTTTTTGCTGTACAAAATATATGCAAAAGTCAGAGAATGCCTTTTATTTATTTAATTTCCAGTCAAATTGACAAAGGACCAGTATAAAAGTACAAGTTATTTTTCTGCCGATTGTAATGATGGACTTACAAACCAGACACTCCCAGAACTTGTTTTTATAACCAGGAGTGAGTTGTATGTCCAATGGCAACCGTTAACCACAAAACTAAATATACGTAAATATGACCAGAGAGAAAGAGACCAAACCAGAACCAGAGAGATTAAATATAGTCAAAACCAGAATAACAAACCAACGAGCAACAAAAATACAAGCATGAACCAAAAGGCAATAACCAATAAACTAAGCAAAGATCATACATAGTAGACAGACATGGAACAAGAGAGAACACTCAGTATGCAACAGGAAAGGTTGCCAATACTTTAAAGGACTGAAACAAACAAGACCTGGCAGACCACCAAAATCACTATTAGATGAGCAGTAGAAAATCTCCACAATGCTTCACATTTATATAAAGAGTAAAGACAACAAACAATCTAGATGTAGGTTTGTATTTTACCACCAATTCCCAAATGGTACACAAATATGTAAACTGGCAACAAATTACAAACTAGAAAAAAGCCCTGTTCAGTAAAGGCATCGTGACAACACTTCATTTGGATTCTTGCTCAAATTTTCTGTTCCGACAGCATTGGTTTTATTATTTTTTTTCAATGTTGTCTACTTTCCCACAACATTGCTGCGACACTCAAATGGTGGTGCAGTTTACATTGTCTCAACACCAGTATCACAACCTCACTATTAGGTATAGCTGTCATGTGGTATTATAACTACCTGTTGGCAACTTAAATTAATGACGTTTAACTGACAGAAGGATTATAGGAAGTTATGAAACATACTGATTATGTTGCCAATATGTTGCGACAATGTTGTCAAATAATGTTGTCACAGCTTTTTGAGGAATTACATATCAACATTGTGATAACATTGAGGCCACCAAAACAATAGCATGCCACATAATAACTTTGCCACAACGTAATTGTATGCAGGGTTTTAAAGCTTAACTTCTGAACAGCTTAGCTTAGGCCACTATACATATTGAAAAACCACTCAAGCCACTCATTCAATTGCCATTTTGACTAGATATTAAGTAAATCAATAGTGATTTTTTCGCAACTGTGCTGTGTATCAACAATATCAATGAAAATTCTGTCTCTTCAAAATCAGTATCATATAGTGTCTGAATCTTTGGGTCATTTTCACGCTTAAGTAATGGGATCTGTCTTCTACAGATTTGTGGGCCAATCCTAATGGAATATGTGAAGAACTGCTTACGGATCTTACATGGCATACTCTTTACATTAGCAACTATTGAGGTGAGACAAAATAAAATTTGGAATGGCTGTACACAGCATGGCCTATGCATTAATGAACAATAAATACTGATTATTAAAATACAATAAATACTAATCATGATCGGCTTTCAGTCCAGCACATTTTTACTGTTTATATGTATATGTATAGGACTTCCTTTCCCAAGGAAGAGATTATGATAATGAGCTATTCTGACTGATAGACTGGAAGTAAATTCTGGCTGTGTGCTATTGAACGTCTGTAAAAAAGCGTTGTTTTTGTGCTCAGAGAGTTTTTCAAACACATTAATTTGCAATTGAAAACACTTGTAAATGCGTACCATTAATGTCTCTTTATTCTTATTGTGATTAAGCAAATAAAACATGATGTGTGTTTTCAACAATAGTTAAAAAATGTCCAAATGTACCAATGATACCAAGAAAGACACTTTTCTTTCATATGAAGGTAGGTGAATGCAAAATTTCCCAATGTATTAGAAAACACCAGTTTTATGTCAACCAAACTTTATGGGCCACCAAATTGAAGATGTGTCAATCTACTTTTCTTAATAAAATGTATTAAGAATTGTTTATTGTTTAACAGGTTGCTGCTGTGATAGTAGCCTTGTTGCTGTGGTATAAAATCCATACACAGTGCCCAGGCACAGAATTCTCTCAGCATAACAACAGCAGGATGAAGTACGAGCTGCAGCCGGACAAAATACCCTGACAGGATTTGGTCCAACAGGAAAACTTCTCCAAACATGAGTGCGCTGTACAATCTCAAGCTCAAAAAGATTATCTAGTTGGTTGCTAGTAGGCTTACATAATTGGGTGCCACTGACAGATTTGGCTTTAGACAGATTATTAAACAAATACAATATTAGGGTCTCCTTTTTGCCCATGAAAACGTTTTCTCTCCTATGAAAATGTGTATATTTTAATGTGTGAGTAAACAGTACCTACATTCATTTTGATAATTATTCCCAGATCATCTAAAATGTTACATAACAAATATCTACTAAATTCTTTAATATGTCATCCAAAATGTTTCAAAAGAAGAAGGTTAAATTGTGACCAACAGGTCTAATTTTGTTATCTTTTTGGGGTCTCTTTCAAATTTAAGTCAACTTGTTATAATTTGGGTCAACTGGAATAAATCTGTATGGTCTTGTTAACTTGATTTGACTTGAAGCGAGTGTAAGAACAATTAGAGCAGCTAGAAGTAGTGTAACTTAGGTTTTACATTGTGCATATGCTAATCCAAAATGTAGCATGAAAGAGGTTTTACTGGAAACAGAATCCACAATCATGAAAATTACACTTGTGTTGGTCATGATTTAAACTTCTTAATTCTTTTGAGGAAAAAAAGTTACTTTAAATGATCAGATAAAATTTACTTGCATGGATGACACTTCTGTTTCTTTGTACATTTAAACATGTAAATTTTTATAGGGAGAGTGTTTTTCTGGGCAACAAAAAGAGAGTCCCTACATTAACCCTTAACCTCTGGTGTATAGTCACACACATCACCCCTTTTAGCAACACAGGGACTGGATATTTTACTGCCTTTTTTTTAGATTAAAACATATATATATAAAAAAAACAGAAACATTCAGGCTGTTCTACAGCAAATGCTTTTCAGGTTTATATATTTTATCATTATCAACTTATATAAAATCTTCTAAGATACCTGTATCTTCACTGGATGTTTTGGATAGTAAATTCCAAGCTGCCTGTGGTATTGATGGCGTAGCCTTATACTAGAAGTTAAAAAGCCGCAAAAAAAGGGTCTCTTTTTTTGACCATGAAAACATTTTCTCATGTTTTCTGAAAATGTATATATTTGAATGTGTAAATGAAGTAACCGTGTCATTCATGCAAGTAAATATTCTCTGATCATTTACTATGTTACATAACAATTCTCTGCTAAGTTCCTCAAAATGTCAGCCAAACAGTTTAAAAGGTTAAATCATAATCAATAGGTGTATTTTTTTTTATTTTGGGTTCTGTTCCAGTTCAAGTCAACTTGGTCAAATTCAAGTCAATTTAAATCAACGTGTCAAGCTAACCTTATTTCATTTTTTTTCATTGTAAATAAAATGGCTATTATTGCATTGCAACCCCTGGTTCCCATCACCATCACACAGAAATTTGACTTAATATGTTCCTTTCCAATGCACCAATTTACATCAGACCACTTTAAATTGACTGATTAGCAGGGATAAGGCTAAAATGTGCATACAAATGTACTCCAGTTCCAAAATTGAGAACCACAGCTATAAATGATTATTTAGAACGACTCATAAGACCCATTACTATTACAGACTGATTGTGGAAGCAGGAAGCCACTTTCTATGATAACAGATTATGCAACATGAAAAAGATAATGTGTCAAATAGCACAACATCCACTGTGATAAACAGCAGAGAAGTGTAGACAGCTGAACAGTAAATACAAAATAATGCGTTACTATGGACCAAGTGTTCATTTTAAACAAAACTGTCTTTACGGCTAGCAGAAAGCTCATACAGTTAGCTTTATCATGTATTCTAAGACCCAGTGATGACCTGTTCCTTTGTACTATTGTACTGCTGGATGATTAAGTTTTTAATATACTAACAAAAAATTTGGCACAAGAAACTAAACAACACAACACATCCCTGTGCATTTTGTATGTATTTTAGGTGGGGTCCCTTCAAATTGCATTGTGGTTCTTACTTACACACTGCTGTACAATACTGTTATCATCATGCATCACTAACATTATATTTTATAACAATTTGTATTTAAAAAAACAGAACAAATAATGCTGAGTCTTGAATAGGATGACCATATTTTGGTTTTCAAAAAATGAGAGATACTGGGGATAAGACAGTGGAATGGGACAGACTGGATGTGTTTTTAGTTCCCTAGAAAAAGAAAGGTTTGTGGTCACCATACGTTAGCTTGGTAATGTGTTTAAATCCATGCAATTAGGTACAGATGCACTTAAATTCCCTACTAAATTATCTTCAGCACAAACACATGTCCATATATTTGAATAGCATAGCACTGAATATAACTGAACAAATAGTACTTGTTAGAATTAAGCTTGTCCATTTATAGAATATGTCAACAGTTTTTACCACATTGCCTTTTGGACTTGCCTTGAAGAAGTGTTTTTGCTTACTGAATGACTGACTGCAATAAAAGCTTGAGAAGGCTCTTGTCCCCGATCATGAACTCTGGGAAATGTATTCTCAAGCCTCAAAACCTCAAGTGTCCAATGAAAAAATAAGTGTACAGTACATTATGTAACCCCTTTACAAAATACACGTGTGCCATTGAAAAGTGTAACAAGTGTTCACTAAAGTGGAAGTGTGGGATATTTTTTATACAGCTCTTTCATTCCAAATTGAACGTCTGCTTTGCCTTTGAATCCATAATTGTTACAGAACTCAAACTAAGTATTAAGGTCATAATTACCATCAAGACATGGTAAATGTGAGAACTGTGATCCTCCTATAGTTAATGTGAGAAATTGTGTTTGTACATTAATAACGAGCATAACAAAGCTAATGATTTTATCATTACATTATTAACACTGCGGGGACACATGTGTAAAAATGTTAATCCACCAACTTTGCAAAGAGGAAATTCAGAATAAAATTCCATATACTTTTGGAGAAACCATCTATCGGGCTGATTTTAATAGTTTGTTGGGTGTGGTCCAGAACATTAAGTCCTCCACCTGCACCTTAAATCTTTTTTTAATCTTTGTGAGATCTGTTTCTCCAAATGAAATTGAAAATCATTTAACCTAAATGTACAGTAGCTCATTTAGGTGCTTCTACAAAAACATCTATGTAGAGTCCTTGTGCTTTATTCAACAGGATCTTGGATGGAAAAATATTAGGCCAGCCAAACAATACAATACAAAAAGTAACTATGGGAATATATATCAAATCATATATAAATCAATAAATATCTATATATAAATAAATAATTTCATAATTTTTGCTTACACATACATGTATAATACATAGTATAATAAACTAAGCTGATATCTGTTGGTTTACAGACTACTTGTTAGAAATAACCATTTCATAACGTGTTTAATTTGTGTATAATTTATCACAATAATGTACTTGACAGTACATTCAAATAGTCATATGTACAATTGTATGGATTGCATGCCGATAATTTAAGACTTCTTTAGTAGAATCACTTCATAATTCCTATACACATGAATTATCAGAAATTACCATTGTACATAGTGGTGAATTTTACTTCTGAACTAAGGGCTTTTTTATTTCACTAAATGTGGCTTAGAAAACAGCATAGGAAAGTCAGCTCAAGTCACAAAATTATGTCAACAGTATTGAAAACCAATGTCTAAACACATCAGGCAGTTTATTTGTAACCACTTCACGTAATTTCCTGTGAGGCATTCAACACTTCTGACGCTAAAAGTTTCTTTAACATTTCTGTAGCATTTACAGCAGGAGAATTTTGCAGACTACTTTGAATGACTGAGTGCTGCTTCTATTTTTTAGAACAATCTGTGGATTGCCACAGAACTGTGCAATTACTTAATTTAACCTACTAACTTAATTTAGGATGATGTAACATTTAATTTGTGTGGAACATATATTTTGGAATCTCTAAATGTAAATTCAGCAACTTTTTTCAGTGTGCTTCCCGTCAGTAGACGGCGCTCTGTTTGAGGAAACAGATCAAACTTCTGCTCGTCTTCTTCCGCTGATGCCAACGACAATGGCGACGTCCATGAGGATCGCAAATACGCGACTCTTGTTAAAGACAATACGATACTTTACATCTAAGGTACAGAAACATTTTCTTCAGTAATCAGTCATTGTGATTTCGTTTATTTATTTGAATAGAAACCTGTCTCTATTAACCCTGCTCTTATTTCTAAGGTTGCAGTTCAGTCGCCTGTCTGCAGAATTCACCGACAGCCAGCATTGACACGGTTTGTCTGAATTTGTAGAATTGATGGTGTGCTGTTTTTTTTATTTCCACTTAAATTCCTGTTTAACCACTCTCTGTTAAAGTCGAGTACATTAGCGGGTGGAGTATATTTCTTTTTATAGAGGAATGTGTTAATACACTACCTTTAACCCTCAGAGGTACCCGACTCCGGCCCTGGAGAGTCGCTGTCCTATGGTGTTTAATGGGTTTCTGGGACCGAGAGGTGGCCGACAGTCTGTAAACGAGTGACAAAAAAAAAAGTGGATGTTTTCTGTATATAAGTAAAAAAAAAATAAAAAAAGAATCTTATTATCAGTACACAAAATGTCTGCATTAATAATATACATATAAATGAATATAAATGAACAAAAGAGAGACGTTTTTAAATACCTTTTTTATTGCTTACTTTGCTACGTTTTTTTGAGACACCATAAATGAAAGGCAGTGTGTTACAGTAAAGCCTAACTCTGCTTGGTGGAGTTTGTAATGTGATAAACCGATGTAAAAAAAAAGGGGGGGGGGGGGGTTTAAAATGTGCTCCTGACTAAACCTGTAAGTCTTGTATAGATGCTGACATGGATGCACTAAAGTGTTGGGGTTTTTTTTTTTTTTTTTTTTTTTCTTCAAAAAGTCTCTTTCAGATGTGTTACTTTAAGCTTAAGTATACAAGTATGCATGATTTTACTGATTTGTCAAGTGGCTCATTTGTTTACAATATTTTTGTTACTGTGAGCCTGCCAATTTGCAATATGGTTTCACATGTGCAGATGTTTTTATTGTAAAGATATTCCGAAAACAGTTATCATGTAAACACACAAATTTATAAAAAAATATATAAGTGCTCCAAAAATCCTGAGCATGTCTCCAAGGCGGTGTAAACAACCCCACTCCAGTGGCAGTGGTTAGTGATACTCTATGTAGCTTGAACCTCCCTTGCAGAAAAATAGACCACTTCGCTCTTCTCAGTTGGTTTCTGTCGATAGAGCCATTTGTAGTGGCTGATTTACACATGAGCATTTGTAGTATAGTGTGAGCATAAAAATTAACAGGTTTTGTCCATACAGAATGGATTATTTGAATGTGTTAGCAATTTCTGCAATCACACAGTGTATGTCTGGCCAAAAAATTTAGCTAGCTTATCAACACTTCCAAAAGTATATGAAAATAATACCATCACACCCATGTCAGATTGTAGGACTAAGTTGTTATTCATAGAGGCTTTCTTTTCACAATTTTGACAACTGTTAACTGTCAACTGTCATTTCCCATTCAACCACTCTGAATTACTTTATGTATTAACTATGATTTAATTATACTGTAATTTGGAACATTTGGTGAAATTTACACAACTTTTTTTCCTTACTCTTTGTGGTTTCAGAAATGATTGCATGACACCTGCAACCTTCCTTCACACAAGACATGGCTTGGGGACACATTCATCGTCTGTAAGGCTTAAGTATTGTTTTTAATGTAAAGTGTTTCCAATGATTTACATTTATCGACATAAGTTGCTCTAAGCATTTTAACTTTTAATAAGTTGTTGTTCATGAATTTGCAGTGTTTTTTGAGCATACTGTTTAATTGTTTTTGCTTAATTCCTGCTATTTATTTTAGGTCACAGTCACAAAGGAACCTGATCAACTGTTCCAAAAACTGACTGTGTTGGTTAAAGGCCATGATAGGGCTGTTCTGGACAGTTATGACTTCTTTGTGACTCTAGCAGCAAAAGAACTTGGCTTAACCTTGGCTAAAGTGTAAGTCAGATGAACATGCAAGAAAATAATCAAAGGCCTTAACATGGTTGGCAAACATTGTGATTTTTGCCTATTTTGTGTTTTTTGTTTATTACGATAGGCCTGAACTTCCAAAGAACATAGAGAGGCTTACACTTCTGAAATCAGTGCACATTTTTAAGAAACACAGGGTCCAGTATGAAATGAGGACACACTACAGAAACATTGAGGTGAGACCTTAAGGCGTTTTTATAATACTAGGAAATGGAACACCATTTGGATAACTTTCTAATGCCTTAATTAGGTTTAAACCTTTTTGAAGAATGTTTTGCACTGCAGTTAAAGATTTTTGGTTGTCAGATTTCCAGGACAACCGGCTCCACTGCACAGGTATACTTGGAATACATTCAGCGCAACCTGCCTGAGGGCTTGGCCATGGAGGTCACTAAGGTAATGAAAATACAAGACATAATGTTATGTTTTTACCTTAAATGTGGATATTCTCTACATTGTATGCACAATTAATAGGAAAGTTCTATTTTTGAGGATTCGTTTTATTATTGAACAACTACAGTGCTCTTGGTTAATCCAAGATGAATGTAAAAGTGAGGTTTTGGCTTTCTTATAACAATATCTGTGTGTGCATACTTAGGTGTGCAACTAAATGAAAAGCAACAATGTTCCTATCTCATATTGTTCCCATCTCACATTTATCTGTTAAAGTGAGAATACTACTGTTATGATATGATACTAATATGCTTAAATCCAATAAGCGTTCAGTTCATACAGCTTGGTGTTGGAAAATATGCATAAAAATGATGTGGTCAAAATACGCACTCACAATTTCGCACACAGTTTAAGATACATAAAATGTAGAAACTTGCTGTGGCGGATTGGACATTTTTAGGGAATGCTCTAAGCAATAGTGTGTACCAAAAGTTTGTAAGCAGAGTAAACCAGTTATGAGGAACTTGGTAACTAAAGTGTCTGTAAACTGGATATTTTTAAATTGTGCATATCTCCCTCTAGACTGCTATACAGAAAGTTCCAGAGCATATCCAGATGCCTTTGTGGGGTGGCCAGAGTCAAAAGGAGCAAGCCAGCAAGTGATTATCTCAAATGATTTAATGTAAAGAATGAGGGACTGACCTTACACCTTTCAAATTGGGATAGGAATTCATGGATTAGCTCTAAACTTATTTATAATATGTGCTGTGTGTATTTGTAAGCATAAGCCTGTGTGTTTATACTGCATGGCCTACTACAAAGGTCATTACAGTGGATTCTGATTATGAAGAACCTATGGCACTTGGGGGGGGGGGGGGGGGGAGTACATACTTCCATACACCATGTAGTCTCATCTAATTATGTTGGTGAAAAGTAGGCCAAGTTTTTACTCACCATGAATTATGAAGGCTAGTGGTGCTATTGTTGTTCACCAAGGATACAGAAAATTGAGATGACAAACACACACATGTATTAAGGACAAGTAAATCTTTAATAAACAGTTTACACAAGTCACATTTGTAACAAAAATAACTGAACTGTAATAAACACCATAAATACCCAACATACTGTCTATAGTAAGATTTTTTTTTAATTTTGACAGATCGGCCTCAATGCACTTTGGTCAAAAGATCAAATATTTATCCTCTTGCAATACTTATGTGCCCAAAGGTGTAACATCATATACAATGTCACTTTATACCTAAGGCTAGTCATGGCTAATGGTACATATCCGTACTTGATTCAAAGGTTCATCCACATATAGTTTAAAATTTGGTGGTCCATGGCAACCTAACTGATCAGGTGCACACAAGTAATACAGATGTGTGGTCCACCCATCAAAGTAGCATCCTGCAAGTACTGGAACATTAAAGACATATTTGCTTATTTTGTCATAAATATACAAAGCAGAAGTTTACTGTCCAAATAGTTTTCAAAGATAACTGTTACTTGCAGTATTGGTCTGCGACATGAGTATGTTAAAAAAAAGGGGTTCAAATCATTTTTTTTGTTGTGCCTTGCTATATTTAAAAAAAAAAAAGTAGTGTTTTGACTATAGCACATTAAAGTAATAGTCCAGGAATGTACTTTAATCTATTACCTGTTGGATCTGTAGCACATTATCAGTGATGCACATGCCCACTGGCTTCTGTTCTAAATGAGTCTGATATTTTTTTGTCCTGGAGGCCCTAAAAGGGGAGGGTTGTGGGTATAAACAAATGCTTTTATGTAATTTCTTGTATATGACAATTTTGTTTATACAAAGAGCTTTTCCTGCCTGAACAGTCACTATGATTCAAAAATTCTACCTAAGATTCTTACCTGGTTAGGTGTGCAGGCTTGTGAAGCAACAGGCTTGCGTGTACCACTGTGCTTATCTGGAAATAGAGATTCTTTGGTATTGAAAGGCAGGGTTTTAGGAAGAGGAGGTTGTCTGGACAACAAAAGAATACTTACCTTGTTTATAGGGGTGCAGGGTCAGGGTGCGACACTGCACATCACTGGGGCAGGGGGGAGGGGGGAGAAGAGGGGAGATCCTGCTTCCAAGTCCAACTGCCTTCCAAAAAGGGTAACTATGTCCCCCTTCAGGAGACAACAAGAATCAGTCCAGCATCACAGCACAGGCTAGCAGCAGAAGCAGCAAAGGCAGCAGAAGAGAAGTACTCAACCCTCAAAGGAGGAGATAGTGGGGGCAAACAGCAGATCTAAGAAAAGGTGCAACACCTGTTAAGACAGATTCCAAGTTTGTTGTCTTATTGTATATGCTGTTATACAAATGTGGATATGTGTTTTTTTCCCCTAGGCTTACACTATGTTTATCCTTTACCTGCTAGAATGAATCAGCAGTTCATTATTTATATATTACATTTGTCACAATTGTTCCTATCAGTCATTTTGGTTTTACTATTAGGAGTGCTCTACATAATTTTTCAGTTGTTTGTTTACTCTAAAAAATTATTTATCTCACAAAATTTAAACAACCACACATCCATGATGGTGAAATGTCATGTTTTTATTCATAAAACGATTACTAGATTAATGCCAGTGTACAAAATATATGCTAATACAGGGTGTTTCTTGCAGTGATTTGTATCAACAATTGGATTAAATGTGGCATTGTATTGCATTAGCCTTTTGCATTTTTCTTGGATTACACAAAAATGAAAAATACTCTAATATGCTCTCATTTGTGCAACAGCAGCAGCAGAAAGTGGTTGCTTTATGACGTGTAAATGGTTTCCTGAAGTAAGCAATAAGTTGTCATTCCTTATGCAATGTTTATCACCAAAGATATTGCACCTTTGCCATTTTTGAATACTGCTCCTCTGCTATAAAAGAGAGACACTGAAAACGGGCCCACTGCTGGATCCAGGTAGTCCCTAATGCATATTAAAGAGTGCACATTCTGTAAACCTGACCTATTCCCAGTCCTTATATAAATAAATTGTTTGTGTGTGTCTCACAAGAGTGCAAATGCGCTTCCAAGTGTTTGTACCTGTACTACATAAAAGTTGTAGTTTCACACAGAAATATATAACTAAATTATCAAACATTGTGCTATTCTTATGTAACTAAAATACCTATGTACATTCATTGTCCATTTTACTTCAGAGCGCTACACTTCAGTCATTAGATTTTTAAAATGGACACTTGTGTACTGTGTTTCAATAAACAATAAAAAAGAGAAGTCAGTTTATTTTTACTTTATTTTGACTATGTCAAAAAAAACTGATAATGTTAACCAATTTACATTGACAAATCCACATAACTCAATCACAGTAAGTAAAATTATGGTCATAACACTTGAGCACACAATGAATGTAGTGGTATCCTACCGTCAATCTATCTCTTTGTATTTATATCAAATCAGTCAACAGAATGGATTACAAAACAAAAGGTTTGTGATTAGCAATAATTTCACTTTATAATAATAGCTGCACATTTATGATAAGTAACGATTGAGTCATGAATACATACAGAAATGGTTCTTTTCTCTGTAAATGTCTATACAGCACCAACTGCTGTTGATAAATACTGTATAGTTAAATCTATATAAAAGAAACTATAGCCATAAAACAAAAGGAAATTACTAGGAGGCCCAAGGAGTCCACAAAACATACTACTTTTACAACCAGCGAGGACTATCGTGCAATCACATTTTACTTGCTGACTTTGTTTCTCTCTTATTCTTTCAAATGCTAATTTATTCTTCAGCATTCATGGACCAATTAAGGCTCACAGTATTAGCACCACGAATACACAAAGTTCAGGGAGTTACAGAATTGACTTTTCTTAGAATGCAGTTAAAATTAAAACAGTATGTGCTATAAAATACATTTAAATAATTTGATGCTGTGCCTCTAATAACATTGTAGAAAAAAAGAGAGCGTTGTTGTCAGTATAAACAAGACTCGAGTTTGAATTTGGACATGAATTACTGGCACCCACTGGCAACACCCTGCGCTACAAATACAGACTAATATTTAATCATCAGTTTGAGCTGCCTTAAAACCGCCGGCCACCTGGGGGCCCTGGCCAGCGCTGACCCCTGCCTGGGGGCAGATGGGGAGGAGGAAGGGGTGGTCCATTGTGGTAGCTGCGTGAAAGGATAAAATTACACATTTGGATTCTGGTGGTGAGTTAAAAAAAGGGCCCGTGCCACAATTACCAATTTCTTTCTCTGTAGAAAATCTAGCATTAACTATAAAATAAATTCATGCATTATCCAATTCATGTCCAAAGCTACAGCAATTTGTTGTATTACAATCTTTTGTATTCACAGTTTGACTGAGCAATGTTTGTGCTCTACCAAACTAGAGTAATCTGTAAAATACTGAAAAGACTGTTGAGCTATAGAGATGCACACAGCCTAAAGAGTGTTTGAGAAGAGAAGAACGGGGCAAGGAATGAGCTCTATGTGCAGGTCTTACCCTCTGGGATGAAAATGACGTGGGGGGCCGGGTGGCATCATGCCCCGTCCTCTTGATGGCAGTGGTGGTCCTCTGAAAGCTGGGTGCCCCGGTGGGAGTGGAGGAGGTGGGCCATGCCTATAACAGAGAAATTTTACAAGCCACGTTTCCACTGCATGTTATGTCTCAATTTCATTCTGCTTACTCTGTTACCAGCTATATCATTTCCCACAGCAGACAGTGCCCCTTGCCATGACGTCATCTTCAATGTGAGATGCTGACCAATCAGTAATCTTCAGTTTTACAACTTCACTTTTTGGTATTGGCCTAGCTTACTCAGAACCTGCTCGGAGGTGATACCAGAAATACAAATTAGAATAGAATATGGTGAAAAGACTTCTGACTTGACAGTCCATCATTGAAAAAGGTTGTCTGTATCAAATAATATTAATTGCAAGTTGACCGGAAGGGAAAAATATGGGAGGAGAATATATAAGAACAGCAGGGACAACCGCAGCTTTGAGAGGATTGTTCAAAAAGTCGATTCAAAAACTTGGGAGAGTTTTACAGGGTGAGGAATGAGGCAGTGCATCAAAAGCCACCACAGGCAGACACCTACAGTAAACGGGCAACAACAAAGGTGTCATACCTGTGGTAAGGAAAAAAAACCCAGACTGTTACTCAGTGGTCCCAAGACCTGTTATCAGATGAAAGTAAATTCTGCATTTCATAAAAAAAAAATCAAGGTCCTCAAAGTCTGGAGGAAGAGTGGAGACGTGCAGAACTTAAGGTGTCTGAAGTCCAAGTTCTACTGTCTGTGAATATTTGGGATGCAATGTCATCAGCTGGTGTTGCTTCACTGTGTTTTATCTAAAGTCAATGCAGTCATCTACCAGAAGATTGTAGAGCACTTTATGCCAACAGGGCCAAAACTACTACCACATGATATTACTGCCCTTGACTGGCCAGCCAACTCTCTGGACCTGAACCCCTCAACAGAGAATCAACAGAGTACTGCCAAGAGGAAAATTAGAAACACCATATCGAGCAAAATAGACAAACTAAAGGGATTTTCCTTGGCTGTAAACCATATGGATCAATTCTAAAACAAAAAAGGCTTGAAATATGTCAACTTGCGTGCAAAGAACATGAAAGAAAACATTTAACCTATTTTAATTAAACTATGGATAAAAATTGACATTTTGGACACAGCGGAAAACCAGAAAAGCCGAGTAATGTTGAGCCGTTACCATGTAGTGGAAAAGCAGTTTTACATGTCTATTTACAACCCTATGCTTTGGCCTTGAAATGAAATTAGCTTCTTTCCTTATTTGGTGAACTTAGGAATAACTGGACAAGCTAGTTTCTCATACTACTAGTATTTGGAGCTTGCTAATAGGTAATGTTACTAGCTTTCGAGGTCAACAGCAACAAATTAAACTTGTTACTTTACTATCAAGCTTACAATTTACGCAATTCAAGCTGGTCTTTTGATATATTCAAATATCAAAAAAGTGGAATAATGCATTGATGCAACTTACAGGTTGAGATTGAGTATTGATGATAATAAATTTGGAACTGCCACTGCAGGCAAACACTGCTGTCTGGGGAGAATAATGCAGAGTAAACTGACATCTTCGAATTGAAGTTTTCCAGGATCTTGTTAAAAATGTGGAAGCTGAAGTTGACTTTATAATTGGCAACTTGTTTTGTGAATTTTCCATTCCATGAATTTTCAATAGTGCGAAAGTTACATTCTTGTGACTGTACAAGCTGTAGCATTTAAGGTGGAACATGACATTTGATTTAGAAGCTGGCGAATGGGAAAGCCAACTTAAGTCCCATTTAAAGATGAACATCAACTATAACCACTGACACTACTCCACAATGCCAGTGTTAATATGGTTTTACATACTATGGTAGCTTTAAAGCCACTCCAACAGAACTTAAAGATTTTTAATGCCATGCTATGAGTGAAAACAAGTTAAAAAGAAGATAAATAAAGGCAATGTTATTAATATAATACTCTCTTCTGAAAAAGCAGGCATATTATAAGACAATTACAGAGGTATATACCTGTGCATGGGTGGGGGAGGTCCCCTAACATGCATTGGTGGAGGAAGTGGTGGGGGTGGACCCATGCCCATTCCCATAGGACCACCTCTACCTCCTTTTCTGCCATACATGTCTGGATACGGACGTGGTCTGCCCATTCCCCTCCTAGAAAAACAGAGTTTAGCTGCATAAGTCATGCCAACTTGTTTTTAAATTGAAAATAATCCAATATGCACAATTTCGCACTGAACATACATCTAGTTTATCAGTCAAGGCATATTTGGTGTCTGAAATCACCCCCGAAAGCTTCGAATACCAAGCATATTTTGCCTAAACAACTGTCTTCGGGGTCAGGCAGAAAATTGGGGAAATTAGATCTTAAGATTAAGAATGCTTAAGAAACTCCAATATTATAGGGCAATATATAGGCAGTTTTAGGGCAACCTAATAGGTCCAAATCCATTCATGAACCCATCACGACTTCTGCCTCTGCCTCGTCCTGGTGGGCCAAATCCTTTAATCATCATTGCACGTCCACCACAGCCTCCCCGACCAATCCGGCCACCTTTAACCTCACAACCTCTGTAGAAATAACATAGAAATAACTTCTCAGTTATTAGATATACCTTGATCGAGACTAATAGTAGGAGCTTTAATTATGCGACCTACCTGGTTTTATTGGAGCCTGGAACTGGCTGCTCCTCTATAGGCATCTCAGTGGTCTCTGTTATCTTTGTAGACTCTTCCACCTGATCTGCTGTGTCAACTTCCATCTGTTAAACAGATACAGCACTGCACTATTCACATAAAAATTTCAGTTACACTTAATGTACTTTACAGCCTGCTTTGATACGTAACATTCTTGTCATTGTTAAATTCCAGAGTAAATCATAACTGGCATCAAACATATATGACATAAGGATACATACGGTGTAACTAACCATCTATTTTTTCCTCTCATTCTTTCTTTTCATAATTTTGGCCAATTAAAGTGATCCTGGCAAGCCTTCCATGGTCTACTGTACAAAAACAGGCCAGATGATTTATAAATAATACTGTATTTATTAGATATGTAACTCTTGGCTTATGTGACTATTATTATTATTATTATTATTATTATTGTTGTTGTTATTGTGAAAATGTGAGCTTAAAAGAGAGCCCTAGTATGAAGAGATCTGTAATTTTACCATTTAACTTTACTCTAAGAGCAAGCTAAATGTTACCATGTGAAATATTTTTTTGTGAAAGTTTGGTGAAAGTGTAATTTAGTAAGGTACTAAAAAAAGGCAAAATTCTGGAGGAAAATTAATTTATTTGGATTTTAAAAATAACTTTGTAAACCCTTGACTATATTGTAAGAATCAGAAGACACTTATTCAGAAGAAATACTACTCATGCTAATAACTATAAATGTTAAGGTTGACACCTATTACTACACAAACCAGGTTATGTAAATGATTCAGGCATTTGTCCTTGTACTGTGCAACAATTTTCAGCTTACTTTCTGGTAGGGTGGACAATATGGCAAGAATATTATATCAGAATGCACATTTTCATGATACACAACAAACTTTGTTAGATGTAGTTTAATACAACAGACCTAATAAAATAGACCATCATAATAATAATAATAATAATAATAATAATAACAATAATAACAACAACAACAACAAACCAGAAAAGCACATTTCCTGAAGCGCAGAATGGTTGTGCAGTGTGAGCAGATTGAGGGGAGTAGCAAAGGATGGATAAACAACAAATAGAGGACTTCGGGTCAGTATGTCTGTGGATTAAAGTTTGGGGAGCTGCCTTGAGTGAATGCATGCAGTTAGATGGTTGCAAGTTAAACAAAACCATACAGTTTGGTTGGGCCTAAAAATGAATAGGACTCTATGTGGAAAGAAGAGGGATGGGGACAAACACGACAAACAGATAAGTATAGGTCGAAACAACACTGCATTTGTGGTCAGGGGCCTGCCCTGAGGTAGTGTATGTGAAATGGTGAGTCATTTAAGCAGAAGTACAGTAGCTTGGCATTACATTTTTCATCTTATTCATTCTCCATGGGAAAAAATTCCCAAATTTTGCTAGCCAGAAACCGGGCATTCAATCAAAAAAACTGTATAATCATACACAATCATACCCGACAATTTGGAGTTGGAACAGAGTTGATATCTTGAAAACTGCAGGACAAGTTATGTTGCGGAAATACGGCATAAAAATAAGAAAAAACATAATAATATAAAACAAATAACTAACATAATTAAATTAAATATAAAATATTATATCAGTCAAAAACGTTCTGAAACTACTGTCAATAACTAAACCTACAAAGGATGATGTGATAAAAACGGAACAACAGCATATATTTGCATAATAAAAAAAACGAATACAGAGATATGGAACACGCCGTTAACAATATTAAGCCTACTATGAACATTTTCTATAAAACGACTTTAAAGAAACTGTACATTCATACAGTACAAAAGTACTAACTGTGTTCTAATACATAGCCATTTTCTTCCTTTTTTCATGACAACTGTTTTTACCCAATGTATGGTATTGACCTGGCAACGTTACTAATGTTTTTTAACGAAATTGAAAACTGGGTACGACCTACCGCTAACTAACCTTAGCTGACAATTCGCTTGGCTGCCCACATTTGTTCTCACCATGTTGAAGGGGCTTTCAGTTTAATTTAATACGACAAATTTTCTCTATATTTGTAAAGATATTTCAGATAAAACAAATCGTACCTAAAAGTACGTTAGCCTTAAGTGATTAAAGAAGGCCATTAGTAACTAATATTGATAGTGAACGCCCTAATAAATATTTTGCACATTTTTACAGGATAAAATCTAACACAATGCTGAACTAACACGGCTGCAACTGTTTTTTTAAGGTTGATATATTTCTCAGTACGATTAAAGGTATGCGTTAGCTAGCTAGCAATGCTACGCTAGCAAACGAGTATGTTTACTAGCTTCTTTAAGCTACATACAGACATTCAGTCGTGTTCGTAACGTTATAACAGGCAGATGGAACTTACCTTGAGAATGAATGACCTCGTATTGTTGACTTCGTAAGAATAGTTTCGGCTGTCTGTTCAATATAACACAAATACTTAAAACATAGAGTGAGAAAAAAAATGCAGAAGCCTTCTGTCTCCCCTGCTTTGAAATGGCGGCTTCTGAGTCTGAAGCACGGAATCTGATCTCAGAAAGCTGGAATGTTTTTGGTTCATCAGGCACGATGCAGCGTTCAAGTCATTTGAGAACTATCGTTCTTTTTCATGTATCCATGTTTATTCGCGCTTTTTACATTTAATCTACTTTCCAAATCCCACTACCTAATTCATATGACGAGTTTTGCATATTTACAGCAATAAACGATTAAATGAAAAAAGGTTAAACATGTCTACACAGACAGACAAACACTGGCTTAGCCTAAATTACCTGGCTTCTGGTCGTGATGTCATTCGGTGAGTCCTGCACACTAGAAGCGTCTATTAAAGGCTTAGAAAGGAAACTACCTACTATTTAGGTAGACATTTTTGCTGTAGCAACAATAATGGCAAGAGACACAGTGGACTAACACTAACCTTTTGCCAACTAATTGGCAGGATCACAAACAGATGAATACATTTGCCCGGTTAGCAATAATTCCGTTTCTGACATGTTGCTTTTCAGCATAAACCATATCCCCCTCCCTAATCTGTGTATTTGACTTGTTAAAATGTTATATCCACATTTGGGCTCCATCCTCCCCCCAAATTAAGCAGATGAAAAGCACACAGTTAAAGTAACCATAGGTTTATTTTAAATTCCCAGTCTTTAAATGTCTGGCAATGAAACACACATATACGTTAAAAAAGGTTAAGTAAATGTGATGGCACAGCGATCAAGTGCCAGAATGACTATTTACACATCAGAATTATGACACGACCTCTGGCCAGTAGAAAAGGTTCAAAATATGTACAAACGACAACAGTGTTCATGATTCAAGCTTGCGACTGGATAAACAATTTAGAATCGTCATTTTTGGCTGAGAATGTCCGACAAGTCCTTTATGTACTCGATTGTGTACTTTAGTGTCTGAATCTTGGTGAGCGGCTGCCCCTTGCGGCTGTAGACCGGTGGCAGGTAATCCCTGAGCTGGTGTAGAGCTTCCGCCAAACTCCTCATCCGCAGTTTCTCCCTCTCGCTTGCTTTCATGCGCCTCTTGCTTGACATCTTCGGCTTGCTCAGTTTCCGCTGGCCGCTCCTGGCTCCCTTGTCGTGCAGTCTGTCATACGAAAAGTTCGAGAAACTCTGCTCGCCGTCTGTAGTCTGAGGCTCCGGGGAGGAGCGGCTGGAATAAGGAGAAGAGTCTGGGGACGAGGGTGTGTATCTCAGCAAGGCCTGCCGAGGTTCTCCCAAACCCGTCCAGTCCCACTGAGACAAAATCCTGGCCGTCATGAGTTCCACATCTGTCTGAACGACTTCCTCAGCGAGGCTAGCCATGGTGCTGCTAATTCACTCAGGCGGCTTGTGAGGGGGGAAAAGCTTAGGCTTGTGGAAAAACTCAGGTGAGAGGATTTTATACCAGCGCAGACTTTACGAGCTCACAGCTTTTGCGAAGTTCAAAGAGGGCCTGTAGTGGCAAAACGAGACGTTCGTTGTCACAAAGGTGCGAATAAAGTCAATACGACGTGATAATCCCAACGAGAAAAAAAATACTTAGATTGCCTTTTGTGGGGGAGCAGTTTTACGTGGACGTAACGGTCATTGACAGATTTATACGACACGTCTCAGGGAAATGAAGTAGACAAATGACACTTTATGGTCATTTTCAGTGTAGGGAATAAGAAGCCCCGTACGTTAATTGGGCTACGGTGGCTACCTTGTTAACTGCAAATGAGCGCTTAGCACAGAACTGTAAGGCCAGGGATCATGTTCGAATTCGGAGTTGTTTTTGTAACGAACGTTATAGGTAAATGTATCCGTCCAACAAAGAACATTATTTGGTGAGTGCGACAGGCAAGGACTGCAGCTGTTAGTCCAGTTCATTTCATGGAGGCCTTTCATGTCTGCAAAGGTGTGCAACATGGCACTGCATAGATGAAGGAGCAGCAGCGTGGCTGGTAATAAAGTGTGGTGTTGACTTCGTGACCAAACGCCTACGCACCCATCACAGAAAGGAAGACACGCATTTAAAGCATTTTACATCTTTATTTAGACCGGGCTTTCATTTTATTAAGGAAGGCAACCACTTAAAACAAGGCATTGCCAGTAATATCCCGAGGTGTTTTACATTAACTATGTAGCAACGTTCAGATCGTTGTTTTGCCACTGCAACAAAGCAGTTAAACCGAGCTGTTTAAATGGCACATATTACAGTATCAGAACACTGGTGTGTAGAATTCCAGACCAGTTAAATGAAGTTAAAAGAAGTTAAATGACTTCTTTTAAAAAATGCACACAATGTGACTAAAGGGCAAGACACACTGATGCACTCAACACCAAAAGAACCCAAAAAAAAACAGCGTTGTCTTGATGGCTGTATACTTTATAAGATGAACCAACAACACATTAATAGAGAACATTCTGATTCCCACTCTTACATAAGTATGTTTGAGATTGTTAAATGCATTGGTTCCTAAATGTAGAAAAATTTTCACTTAATAAATTTAAGTTTTATCCTTTCTGCTAGTGGCCGAGGGCTATCAATCAAAACGTCAGAATCATCTTTATCTGAGTCTGATGTCTGGTTGAGGTGTACTGGATGTAGCTGCTCCTTCATGGGCAATGTACTGATTCCATTCTGTTTTGGCATTTGAGGGGGTAGAACAGTTTTTTTTGCAATATTTGGTTTGACTTTAAATTTCCTTTTCTCTTTTTGATCTTCTCCAAGACCAGTCTCTGTATCACCATCTTCCCCGGCTGAACCCTGGATGACACAAACACTTTCCTTAGACACACTCTGTTTTGGTTTAACAAATGTGTATTTCAGTTCCATTGTATGAGGGAAGCACTTTATGAACTGCTTTGCTTTTGTGGAAACAGTTTTTTCCTGTAAAGCTGGTGGAGTGGGGTTAAGAATACTAAATCTTGATTTTTGACCTGTTGAGTAGAGAGGCACATCATGATTTTCAGATAACAGTTGGCGAGATGGGTTAAAAATGTGAGCAAAATCAACATTCTTCATGTCAGTATCAGTATTCTGAACCTTGGCCTTGATTGATCGTTCTCCTCCATTTAAAGATTCGGTTGACTTTGTTTTCTTTATAATAACCCTCTCCCTCGGTGAGCATTCAGGGGGCCCATCAACCTGTGGATTTGCTGATTCTCTATCTTCTGACTTAAGAGAAGTGGTTAAGCCACAATCTGCTGTTTTGGTTCCTTCATCTGATTTTCTTATTAGTCTCAGATTCACCACACTGTACTGAGATTGAGGAGATGGGGAGGCAGTAAAAGATAAAGCATCCCAGTCAATATTGCTTAAATGCAGCTCTTCAATCACAGCAGACACACAAGGGGAGTTTTGTGTCTGAGAGTGTGTGCCTCTAGGACAGGGTGAAGTGTAACTCTCTCGCTGAATCTCATGCTGATTTGAGAACTGTTGAGAGGGCTGTAGTGCATCAAGTGTATTAGTTGAGCACTGGCCTGTTGTATATTCTGTAGTTGTCATGCTGGGTAAGACAATCTTTGAAGATGTGGAAGGTTCATGCTCTGTAGATGTCTGCAGAGACATCTCAGCAAAGAGATCAGAGACTATATCAGGGCAATCGGCCGGCTTCTTCTTTTGTTCCCTTGGTGGTTTCTTTCCTGTAGACAGATGATTGAAATACAAAGACATATTTCTTAGACGTATCCGCATTTCTGATAAGAGAACAGATAAATTCTTAATTTCTCAGATTGCGAGCTTTACAGAGAACTGGGGAATAGGTTAACAAACAACATACCAATCTTGATCAAACAAACAGTTTAAAACAACCAAGGTCATTGATGTTTCATGCAGTGTATAAAGCAGTGGATGTGATCTGAAGCAGACCATTTAAGCATAGCATAAAATATGTGGGTACTGTCTGAAACAATTCTATATAGTGGAAAAGAAAGTGATGAACAGCTAAAGAAAGCATTTAGTTATTAAGGTTATTGCTTTTTCCATTAAATACATGGCACTAAAAATTTTTTTTTAAATGAACATAACTGTATGTAGTATTAGGCTTAGATAAAATCAGGACGCTAAGTGGGCTCCTTAAGCAGGAATCTAATCTTTGATAGGAGCCTATTTGCATTAACAGTGACTGCGAGGAAATTAACTCACACTGGCCCTTTTACTCTGAGAAGATCCATAAATATGGGCACTTGTTACAGTTAAGGATCCAGATGTGCAGAAATCTAGGTAATTCCAAAGGAGTTTACATATATCCTGAACATATGGCATACTGTGTATCAGTTGAGCAAACATAGTTATGTTGTAACAATGTTGTGATAACCTACTGTTTGTGTCCACAGTGTCACAACGTTGAAATGCAATTCCTCAAAAGTTGTGACAATGTTATGGTAATGTTGTCAGTACATTGTCACAACCTCCTGCAGTCCTTCATACGTTCTATTATATCTGCATGGAACTCCATAGAATTTTGCAAAGTTGCCATTAGGCAGTCATAACACTATAAAACAACGCTACTTAATAGTGACGTTGAGACAACCTAAACTGCAGCATCTTTTGACAACATTGTAGCAATGTTGTAAGAAAGTAGACACATTGTGACAACTTTGTGTGTCTGCTGCTAATGGTCATCAATTCCAGTCAACTGACTGATGGACTGATGGTAACTGATGATTTGAATCGTGTATGAGCGGGTAAAAATGCATCCTTAACCAGCTCAGTTACAATAAACTGTACTCACTACAACAAAATGTAACATGCAAGGAACACTCAAAATAAACAAACAAAAAACATCAGATTCTGTTTTTCTCTAACTTTAACCTTATTTTCTTAAATTACAAGCCATGTAAATACTTATAGATATGGAGAGAAGAACAAGTGATAGGTTGGTGGAACATAGATAATTGGGCATGAACACCAGTGCAACACCTTATGTTAATCAGAGTGTTCTGAGTGTGGGGGAACTGCTGGGATCTGACTGTGTAAGTGTGAAAGAGTAGCAAGTCAAAGCTTGAAGAGGATCACATCTATAGCCACAGACTTTGATCTCTGCAACTACACAGAAGGAAAACCACATCTACTTAAACACACCAAAAATTCTTGTGGTCACAGTTTAACAGGAATGCCACAACTTGCAATACTAAACTTATACCATCAAACAAAGTAAATTATATGTTGGTGTGTTAGTGTATATAAATAGAGAAAATCTCTTTCCCATTATGCACACTCAACAGTGACGAGCTGGGTCACAGAACAGAAATTTAGCAGATTCTAAATAAAGAGTGTAAAGATTTAAGGAGATATACATAGTGTCATTGTCAGAACAAAATATATAATTAAAAAACTCCAGTTATCATTTGTTGTTAAAAAATGTCAAAATGAATGCATATTAATTATCCATTATTATCCAGTAAAATCCTGTTATTATTAATTTTTTTTCTTATTTTACCATTCTTTTATTTTGCATTAACATTATTTCTTTTACTATTTTAGAGTTATTACCCCTGTGTTTTTTCAGTTTGTCTTGTTTTTATTATTAACTCTTTTTATTAAAATCTTACTTTTGGTTCTATTTACTTTATTTATACATGTCCTGTTTAGCTATTTATTTATTTATTCCTGTCTTATTCTTTATTTGATTCTCTTATTTTGTTGCCATCTTCTTTTATGATTCATCATGGTCTTCTTGTCACTCTGTTTACATCATTTTTTTTACTTTTCTAATGTTCCTATATTAAAGTTCATATGTGTGTGTGTGTGTGTGTGTGTGTGTGTTCCACCAGCAAATTATTTTACAATCTCAAAATGATTGATATATACAGATAGTTTAATAATATATTTTACAAGTGTTTATAATTATGAAAAATTAAACCAAAGAGAAAGACGTATAGCGCAAAACAATGTTATTCTTATTTTACTTTAAATCTTTAACATTTTTCATGTTAAAAAGAAAGCTGAATGTCCACTGATAAGTATGTGAATGAAGGACAAAAAATACATACTTTTTGTTTTTTTTTCCTTGGCCTCTTCTGTTTCTTTGTAAAAAAGCTGGACAATGTGTGGGAATGCAACACAGAACAGGTTCTCTTGTTCCACAGTTCTCACAACATCCGGCTCCCCTGAAGGACTGTCCTCAGGAAATACATAATGATCTGCAAAACCACACATGGGTTTATAATACATACAATAAATAGAATCTATTATCAATCATGAATTCTTAAAACTCTATTTATGATTTAGCCCTTGTAGCTGAGAAGGCAAAAAAGCGGGGGGAACACACAATACATACAACACTCTCAAACTTCATGTCATCCCATTGGTCTCTAGTATTATCCAACAATACGTTTAAATAAGTTTGGTATCATTTTTAATTATATAAAATAATCTTTTTGGACAAAATGATGGGTGTGGATGTGTAAGATGTAGTGGGGATCCTCAAAGTTCAGAGTGTGTAGAGGAAGTAAGTTTAGCACTTCAGAGTGATACATTTGTTCCATCACCTGTGAACCACAAATCACACCACCCTCACATCTTTCTTTACAACAAGACAGTAACAAGAACAGTAGTGACATTCATCACACTTTTACTGCTACAGACCAATGGCCCTGTCTGAAAATAAATAAGGACAGATTGGTAAATCAGCTCTACTAAACTTTAAACGATGTACATCAACAATCATTGATTTCCTAACTAACGTTTGAAGCAGTAAAATATTCAATGCCTCCAAGATCATAATAATGATTTAGAAATGCCACTTATCAGATAATTACCACTTTACAGACAAAAGAAATGTGTAATATCACCTGGTTTCCTCCACAAGACTTCAAAGCAGGAGATGCCGTTCCTTATGCGACGCTTGAAAATTCTGTTTGAAAACATATACAAATTACTTATACTTTATAAAATAGTAATGTCATGGAAGCTATACAATAAGTGTTAATTTCTGGAAATATATAGACATTTCCTAGAAGTAAAAAAAGAAAAGGTTAACACATAAATCAACAGCATATTGTAGAGGCAGACCGAATGGGCTGTATCTGCGCTAATGTTTCGGTTCCATGTCTTCTGTTTATAAGTTCAGTGTAAGTCATCAATGAAAGGACCTTCTCACTGGTGTAGTGTTTAGGCCACTCCATCTTTTCCAGAGCAAAGTTCTGACAAACACAAAAAAAAAAAAAAAAAAGTAAGACAATAGGGTAGAAGATCTATGATGGAGCACAAATAGATAAATTGTGTCTATGCATTGTACAGCAAGATAAAATAAAGTATTCAGACTCTTTTAGTTTTCTTATGTAATGCATTTCCAGTGCATATATCCTATTTAAATGTACTGTTTTATCTTTTGACTGTGTTCTTATAAATATGAACAACAATATGAATTTCTTAACAGTTATTTAACCAAAATCTCAAAACATTTGTTGATAGAGTTTCAAGACATCTACATTACAAACCAATAGGCTTTTTGTAGTATTTTGGTTCCAATGTGGCCCATTCCTCTTTACATACTATCTTTAATTCCCAAAGGTTAATACCCAGAGGTTACCTCTGATGAACTAATGAATTTTCCGTGATATTCAAGTCAGGAATAATATGCAAGTACCTTTACCTATTAGTTATTTCTGTGGCATGCCTGGGTAAGAGACATCCATCCTCTCCCCAGATCCAGTTTTTCAGCCGATTAAATAACTTCTCCACTAACACATCATGGTGCATACTTCTATTCATGTTTTCTTTTATTATGTGTAATGACCCAGTACGGTTTGCAGAGAAACAGCCCTTTGTCATGATGCCATTTTCATAATTTAATGTTTGTATGGTGTTCTTGGGATCATAGGCACCACCCATCTTTCTCCAAAGATAATCTAATTTTCTTTTTTTATTTGTCTATTATTTGTGTACAGCACATCTCTGCGCTTCTGTTTTAGCAGAGGAGTTTTGTGTAAGGTGTAAAAGTGGCAATGATTGCAGGACAGTCTCTTGCTTAATGTCCTCTGTGTAACTGCTGTTCCTGCTTTCAGGTCATTTTGTTACTTGCCTTAGTCTGCCCATGTGTAAGAGGATACTGTAGCCCACCTGTCCTGGATAATTGACTGTGGGCCCAGGAACTTTTTATTTTTATATTATCAAACCAACTATACTGACAGGGATATTTAAGGTCTTTGCCATGGCTCTGTAGCTTTTATGTTTATGTTTAAGTGTTGTTTAATTATGTGGTGAGAACTTCAGAACTAGGTGTAAACTCCTTTACCATGACTGATTTGTGCATATATGCAATATACCTGTTTTTACTCATTGTGGATAGCTGAGGTGCCAAAACTTTAGTGGCCAAAAGACAAAATAGTAGTTCCTAACTTGTACATTTTTAGAACATATATCTTTTATAATGTTGGCACTGGTGTATTCTTTAAGTTCTGCAACCTGTAGCATACCTGTAGAAGGTATGGAGTGCCCCAGAACACAACATAAAACATAACTTTGAGTCTGGTACCTGCATAAGAAGAAGGTTGGGTTTCCTTCTTCTGAAACTATGAACAGCTTTGTCCTTTGGAACCAAAAATTCAGAGATAATCTGAAAGTTGAGATGAATTTCACATGAAGTTGTATAAATCACATGGTCTAAATCAGATAAATCATATGGTATTCTATGCTGAATCGTAAAAATAGACTCACCTCTGTGAAAGGGAACTTGTCACAGGCGAGCGTTTTCCTGTAAACAGAAACAGTAATTTTTGGATTTCTGACTGTAAACACCATAATGGATAATATTTATTCTACATGTAATTGTCTTTGTTAAATTTGAATTATTCACATTTACTGCTTTCTATGTGGCATTTTGCATACATTTTTAGATATCAGATAAAGTTTTGGTAAAACGCAATTGCACCTCACTTTTTAATGTTACTTTCAATGGAGCAGGCTTGCCGAGCACGTTCAGTGCGGTGCCAGTCACATGGACACTGATAGTCATAGTCTTGAGGGTGGCAGAACTGCTTACTGTCACAGAACACACAGCCACTACGTTCATGAGATTTAGCAGAACCTAGAAAATAATGCACAAGGAAGTGTTTTTACATGCATTATAAACCTACAAAAGCATGCCACAATTAACATTTTGTTTCAAAATGTTTTTAACCATCTGTTGGACCACTGGCAGCCATGAAAAGTGTTTAGAACTACCTATCTTGGCAGTGTGACCAGAATAAATACAACAAATACATACAATGAATATAAATACAGTATTTAAAGAATAAATTGCTTTAATAAAGTTGTTAAGATGTTTATGTAGGCATACAAAAAACAAATCTTGGTTCCTGACTCCTTGCTGCATTCCAGAAGCATTCTGTTGCATGTATTTGTTAAATTTAACCAGAAGCACGCCACATTCCATTAAATACATGATTAGCTAAAGCACATCTTGGACAGTAAATACCAGGCTTCACTGATGCTTCCTATACAAATATATGGCTTTACATATCATCATCAATAACACTTTATTTGGATGGCCCTCTTTAAAGGCATTGTGGATGCTTAGCATACATTTATCTCACATTATGGTAACAACCCAATTTATTTAAATGTACTTTTATTTACCCAAATCCTAAACATTGATCAACCCCTTACTCTAATCTCTAACCAAAACTCACCCATGTTGAGAATCAACTGACTTCCAACTACTGAGAATATATAATGTATACACTCAAAGATACCATAAACCAAAAACAAACAAACAAACAAAAAAATAATATACTGACCAGGGTGATGGCACACCAGACAGTGGCTGACCTTCTTTACAGCAACCTCCAGCGTCTCTAAACCATGTCTCTTCCACTCACTGAACCTTCATGTTTAGAGAGGACAATGAAAGTCAAAATTGTGGGGTCATTATTTATTAGACTTCCTTTGTCTACTGTAAAAAACTGATTGGTGTTAATGAGAACCATTTCTCTATCTCTCTCTGATCATTTGCCTGATTATTTCAAGATAAAAGTCTGTACAGTACAATCACAACTTGGATACACTACTAACACATACTAACAACATAAACACATTATTAAAACACTGGATTCCCCCTATTTTCAACCAGCTTTTATAGAGTAATACAAACACACTTAGCAATATGGGTCACTCTACCTACCTGGTAAATTTTGCTGAACTGAACACTCCAAATTAGCAAGAAAACACACTTTGCCTAGTGACTAGGAGACGGTGTTAGCAATAAATATCAACCGTTTTTAGTATTTTTTTTTGGCACATTTAACATATTTAAGTGTACATTATAAAAAACATTTAAAAACAATCTGTCCAAGTCAGATAGCAGTGGTACTCAGTGCTTAATTTGTAAAACATCAGGTAATGGAACACTAAAGGTGGGGTGATTCAGCAAGTGGCAGTAATGGAAAAGGTCCTGGAACGCATAGACACAACAGTGCTTCAAGTGTCCATCTAACATAGTAGCAATCTATACAATAAAATAATCTTAGCTTTAATGACTGCACTAAGGAGCTGCAACCATAAAATCTGAGATTTGCCACTGGATGAATAGTTTTTGATGTGCTACAAAAAAAAAAAAAAAAACGTCAAAGAGGTGGTGGGTCCACATAAATAAGTTCTGGAACGCAGGTGCCTGAAATATGAGAGGTGCCGGATCTTGTTCCAGCAAGCACAAATTAAGCACTGGTGGTACTAGACAAAAACATTTTATGTGTTCTCAATGCGACCAAATCTACTATTTCAGTGTACTCTGTGGTCTAAAACTAAATTGGGAGGCAAGAAAAAAAAACTTTTCTGTCCCAACCATTGACTCTGATTGACTCTTAATCTGTAGGCTAATGTCAGACTCTCTTACAATCTCAGACAGACTGTAAATTGTAGCAATCATTATGGTAAAACTCATGTAATGCAATCTTGGCTTAAGCTGGCTTGGCTTGTTTTGTTTGCAAAATATCTTAACTATGTTTGAGTGATGATTTGTTTATAAAATCCTTTTGAACACTTGGGCACCTACTTTTCAAGAAGAGTTTTTCCATTCAGATTCTGTATTAGCTTAAGAGTTTGCTCTTTTCCAACACCTGCAACACCCTAGCGGAGAAGAAAAAAACATGTATGCTTTTCACATGCAAGTAGTTATCATTCAGCGTTAATATGTCTTTGAAAAAAAAAAAAAAAAAAGTAATGTAGTTGAAGACATGCCTTAGGTATATAATCGCAGCCAAGGAGCACGGCCAAGCCCACAAGAGTCTCACGTTTCAGATGCAGCTCAGTCTCCACTCTAAACATTTTATAGCAGTCTATTTGAGGATCCTGAGAAGTAAGAGGAAGATGTGGAGAATATATGGAGCAGACACAAAAAAATAACAAAAAAGAAACTGATAATAAATAATATACATAAAAAGTAATAAACACATGACATCTAGGATAGGGAAGTGTAACATTAAATTCCGCCTTTAAACTTCAAGGTTATTAATAAGACTTTCAGTACATATAAACAAACAAAACAGTAACAAAATATACAGGTACTATAGTTATGAGAGCAATGAAATGGGTTGCCCTACAATTTACATCCTGTATTGAGTATATTCACTACAACGAAAGAGAAATTCTCATGATCTTATGATCTCCAGGGATTTCCATGTGCAAAGGTACAGAATTTATTCATACCTGGGGGGTTTGGGAAAAAAAAACACACAATAATATAAAATTACCATATAAAATTACCTGTGAAATAAAGTTTTTTTGTCTGTGAACGTGAATTTCTATTGTATTTTTGCAAATTAATGGCAGCAGTATTAATATACATTATGGTTTATTTACATGGATGTATCTTTAAAAAAAATAATATTATATTGACCATTGCTTTTTATAGTATTTGCAGGGAAAACATTTTCCCAGTGTAGATTATATCTAGATTATGTTTAGATTACATCCATTTTCTAGTTTTCAAATAAAATCAACTGTACCTGGTCTGAAACTCCCCCAGATCTGGAGGGAAGAGTCAACACTGATTTAGACTGACTGTAAATTGTGGTGAAACCTAGCTTTAATTTTGTATGTGATACTGCTACACTTATAAACTTCCATTTTCCTCCAGAAATTTGCTGGTATTTAGTGGAATCTGGTGCTTCATCTACTTGGCCAATGTTTCCAGTGTCACTGGCTGCCACTCATATTCTTTTAAACTTATCTACATTTTGTTTTGCATATATAAGACTAGTATTGGTTGAAATTCTGAGAGCACACTGAGTTTCATCAGAAAAGTAATACCACTTCCACAGGCACACACACACAATGCAACATACAAACACTGCAAACTCCGCTGATGTTTGCCTCTTTAGTTGGGTAAATGACAGCTAATGACAGCCACCAAGGAGTTACAGTCGTCTAGTGGGTTGGAAATAAAAACATGAATGAGGATTTCAGCAGCAGACTTTAGCTATTCTGCACAGGTGAAAAAATGCAGTTTTTACCACAGGATTGATACAGCTCCGGAAGAGCGACATCTGAAAAGTACTTCCTACTAGTAAAAGCAGAGCGTGGATACAGCTGGAATATTAAGCGCAAGAATGCCACAGAACGTCTTCTACAGCCGAGAAGAGCTGCTTATCTAGAACTATAAACTTAATCACTCTGGCTGTGTTTCCTTTAGCTCTCTGGCTGTTGCTGCTGCTGTACTGTTCGTACCGGTCAGATCTGGCCTGCACGGTTCTCTGGGCTGCGCGTGCTAGCTCTGCAGTTTGCTGATACTAACTGTATTCAGCTGCGTGTTGTACGCGCCGTATCAGATTAGTAGTGTTAAATGTCTTTGTCTTGGTTCCCTTGCGAGAGACGCTGATTTTACTTATTTTACAGATGTTACAAACTGCCCTGCATAAGTCTGAGTCACATACGGTAACAAACTGCCATACGGACGATGTTTTCGTTCCGTACATGCGGTGAACGCCTAAACTTTTCTCGCGAAGCCGCTGCTTTAATCAGTCTGACGAAAATGAAAGGGTATGTATTTCCACCTAGCGGTTCAGATAGGAATTGCAGGGAGCTGGCCGGAGGGGGTTTCACGCAGGGCTCCTCTCCCTGAATGAAACGCTAGCTGTAAATACAGAAATTAGGCTCATTTGTTTACCGCCATCGATCGGCCGATCACATATTTTGATTAAAAAATCGTCCGATGCCGATACATGGCTGATCGATCCTTCCATCTCTAATATATATAATGAAATGTTAGAGGTCCAAGGACTGATCCTTGTGGGACCCGGTAGCTGGCGAGTTCCTCGGTGGCAAGGCACCTAGGATTAAAGATATTTGCCCAGAAATACTTATGGCTGTAGAGATCACATAGACCTTGGTGGTCCCTATTTTTTAAGAAAGCAGATCGGGGACTTAATGCCTAGGTGCTGTAAAGGAAACTCCGTCCGATAGTTGAATCTCAGATGGAGGAGGAACAATGCAGATTTTTTTTTAGCCTTGTGAGGACTGCTGAGGACACATGGGAGTTTGCCAACATTCAGATTCCCCACTGGTCCCATGGGTGATACCCAAAGGCTGCCCCAGTACCCAGTAGAGCGATTATGTCCCAAGCTGGCCTGGGAGCAGCCAAATACCTCAAAATGAGTGAGGAGGTGTGGAACAGGGCCATCTGGGCCTCTCTGTTTTCCCTACTGCAACTGAGACCCTAGCTGGACTTAGCAGTATCAGATGATCAATGAAAGAAATAAATGATTCTGAGACTAAGATATAGACAGCTTCCATAGTTGGTGTTCAAATTGCTTGTTGAAGTTAGAAGATTTGAGGAGATAATGTACCAGTTGACTGACAAAAATAAAATCAGGGAAAATAATGTTTTGAAACTGCTGTTCCCTAATTCCCATAATATTGTTCGTTTCAATATTTATCTGACACATCTGGCTCATTAATAAATAAAAATGTAAGTGTATATAAGGGTATGTGTTAATAGTTTACGATACGATACAAAAACAATACAGTTTAAGAAGCATAATATATCTTTTGAAAGGGAGAGATTGCATTTTAAGCCAGCTGCTTAAAGGAACATCTTAATATGTCTAACATCTATTAACATAGATACAAAATATTAACCACATTTAACAGAGTATATGATACTGTGGTTTTCTACCATTCCTGTCTAAAAATGGAACATAGGACAGCTTTGTTCTCTGTTGTTGTACATTTCAGGTAAAACAATTATTTATGGACCCAAAATGCACAGGCAACACAATTTCTTGACATATTAAACACAGTAATGGAGAAGGTTTCTGAGCTAGGTGAGCATTTCACTTGATAGTAGATGAGGGTGGGGGGAAAGTAAGATGTGCATGCTATAAGAAAGACATAATAAACCAACTAAATATCAGGGCCACACATGATCAAGGTAAAATGGTCTATTTTGATTTTTTGACTTTTGAAGTAAAATAAGCTCAAAGAACAACAGTATGTACCACCCTGATGTCTGGTGAATGACTATATAAAATGTATTAGAATATTAAGAAAGTACCTTTACGCTCATGTTCAAGTTCCTATAAACGGTTTTAGCTCCATACAGGAATGCGTCTCCATCACTGGTGATGCAGCCATCCACCAAGCCTTGTGCATCCAAAAACGCGCACATTGCCTCTGCTTCACCTGCTGCAGCAACCCATGGTATACCCAGATAATCTAACATCTCAGCACACTCCAGGAGAGAGAGGGAGAGAGAGAGAGAGGCTCAGTTATTAAAGTACTCAGCTACAATATAAGCAAGTAAATAGGGACATGTTTAAATGGCTTATGTATGGGATGAGTTTCTTATAAAATGGTTATTGGTTGCAGATACAAGACAGATATAGTTAACCTAAACTAACTGGCATGTGTATGGCATATGGTTGATGCTGTACACACAGAGAAATTTGATGTCTTAGACTTACCTCTTTAAGTACAGCCTTAAAGCGCCCCCTGCCTGTGTTTTTGGCTGTTACTGATTTAAGGTCACTCTTGACTCTACTGCCACGAAATGCCATTTTTGCCCTCTTACTCATAGTCTCTGCCTTGATCTTGGGTGCTTCTCCCTCCATAACAAACACAAGCTTTACACCCATCCGAAGGAAATAAGATGTACGGAAAAACAAATTGCTGCAAATAAATAGATAAATAAATAAATAAATAAATACATAATATTTAATTCTAAGGGCTAGAATTAGAGAAAATGGTAATGTAAAATTAGTCATTTTTAATGAGTAAAATTTTTTGTACATGAAAATCACATGAATACTACAAATACAGCTTAGGAAAAAAAACTAATGCAAGAGAAATTTAGCTCTTTTAAATCAACTTACAAACTAACTAAAAGATATATCTAGTACAGTGCCTGGAGATCAGTTTATAATGTAAAGTGAATACAAACATGTTCACATAAAAATATAAATTCCAGTACAGAATGTGCTGTCAGACTAGTATGAACCAAAAAAAAAAGTTGCATCCCTGTATACTATTAAATGAGAATTTGGGGTCAGAGTCAGTCACTTTACTCCTCTGTCAATAAATTCCTCTTTCTTACCGCAGATGAGGTTTTGTGACTTTGTCCATCATGGCTTGGATGTGCTGGGCTTCACAGATCCACAGGCTCAAATCCACAGCCAAAGTTTTCCCTGTGAGACTGAACAATGGCACAGACTCTCGCACTGGACTCAGGATTGACCACAGCTCAGTCACCCCCATGACTAAACAGACAACAGCTAACCCTGTCTGGAGGGAAAATTTTAATATAAATACAGAAAAATTAACAAAGACCACATGTAAATATTGTCAGTGGTAAGCTGAAACCTTTAATTCTATCGGTTTGTTGAAGGCAGTGACAGATGAGCATTTCTGTTCAAAGAAGCTTTATGAATACATGCCTTCAGTTTCACTACTTAGGATAAAACTGGGAACCACTATAGGTATTTTCCAGATACAAGTAATTTAATCCTCAAGTCCTGGTTATTTTGTAGTTTCACATGACTTTTCCTGTCACCTGTAAAATGAGGTTTGACCTTTGTACTGCCTTTCGTTTTCTTCTTGCTTATGTATAAAATAAACTGTACATCTCACATAAGGGGTCTGACAGTGGCTTTAGGGACAAACATGCGCATAAGATAGGAGAGTGAAAAGTGCTGGGCTGAACAGGTGCCAAACTGTCTTTTAACAAGGCCTCTTCCTGTTAGTGACCAAGACTGACTACAGCTAGTAGCTTCTCTGTGTCCACATAAATGGAGTTTGTTTGACCAATGCTCAGTAAAATAGGAAAGTCCCAAAGGGGTGAGTGTAGATCTGAGAAAGATGATCATATTTGCAGACCAAGATGTAAGTACAGGTGTACCAGAGGTATAACCACTTTGCCCAGGTCTCAAAGAAGATCCAAACTATCACCTTCTGCTAAAAGAAATAGATTTGTATGGGCAGAAATAACAAGAACCACCAAGGTACGGGCCCGCCATTAACTGAATGCTGCTGGAACAACAGTGCCACTGTCTGCTAGGGGTGGGCAATATGGCAATAAGATCATGATATTTCATGGTATTTTTGCGATAACGATACTCTTGGCGATATGACAAAACATTGAATTTAAAAAAAATATTTCAAGAATACACTACTGCAACAAAATTAAAATTACATTTTATTATTGCATTCGATATGATATGGCACACCCCTAACTGGGATATTAAAAAAATACAAGAATTTTCATCAGATTATAACAGAAATGATCCAGAATGTCACGATACTAAATAATGCACTCCAAATATCTCCATATATCTAGGACTGAGGATAGAATCTGTCTATAGTGGACATATAATGGGAATGTGTTAATTTTCTTTTGCTAAAAACAGTGAAAAACAGTACCCTGATGTGATAATTAGGGATGGGTGATATGGCACGATATTTCAGATTATAATAACGTTTACAAAATTGAAAAATGTTGGCGATATTATTGTGTAAGATACGATATGGCACATCCCTTCTGTCTACAATCAAGTGAATTACATATTGCCATGGATTGAGAGCTCAACCCTATTAAAAATACACATAGAGTGCTTTAAAGTTGGGTCCATGCAAGGATCCAGAAAATTTAATTGAACTCTACAAATTCTGCCAAGAATAGTAGTCAAATATTCAACCAGAATTCTGGAAGAAGTTTGTTGATTACTACCAAAGGCATCTGGTCAGGGTGCAATTTGCAAAGAGACATTTAACTAAATTTTAGGAGTGCTGGATGTATATTTTTGACCCTGTATTTACATTATGACTCTCTAATTAAAAATAGAATTTTAATGAAATAAATACAAGAGAAATTTTTTAATAAGACCTCAACAACAACAATCATAAATAGAGGCCAATTCAAAAATTCATCATGAGTTTAAATGCATCATGTGCATTCTATTTGTGCTCTGTACATGGATTATGCAGCTCTCAGCAGTTTCAGGAGTTCACAGAAATCATGGTGTACTATGAGTTTAAAAAGGCCTTCATTTCAGTGTGAGCTGAATGTCTCAGTTACAAATAAAGGTAATTTATACAGAAACTAGCTGAAACCATATCACATTAAAACATGCATTTGAAAACTTAACTAGCTTAACTGCTCACAAGACTTCATCCAGTAATGTCATATATTTATCATTAAACCAAATTCAGTTAAATTCAGTGAAAGGTGACAGGTTTGGTGCATGAACGTAATCCTGCTGGTAAGTTACTGTAACTGCTACCTTTATTGTATCCTGTTTACTAAGACTGTTACATGTATTTTATTACTGGCCAAACCTGTATGCATGCAAAGCTTGTGATGTTAGGTTAGGTCTATCAACTTGTTCTACCAAATGATGAGAGCTAAAACAAAAAAACAAAAAAAAGTTCTGCTAACTAAAGTACACAAGTACCCTCTTGTCTGAAACAAATGCCAGACAAACTTATACATTTTACTGTCTTTTTAGAAAGAAGCAATTACAAACATTTAACCTTACATATCTGAGGGCAAGCTAATCAGCAAAGGAAGCAATGCACAGCGTCACTGAGTTACTTAAAGACCAAACATTTTTAAAACTAATAAAAAATACAACAATAACTAGTTTTAAATGATTTAAGATGATTGCATTTTTAAGCCAACTGCAGTCATTGTTTCTACAGTCATTAAATGCCACAGTCATATGTGGCAATGTGAACTGTGGGCATGGAGTACAGACAGAAAAAGGTAAATCAAAGAACAGTCAAGGCATTCATAGAGATCTCATGTGGCTTATGAAAAAAAAAGTTGCTGTCCAACCTGGTGCTAAGGGAAATGCTGTTTCTTTGTTGTTCTTTACTTAGCTATGTAATTAATTCTAATGTTTTCTATTTTTAAAAGTTTGTTTTACTTTTAATGTAATTACCATGGGGAACATGTAGCTCCATTCAACTCTGTTTACCTATTCCCAGTACAACTGTAGATGTGTGAATTAGCCTTGTGCTAATAAACAATAATATAAAATATTGTGATAATTTAAATCAATCTGGTACGTGTGATTTGCTCTTTGCTAGACAGTGGAGATAATTGAGGAGCTCGTACAGAAGCATGGAGCCAATGCGCCAGTTTTTGTAACTTGCAGAGCAGGTTAACTTTCATAGGCATTTGTATCATCTGTCTCTAAAAGATTACAGAGATTGTGAAATATTTTTTTTATTCTATTATAATTATTGCAAACAACAAACAAGAGAAGACAAATTACTAATCATAATTATTTGCATGATAAATAATCAAAACAAAAATAAATCATGATCATGACAGCCCTAACTTTGTTCACAGAGCACTTGTACCAGTGGCATCTCAATGTGCTTTACAAACAGGGTATAAAGCTTAACAGTATGAGAAATTTTAAAGTATTGCGTTATTTTACTGTCAAAAGCACACTTTTTAAGTTCGAGAGCGTGATTTACGCAGCACTCACGGATTTTTTTTTTTTTGTTCTCACGCAAAATATAAATGTGCTCTCTCATATTTACTCTGCTCTTGCTCAGATTCGTTTTGCTCCACTACGGAACTGCTCGCGCACGCTCAGATATATCCAGCTCTCGCACGAACTTTTCTTCCATTTACTGAGGCGTTATGCTCCTGCGCTCGAAATTCACCACAAACAACACTGTCGTCAGCCAATCGAAAAGCAGTAAAGGATTTTGACCAATCACATTGCTCCTGCTGCTCTTCTACATTCTCATTGGTTGCGAAAGGCACGATGAACACATCGGTAGCTTGTTTCACCGTGGATTGAGTCAACGACTCATACTGCGATTACATACTATTTATTAGGACTGGGCGATAAAACGATAACGATAATTGTCGCGAAATAACATTTCCTCAATAGAACTTTAAGACGTAGTCGATAGAAAGTCGACGGAATTAAGTTCCGTCCGTGTTTTGAGAGACAACACAAATAGCAAATGAGAATGAGAATAGCGCCGCCCCCAACCAATCAGGTGGCTGAACTGGAGTTCCTGCCATTTCGTGTTTGGTTGAAGCACACAGCACAGATAATCTGCTAAAATAAGAACAACTAGTAAACAGGAGCTGTCTTGCTGCTGTGTTGATAAAGCGCTACGGGGTGTTTGAGCTTCAAGTGCTGGTGTGTAGGCAGCTGTACTGTTGTGTTGGGCAGAGCTGACAGAGCACCACTGTTGTGTTTCTGTGCAAAATACTCCCACAACTTTAGATGTAGGTGAGCGATTGTTTGTAGCTGCAGCTTGCGCTCCAGATCCATGCTTCCAGTGGGCGCGGCCACCTTTGCGACGCATCGACGCACGTTATGCTAATCGACGTAATATCGTAATCGATATACATAAACATGTATACTGTATGAGTTCGAGTGAGAACGTTGAGGCAAAGTTGACTTTATAATTCAAAAACCCGAACTTTTTTTTCTACCGAAACAGAATCGCTAAACGAACTCACCATTTGAGCCGATAGAGTCCACTCACCGCTACGAGTCCTTTCCTCAGCCCATAAAGGGCCAGCAACAGCCTGCTTAACACAGTGTCTGTGTGTGAATACTGTTCATACTAATACTGCCCCATATACACAACATTACACAACGGTATTACACACACACACATTTATGTGGTTAATACAGTTGTGAAATATTCTATAGTACATTTGTCTATTTGTCTGAAAATAAAAAACAATTTAAGAAAAAAATTACATTTTGATACCTTCATATCTCACTAAAAAGAAAATAGTGATTTGATTTATATCGTGATATATATCAATATCAACTGATATGAAAAAAATTATTGTGATAAGATTTTTTCCCATATCGCCCAGCTCTAATATATATATATATATATATATATATATATATATATATATATATATATATATATATATATTATTCTATTCTAGTAAGTGTTTTCTATTCTAGAGCATCTATGCTATAGTTTAATGTTGAATGGAGCACTGTTTTAAAGAAACTGTATTTCATTCCTCTCTCAACACATGGCTGTAATGAGAAGGATTGACAAGTTAACTTATGGAGAATGTGCACTAGATTAAATTAAAAAAAGGAAAGTGGTGTGGATACAATTTTTATTATTATTGTAATTATTATTATAATAAATAATAATTTACCTCAGAATGATCTACACTTTTTCGTACTTAAACCATCACATAGATGCTTTAGAATAGATGCTATATAACTGTACAGAGTTAATATGTACAATATCTACAACAAATAACCTGGTTTAGGAGAACCCCCTGCCCTGCAGGGTGTTTCCTCTGCCCCTAATGCATCTAACTAATCAATAACAACCTCTTCATGGCTTGCAGTGAGGAACCAAACTACAATGTGCAGGACAGGGGCTACTCCAGATCCAGGTTGAAAAGTGATGGCTTACCATCATATAGTGGGGGAATCCTTTCTTTCCCCATACAGATAAAGACTTTCTAAACAAGCCTGGATGATCTGCAAAATCCAAACACAGTTATGTATTAAACAATTAAAAAAAATCTTTATTTTGCTGTAGTACACTGTTATTTCTGTGTAAACTGATACTTGTGAGATGCAATTTAGGCTTATGTATCATCAGTACTTAGAATGTCCTGTGCAACTCTCAAACAATTATGCTAAAAATATTAGCTTTCTAACTTGACAATTAATTTAATATAAAATAGGACCAGCACTACTGACTATGACAACTTCAATGTTACAACAGTATTTTTTTTCTAAATATAAAAAACCTGGCCATTTCTTGCTGCACTGTTGTCTGCTCGTATCTTACTACTTATTAAAGTAATCAGATGACGCGTTGCTCAGTAGATGGAGCCAGCCTGTCAAAGTACAAAGTATATTTTAAACTAACTATCGACCAGGAACAACCCATATAACATTTCACTTCAGTCATGTCTTTACCTCTGATTAGGGCTGCAAAATGCTTTACAGTTAAATAACACAGAGGTTTTTCTTAAATCATTTTGCACCATTACTTGAGAAATTATTCATTTTTTTGTGAGGGTTAGTTAAATGGCACATGATAAAATCACCATTTCTAAGTGAAAAAAGTTTAAAAGCGCCATTTCTAGGTGAATATAAAATATATATATGTGTGTGTTGTTTGTGGTGAATTTCGAGCGCAAGAGCATAAAAATATTCGCGAGCGCGCGGCAGGCGTTTAAGTGCGCACGTACGCACACACGCCTCAGTAAACGGAAGAAGAGTAAGTTCGTGCGAGATATATCTGAGCGCGCGCGAGCAGTTCCGCAGTGGAGCAAAACGAATCTGAGCAAGAGCAGAGTAAATATTAGAGAGCACATTTATATTTTGCGTGAGAACAAAAGTGTGAATCACGCTCTCGCACTTAAAAAGTGTGCTCTTGACTTTTGGCAGTAAAATAACGCCATAATAAAGCTAATAATTAAAATTGCACAAGCACTCTCACAAATCATGTGTAGAGTAAATATTGTTTAGCATTTAATTAAATACTAAATGAAAGAGATAATAACCAAAAGAGGCCTTGTAATGTTCCCATATTTTTCAGAAGTTATTTATCTGAAGATTTAAGATCCCGTGTTGAAACAAAAAAGGACAAACATCCTGTGATTACATGTGTGCTATCTGTAGAACCTTAAGAACTAGTTACATAACTTTAAAAGACAAGGTAGATTATTTTTGTTTTTTAGACAGATCAAATAAATAAGTTGCCTTATACTCAAAAAATAAATAAAAGTCACAAGAACCAGGATTGACTACTATTTAAGGTGAGACTTCTTTTATTTAAGGTTAAAGCATGGCAAAATAACAAGCATTAATCTTAACATGAGCAAGGCACACATTATCTCTCCTCATCCTTCCGCTGTTATTGCACACCTGTCACCTAATCACCTTAACAATAATAACAAATTTACACTCCACTTTACAAACCACAATTACTTCAAATTCTTCAATCAAGAAAATAATGATTTTTTAATCCTTTATAAAATCATATAACAAATAACATTTTTAAAAAAAAACTACATCATTAAATCAACACATAGGTAATATTACAAGGACAGCATTTCTTCACCTGCGAAACATTTCAAAGCTAAGAAATGCGTTATCTTTGTCTGATGTTGAAAAGTGCATGCCTTTATAACCTCAAGGCTAGATTACTGTAATGCATTGTTGTCAGGATGCTTAACCTAAATAAACTTCAGTTACTTCAGCAGCTAGAGTACTAAAACCAGGAAATTCGATCACATCAGTGCAGTTTTATCAACACTACACTGGCTTCCGGTTAAATTCCGTATCGACTATTAAATTTTTTTTACATTTTTTTAAATTAAACTTTTACTGACGTATAAAGCCCTGCACGGTCTGCACAATCACTCAGATCACAGGATGCTGGTCTTCTATTGCTTCCTAAAATTTAGAAGATTTCAATGGGGGGGGGGGGCTTTTTCCTACAAAGCCCCCAAATAGTGGAATAATCTCCCAGTTAATGTTCGGGAGTCTCAACTTTTAAGTCTAGACTGAAAACGTACTTGTTTAGTGTAGCTTTTGGTAATTAAGCTTCCCTTTTAGATAAAGGCAGAAGATCTGGGTGTTTATGGACACAGAGGTTTATGGTAAACTGAGATGTTGGTGCTGTTGTCCCACCACTTCATGCGATCATACAGGTTTGTTGACGGTGGAGTGGGGGAATCCCAGTGTCTCAGGGTGCTCTTATGTCCATGTTACCTTCTGGTTCTCTCCTTTTAGTTTAGGCTGTTATAGTTAGATCTGCCAGAGTCACCAGCCACACTGAATACTCTGAATATTCATATTTTCTACAGTTATACTTCTGAGCCAAATTAACTTTCTCTCTTTACTCTTCCTGAGGTAATGACTGTTCTTGCATCTGTTAAACGCTGTTCGAGGACTGATTATGAGGGCCACCACCCCACCGATCACCAGCCAGCTCTCCTGTCTATTTGTGTCAACTGCTACACTCAGTTACATCACTGTGCCCTCTAGATGCGCCACCATTAAGATAGGATGGGACAGTTTCAGCTCATGCCCACTTTACATAAAGACTCAGTCATAGACTGCCTTAGTCATAGACTGTCTCTACCTGTGCAGCTTCTAAAGCTTTGCTATCCAGATTTTAAACAGATACTCTTTTCTTTGGTATTAAGTTTATTAAACTGTAAATACTGTTTGACCAGAGTGAGTCTGGTTCCTCCTAAGGTTTATTCCTCCAGTTGAGGGAGTTTTTCCTTGCCACTGTTGCCTGTGGCTTGCTCACAGGGGGATATATGTTAACTGTCTGTTTTCAAAACTCTGTAAAGATGCTTTGAGACAATTTCGTTGTAAAAAGCACTATATAAATGAACTTGCCTTGACTAATGTTGATAAAAACTTGTCAGATAAAATAGTACAGTGGTGGTGGTGAATAATGATGAACACGTGTTGATCACAAGGAATAAAGTTAGCATGCTTTGCTAAAGCAATTGTGAAATGCAACTGAGCTGCGACGCTCTGATAAACAGGACTTTCAGTTACTTTCAGTTAATTACATTTTAGTTTTGCTTTGACTGGTTAACTAAGTAATGTTTTTTTCATGTTTTCATCATTTTGATTCAGTGTTTACGCTCTGCATGTATGGACAAGGCTCAAGTTGCCTTCTTATTCAAAAAATGATCACTAAAAATCTAGAAGAAGAAAGATTTCTTTGTTTAAGTAACAATATACTACTTTACTGTCTACTTTTGTAGTGCCACTGTTAACATCACATGTGATGTTTCAGGTGTTTACTGTTTTATTTCAGTGTATTTATACACCTGTATTTGAACAGTCTTGCATTTCCTCAGTCCATTTTTGGGATTTTTGCCTTTAGTCAGATTTGTCTTAATCTTTGCTTGTATCTATATTTTATTTATGTTATTTGGTTTCCTTTGTCCTTCATTTAATTCTTTTTAAAATCACTGGTTTACTCACCTCAGCTAATTAATTATTGGACTCTCTTAAACCTGATGTAAATAAAAGCAACTTACACTTGCAGCCTGCCTTATCAGTACGCTACCTTTACAAACAAGATACATTTTGATGACCGAAAAATAACTTTTTATGACCATAAAATCATAGATATGATATTTACAGAAAAAACAAAGAATGCATGTTGGAGTAAAATGTCTTCTTTTTTATGATTTTGATAGTAGGGTAAAATATCTCATGTTAGAGTTCAATTATTGAGATTACTGAGCGAGGACAGAAGGGGGGGGGGCAGGGCAGAAAGTGCATAATATATAAAGAAATCACAGCAAAAATCTTATTTAAAGTACCAAGGTGGGTACCACGTTTTGACAGATAATAATTTGTGAGATATTCTAAAAAACAAGTAATGTCCTACAAAACTGCCCACACTATCAACTTACATGCAATGTTCACAGCGTAACAATTAAGTTCATCATAGTCTATTATACCATGTATTGAACTAGGTTCTCATATTTGTCTAAAACATTCACAATAAAATAATTTCTTAGCAAATAAGCAGAAGATCTGATTTGCCAACACACTAAATACTCCTACACGCCATGTTCACTGTGTCAAAATGAAAACTTACATATTGAAATTCACTATTTGTAAATTTAAGAGTGTGTTCAATAAATGTCTTATACATCTTATACTCAAACCCATGGGATGCTTTAAAAGCAGAGAGATGATGTCCGAAAACTAATGTCCTTTATTTCCCATGTACAGAATAAAAGCACTACAAAAAGCAAGAACAAGAAAAATAAACAAGTGCCCTCTTATGTAAGCTAGAAGCTCATGTTAATTTAGGACAAACTGAGACTAATATTACAAGGCTAACTGATGAGCTGATTTAGGCTATCAAATAATTCTTTTAATGCTGGAAAAAAAATCTGTCTTTTTCAATTTTTTCCATTTCATGTTAAATGGCACTGTGGTTACGTCCTGCTGCCTGAAGCACTGTAATAATTGTTATGCCATTTAAGGTGGAACAGAAAAATTTTATCAAGAAGCATCAGCTTAATGTAGAGTTAAAAGGCATAAATGAATAATGAGGGTGCCCTGTCTCTGCCGAACAGGTGGGAAACAGTAATGATAATTCATTTTTTCCTATTTCACAGAACCAAGCAGTCAGTATTGTTTCACCCATTTGGAACAGGAAGATTTGAACAAAAAGCTGACTTGAGCCTTGTATTGCTGGCAGTATTGTTGGTCAGGGAATATAGGTTAAAATAGCTATCTAGAGGTTTTATGAATATAGCTTTCTATAAATACGGTAGCACGTGCCAGAAGTCATTCAGTGGTCTATTCTACATGAGCAGTCCCGCTTTGTATTTTTCTTTTTTATTTAGGTTGTTTGCATCTTACTCACAAATGCCATTAGTAGTGGTAAAAGGCTCAGAATTCAGCTGACTGAGCACGGTTGTTAAGGTGTTGCTAGGCTGTTGCTGTGGTATCCGTCTTTGAACGACCTTTTTAGGAAAACCATGTGTCAGCTCGTTTCGAGAGGCACAACCATATATCTACGGTACTAGATTTTCGTGGTCCTGGCTGGGGCACGAGAAACATTTATATTTTAAGTGTATTACAACAACAACAACAACAACAACAACAACAACAACCTGTATACAAGCCCAAATCACACAATCGTACCGGACAATCTGGAGTTATCGGAGTTACGGAGTTCTCTCGAAAGCAACGCGGCAAAAATCCGACAGAAAAATAGTAATATAAAACGAATAACATATTAACCATAATAATAAAAAAATAAAATATATCTAGGAATGACAACATAGTTGCGCATTGCTTTGCGCTGGTTTGGAAACGTTTGTTCTGTGGTAGTGTTTGTCTTAAATTCAACCTTTACTGAAGTCATAGTGGCTACTAAGCATGCAAGATGAGAGTTCAAAGTTGGTGGTTTCTCCAATACAGCCCCGGGTCTCCAACCTGAAAAAAATGTTTAACAATAGCCCTGCAAAACCGAAAGGATTCCCGATGCAGACTGGCAGAATTATGCTAGTACAGGTCAAGTGACAAAAACCTCACCTACCTAGAAAGATATCCAACTGAACAGTTTGTTGGTTTGCTGACTACTGCAGCAAGATTGTAGGTTAACCGTTGAAAACGAATGAAGCGGTGTCTGTTTTGCTGTGATGTAGTTTCATTAATACGTTTAAACGAAATTTGTGACAATAAATACGTTTAACGTTTTCCAACGAAGTGTTTAAATTCGGCGCCACATTTTTTCGGCATCTTATTTCTGATGCACATTTGTTAACCTCGTGTGCCCCTAGTGTCGCGGAGATTTTGCATCTGACTGCTTAGCCTGTTTCAGCCGCCACCAGCGTCTTATTCTGATTGCGCATGTAGCATTTGTGTTATACGCTGTCCAGTTGCTGCTGTTTGTACTGTGTTTACAAACACAGAAAGTTGATGCATGTGATGTGCACTGATTATGTATTCAAGATGCTAGCAAATCAATTTCTCCTGTTTTGTCATATATAACAAGTAAATACGGCCTTAAAGAACACACCTTTTTCATTAAACCGACATATAAAAGCAATGGTCTTGGTGTGTCGCTTAGTCGAAAATATTTTAAATCTTAGATGGTGTGAATGCAGCATGATTCAGCTATGTAATGACGTGTCTCAGTGACTGGTAATCGTGGGCGTTCCGGTTCTTTTTAGTCAGATCATTTGACTCAGTCCACAAATAAAAGTCGACTTATTCAGCTCCCAAACGGCGCTTCATTGTGTCATCAAAATTAGCCAGGTTAGCGATATTATCTATTATTATATGTGCTTAAAAACCTTAATGTATCTTCTCATTTATTCATGGTTATCAAATAAGCATTACATTTGTTGCTTAAAAAATTGAGTCATACCTTACATTTTAATGGATGAATTTCAATTAAATAAAGCGAAGGCCCAAACGTATAATAAGGGGACGGAGCCTGAATGTGCTGTGGTAATTAAGGAGGCTTGTGCTTTTCTGCTACACTGTCATCAGATCTACTTATTTAATATGTCCAAGTTTACATAAGAAAAAAAAGAAAAATAAAGAAACGGCTCTTCGATGAGAGTCGGCTCCCAGCGTTCATCTAAAAGAGCCGGTTCAAAGAGCCGACTCGTTCCTGAACGACACATCACCGGTGGGTGTTAGCTAGAGCTAAGCTGAGTACTTCTGGTGTTTGCCTTACAAGTCTGTCAGATAACTAAAATCAACGTCAACATCCGAAGTAAGTGTTTGTGAATGTTAATAGTCGTAGCTTGCAGTCATGTGAAATGTGACGGTTTTCTATACAGATGTTTTGAATATTTCTTTGAAGTCATCGACGTAGCTCTGTTGAATAGCTTGGCTAATTTAGCCGCATAGTTGAGCGTCTGGTAGTATTCCACGAAATAAGCATGAGCTTAACCGCTTTGTCATGGTTATTGATTTATTAACGCTCTAACTAGTTATTTCAATACGCTAAATGGTAACTAAGCTGCGTTTATCAAGTGACTTTATGCAGATGCGGATTGATAGTTTTAATATCGATAGGTTGTGTATTGGCCGTCTGTTCTCATCTGCACGCCTCTAAACCAGAAAGATGTGGACTATATCAATGGTTATTACGCTTACTTTAATTGCTGGTGTTAAATAAATGCCATATTTTTCCAACAATATTTAACGGCCGTTAAATTTTTTACACAGAATGGTGACAGACGTACAGCTGGCCATTTTCGCCAATATGCTTGGAGTATCCCTTTTCCTGCTGGTGGTGCTGTATCACTACGTGGCCGTGAATAATCCCAAGAAACTTGAGTGATTGTTTTCTCCATGGACGATCCGTAAGGTAATTATTAAAGGCAGTAGTGATGTCCGTGATGTCTTTAGGTGCAGTCATTTCTGGGTTCCAGTTCTAAACACCAGGCTTATTTAAACAGAACACTCATTTGCTAGCGTTGACTGCCCAATGGTCAAATTAGAAACCACTGATATAAAATAATAAATCTATGTAGATGTAAGACTGCATAATACATCTATTCTTCTTTTCCCCTCTAGGTCTGGGTGTGAATAGGCCCTGAAGGGACCACTGACGGAAGCAAAAAAAAGGATGATGCAGTCTGTACATGTATGTTTTGTAAGAAAAAGTTAATAAATCTGTAAACTATGATCTTGTGGTGTTAATACAAACTGACACAATTATTTAGAAAACAGTGGATGGTTATAATTCTGTTTTAATCCTATGGAATTTAGACAGGTATATTTTATGGCTATAATCCAAAAACTCATGATCACCTAAGAAAACTGATTTAGTCATTTGATACATGCACAGTAACACAGATAATTCCAAAAACAAAAAAGCTTTATCAACCCTTGCAAAACTGAGCATAAAGATTCTTGATTCTCGATCTTAAGCTATAAGATACAACACAGTTAAGTCAGTGCATAGAGCTTTTTGGTTGTTTACCACTTTGTTTACACCTCAAGAAACTGAGATTCTTCAGTTTCATCCTAACATAACAGTGCACTCCCTAAAACAGTAGTCCTCCCACTACGGACATGATTTCTTGTTACTTAAATGCAAAAATCAGTGATGTCCGAAGTTCCCGCACTGGCTAGGAGATATTTGCAGTTTGGTCTGACCTTTGTTGTTGGGTGTTTCTTGGTTGTATGGAACCTAAATGTTACAGATGAGGTAATAAAGAGGTACGTGACAAACCACCTAGTCAAGCAACTTAGCTATGTATTGCAATACATACTTCAAATGTGGACATTTCTATAATGGAGCACTCCCTGAAGTTGGAATTCCAGTTTGGAAACTCCACACTGCGCCCATAAAGCACAGATAAATGCTAGATTTTCTTTATAAAGGTTTGTTGTTTCTCTGTGGAAGATGCTTTTTAATTGTGTTACACACCACAATATGGTATACACCATAAGTTCAGGTTGAATTAATTGGTTATATAATCACATCCTTAGGTACAGTAACATGTTGTAGTTTCTTTAGATTATTTTCCCAATTTACACAAGCAGTGATGAAACAAAATTGTAAAGTTGACAATCAACAATCACAAAATTAAACCTAAACTTACTTTCTGTGTAGGGATATGTTGCTCTGATGTATATTTTCTATATTTTTCTCTTTTGATGTCACTGGTCAATCCTAAACTTTGTGTTTATTATTATTAGTAGTAGTAGTAAATAAAAATTCAAAAATAAATTGCCTCTTACAGTTACACTTTTAGCTGTTAACCAACAGAAGTTTCAGAAGACCTTCAATGAAATTACTGGACACCATTAGATACATGTTATCCATGTTACAGTAAGAAGATAAAGGCTATTAACTGACATGACCAGACATACAGTTCTACACCAAATCTTTAACTGGTTTCAATTATGTGAAGGTTCTTTAATCTATGCAAAGCTTCTTCACTCACTTACGCACACACACACTTGTCTTGCTATATTTGTGTTGACATCCATAGGTTTCTATTGAGTTTCGTATTCCTGGGGCTAAATGATACTACACCTAAATCTAACCCTAATCTTAATCTTAGTATCCAAATGGCTATTTTTCTTCTCTATAAGATTTTCTAGAAACATTTTGTGAATTGTGGTGAAAACAACACAATAATCTTTTAGCTGCAGAAACTTTAAAAGCATGTTGCCATGTTACGTCTGATGAACTGTTTTAGGTAAGGTGAAAATTACCTGAATATTTTATGTCATGTCCCACCAAGTGTGGCAAAGGACAAAATATTCATAATTTTTTGCAGTCACAAACTTAAAAATAAAAGTAATGAAATTTAAACTTACCTAAGAACATTGTTTAAAAGCTGTTTGTCAGACAAATCCAGTAATACTAAATCTACTCGACGCTATAGTGACTCACTGTCACTTCAAGGTGCAAAGTGGTATTACAAAAGTGGTATTACAAAACAGATTCTCTCTGACCTTTTTTACCATTTTTTTACACACGATAGGGCAGTAAAACTCCAATTGCCTGACTACATGAAAAATGTGCCCACCCAATTCTAAAAGTTCCTGCTATGTCCCTGGACATGAGGAAAACACTTTTTGTAACTTAATCCTATCAATCATGAAAAACCCATATTTCTGCTAGCAAAATTAAACATTATTGTCATTGGACCATATTATGGACCATTCTAACATGAATTCACACCAGTCCCACCATAAGCAATACCAAAAAAAACAACTAGTAGGTAAAATAATCATTAATAGGATTCTTTTACTTGGGGAGATGACTGTCCTAATACATTTGATTATGTTTTACACTTTTTTATTCCTTTTTTATATTGAATGTTATCGTTTGATTGATCATGCATTTAAACAAACAAAATACTATTCTATGTTTTCATCTAACTACTAAAACAGAGTTTTAGTTAATAGGCAGATTCTTTATTTTAGCCACACCCCTGCAGTGTAGAGCAGCTAGTGAGACTCCAGTTTCTCATGGCCACATGCTAGTACTTAGATCACATTGTTTTAAGTAAATGTGTTGCTAGCGCAGTAGTCAGAACAAAGTGAAAATGTATGGTTTTTTTGTGAGCTAAATGCTATAAATCCTTACAACAATGTTCCAACATCTAGTGCAAAATCTAGTCTTCCCAGCGGAGTAGAGACAGTTATTGCAGTAGAAGTTATTGTAGTTTTAAAAAATATAAATAAATAAATAAATACAAACATTGCATGAGCAGGTGTCTACAAACGCTTGGCCATAGGGGTTACTTTGTAAACTTTGGGAATTGTCACTACTGATTTACTGTGTTTTTATGAAAAAATGCTGCTTTTGTGTGTGTGCAACTTTTAAAAGCTGTATTTTCCATGTTTGGAAATCTAGATGTTGTATTTGACTGCCCATAGACTTCAGTTCACAATTCAACACCATTATTCCTCAGCAGCTAATTGGGAAGCTAATGCAGGGCCTAAATACCTCCTTCTGCAACTGGATCCTGTATTTCCTGACTAAAATACCTCAATCATTCAGGATCCACAGCAACATCTCCAGCACTGTCACAGTGAACACAGGGGCACCCCCTGTTTGTGTTTGTATATACTCAGCTGACCCACAACTGTGTGGCGATACACAGCTCTAACCACATCATCTAATTCGCTTATGACACGACCGTTAAGGGTTTGATTAGGGGTGACTATGATGATACATCTGAGAAAAGCACATGCCTCAGATGCACAGCTTCTTTTCCCAAGCTTTTAGACTCCTGAACCAGAATTCAACCAGGACTGTCATTACACACACACTAAATGATTTACACAACATACGACACTCCTGGTCATCACCATAGTATTTAGACACCATCGTATTTTTACATTATGAAACAGGCTCTTTTGGTAACTCTTTTGCACTAAATTGGCACAAAATTATATTTTTGCTATTACGCATTTTGCACATTCTGCCCTGGAACTGAACGTCAGCTGCTCTGTGTTCTATTGTCCTGTACTGTTTCCTGCATGCCAGTCTTGTCTAGCACTTCTGTTTGAACCATTTGTACTGGAGAAACATTGTTTCGTTTCACTGTGTACCGTGGAGAACAACAAACTATATATTCGAGTCACGGGGGATTTACCCATGTTCATTGCGGAGTGGTCTACAGTACCATCGCTAAGGAATCACTCTGTGAGCTGCCTGGAGCTATCACTGAACATGCACCCAAACAGACTGTTTATTGTCCCCATAGAGCTTAATCATGCAAATCTCAGATCAGTGCTACTTAAATTCCATCAGTCACCAGACTTTGCAACAAGAAAAGCGAACAAGTGTCAGGCAGAGAACCTAAGCACTCACAAACTCAGAGAATTCTTGGATATATTCAGAACACTAATGACACACGCCTCATATGACTGGGCACGGGAAAACATCACCCTCATGTGACAGAGATGCCTCTCTCCTAGATGCGTTAAATGACTTCTGTGCAAAGTTTGAGGCACGGAACAAAGAACACCTCTATGCCCAATGATCAGGTCTGACCACAACTGTCATGTGGAAGATGCAAAGTCAACCCATGGAAAACTGCTTGACCAGACAAAATTCTAGTGGATGTTCACATGAACATCTTCAAAGCAGTGCTGATGTACAAAACCACCACTGTTGTTCCAGTGCTGAAGAAGTCCTCAGTGTCTTGCCTCAATGACTACCATCCCATCACATTCGCACCCATCATCATGAAAAGCTTTGAGAGGTTTGTAATGAGGCATATCAAGACCCAGCTGCTTCCTTTACTGGACCCTCTGCAGTTTGCATGTTGCAACCGCTCTACAGGTGATGGCATAGCTACCACTTTTCACCTGACCCTTACTTACCCTGAAAAAAGGACACTTATGCTAGGATGCTGTTTAGCATTTGTTGTTTAGACTTTAAGACTTCAGCATTCAATACCATCATCCTTCAAGATCTGATTGGAAGGCTGAGTCTACTGGGTCTGAACACCTTCCTCTGCAATTGCATCCTGAACTTCCTCCGAATCAGGAGCAGCATCTCTAACACCATCATACTAAGTACTGAAGCCCCCCCAGAGCAATGTAATGTATTACTGCCTAGTTTGAAAATTTCACCACCTTTGACCGCAAGACCCTTGACAGCTGAAAAGATCATTGGGGTCTCATTTCCCCCCATCACGGATGTTTAGAAAACATGCAGCATCTGAAAAGCATTGTAGATGACCCTACACACTCATCACACTGACTGTTTTCTTTCTGCCAGCTGTAAGAAGGTGCAAATGCATTAAGACCCGCACAGCCACCCCCCCCCCCACACTTCGCTTCTGCAACTCAAAACTTTTTTTGTACATTTGCTTAACAGTATTGCCTGCGAGAAAACTGTTATATACACCTGCTTTGTATTTGTTATTCCATTTTATATTTATTATATGTCTTGTATTTCTTAAACTCTTACACAGTCTGCACTATACCGTATTGTATTGTATTACTTTAGTTTTTTGGGTTGTTGGTTGAAAGTTTTTCGTTTCACTGTGCAATAATGCCTCGAGAACGAGTATAAATTTATTCTCCAGCTAGTGTGTGTGTGCACTTTACCTGGGTGTTTGTGGCTTCTGTGGAATGTGTTTCCGTCATGTCTCCAGAGCAGCAGTAGTTCTGAGCACTGTTCCTCAGCAGAGCTCGGGTGATTAAACACAAAGCAGGACACAGCTGTGTGTGTGTGTGTGTGTGTGTGTGTGTGTGTGTAGGAATCTCTGCATTTCACATAAATACAAAAAGATACTGAATTATTGCTGACATCCAGTGAGGTCCAGTTTTTCTGTAAAGTATCCAAAAGCTGAGACCATTTATGCTGTTTTATTCTTAAATGCTAATAAAACCATTGATAAACAACTTGCAGGTGATCCCTACATTAAATATGACATATATGCATTGACGCGTTAAGCCAGCCAATCACCATTAAGCTGGAACGGTTTGAGCCAATTGGAGTCATGTAGAATGTCCTTAAATTTTTAAGTGGCACAATCAGATAAACAATATTAATATAATTTAGCACATCAATTGGAGTTCTATAAGATACAGAAATTACTAACATTTATAATTATTTGCTTTTTTACTTTACTGTTGAATCCCTTAGTGTTCTTTGTTAATTTAAACAAATAAAACAAATAAAAAAAAAATCATTGTGTTTGTCATGTTTTCTATTGTGTCTTCATCTAGGGTGAAGAGTCTGAACAGTATGTAAAGACACAAAATAGTAACTGATTACAAATAGAGATCAATTCATAATATACATTTATAATAAAATAATCTACTAAATAGTGTAGTAGCTGGCTCATTTTGTACTGGATTACTACAGATCCAAATCTTTTTCAGAACTGCTCCATGATGGAGATATGCTTTAAACGATGATGGCTTGGAAAGTTTTACAGAAAATGACAAAGGTTGGGAGAGGCCTGTCTGAGATGTCTGGCATCAGTAATTTAAAAAAGGGATTAAGTCAGACATAGATAAAGGCAAAAACTCACCACACATAAGACAGTCAGACCAGAGCCCTCTGTTATAGGCTGAAAGCGAAGAAATAAAATCAAATGCTTTTCCACTCAACCAGAGGTCATGTTTATTTGACAAGGATCAGACAAAAAATTATCAGACAAGTGAAAAGTTTAGACTCTAACAGCCCCACAGGGAACACAATGCATGATACGGTGTAATAAATTATGTAAATATAATGGTATACATGTGCTACCCACTGTCTTCTACCTAGGCTGAAGGTGAAGCACATTTAGAGACAGAGGATAGACATGGTAGGTTAGGCAAGAGATACTTCTGAGACAAACATCAGCAACTATATTTAACCATTTAACTCACTATCCTACAGTCCACAATGGAATTTCAGTTTAACTTTATGAACAAAAATACAGGGTAAAGTCATAATGTGGTGACACCACTATACAGTTTACCATTATGGATGACAAAGTCTAGTCAAACACTGCTCATTAAAGAACCACACACGGAGTGTGAACACTGAAAAGCTAGTTGGCAGGAGTGCTTGAGACACTGGCAATACAGGCCTGTGATCAGGGGATGCACAATAAGTCGGATTTGTGGGACAGAAAGCTGCTTAAGGTACTGCTGAGTTAAGGTAAAAAAAAAATTCTCTGCAAGTAAATAAGTCCTGAATGCAGTGCATAAAACAAACATGTTGCTAGTATTTGAATACATTTAGCTTATAGATAATTTTATCCTAATCAAATCAACCACCTGAGGCGCATGTTTTCAAAAAATAAAAGTCAGGTGCCCTGCAAAACAACAACTATAATAATATTAATAAAGCATTTAAACTGCTCTCTGGATTTTCTAGTTTTGACAAAGCAAACACAGCACACCCTCTTAGTTGTAATGAACAAATCAATAGCCTTTCCTCTGATGTACTTTATTTTGAAATCTCACCATAACATTGCTGGTTAGGGTGAACAAGAGGTGCATTGTAGGGCCAGTTAATGCGCATCTTTGTTCTCTACTCTTTTTGGTACTGCTACAGTTCAATAACATATTTACAAACAGCCAATCTATTCCGGACTGGTTGCAAAGTCTCACACAAAAGAGGCTATGCACCAAAAATGCCCAGTACACCAGTAGGCTAGTGTGACTTTATCAGTCCATCAGTTTTTACTCAGATGCAGAAATCCCTCTAGTTAAGCTTTGACTACATTAAACAGTCATTGGTATTTGGAGGACCACCTCTATTTTTTTAAATGTCTTTGTAGTTAAATGGTTAGAATGTTCAGAATGTTTTGATGTGAAGTGCACTGCACTGAAGTAATTTACTGAGTCAGAATTTCTCCCTTTGGTGGTGATGGGAATCAGCTTCCTCACAGAAGAGTTTTACATAAATGTTTATGATGTCATAAAATGTTATTTTATTATAGCTGAGACCAATTGAAAAATACTGAACATCAGTGGTACATGCAAGGCAGATAATGTATACCATAAGTTTTTACCATCATTAACATTTTACATTACACAAACCACTCTGAATGATTTTCACACTTCAACCACTGAATTACGTTTTGTGGAATTCCCCTTGAAATGTGGTTAGAAAAGGTGGGAAAACTTCACATACAGTTGGTAAAAATCTTATTCAATCTAATAAGAAACTGTAGTGAACTTTGTTTCACATGTGGTTGCACCATGTGGTGCACAACGGTGCTAAATTGGGTTAATCAAGTGTGCTGAACCCGACTTCATGAGTAGAGCTAGAAACAGTGCTGATCGGTGTCACTAATGTGAAACACCATTTTATGAAAAACAAAAGCTACTATTATATGTGCTGTACATGATTCATGGCTGAATGTAACTCTAAGCTTCAGAAAATTCTATCTATATCTGATTTTGTTTTGTGATGCTAAACAGACAAAAGTACTTGATCAGGGTACAGACAATCATTACATAATGCATGTAGAGTCACAATTTAACGCAACATGTTATGTTTCTGAGATGGGCTGTATTGTTGTAATACACAAACTAGACAACAATTAATTTGCCATGATGTTAACACTGATTATATGAAAAATCTATCCTAACAGTGTGACCTTTCACACAAATACAAAAATCATTATTACACAAAAGTGACAACACAAATATAATCAACATTTTTAAAACAAAAGGACCTATACGTTTTTATAATGTATAATTTCTTAGGTTGAGGAAGATGTGATATTTGCTTATTAAAATGTCCTGCAGCTGAAAGATAAAAAGTGAACTATTTGTAATCTCTGTAGCCATTACTCCTGCACGTGCTCTGAGCTCATAGCCATGTGTTAATGTGCAAATCTGAGTACATTTTTTCTGCATATTATTAAAAGAGAACATACAAAAAAAAAAAAAAATCAACAAACAAAAATGACTGTCAGAAAATGACTTCCAAGAAGCAGGCAACTTTTTAGTTAGATGGCACAAAAATCCATTAAAAAAAGACAAAGCATCATGGCACTGTAGCTTTACAGTCTTTCAAACTGACAGTAGTTCACAGTACTTTATTAGTGTCTTTACACTTTACTAGTGCTGTGTAGTATGAGCATCAATCTAAGTAATAATTACAGAGGATCCCTCTTAAACGCATCTACAGTTGTTACTGACATGTTTTTGTTCCCATGATTAGCATTACTTTTAGTTACTGGTGATGAGTGTATACTTCATTTCATATCAGTATAATTAATATTAATGCAATGCTGCTACATAATCAAACCATGGCCTGCTACTCACATTACGCAATAACCTGGCTGAAAATAAAGAGGTGTTTATTCAGCATCACCATTGAGGTCTCTTCCCCATTACTCAAACAAATTTGAACTAAATAATAAACTAATAATATTACTACAAAAAATGCACAGGACCTTGCATTTAAAAGTAAGCACCACATTAGGACACCCACCCCTTATTCTCCTTCGGTTTGTCACACACACGCACGACCACACGCACGACCACACACACGACCACACACACGACCACACGCACGACCACACGCACGACCACACGCACGACCACACGCACGACCACACGCACGACCACACGCACGACCACACACGCACGACCACGCAATCACATACAAAGTGAACATTCTGTCACTCCTGCTGGGGTTGCATGGCTTGCGGTGGACCTTTCTGCGCGGCGGTGTCTCTGAGATAGGCATGCAATGGTTGGCGCGTGGGTGGCCGCAGTGGGCTGAGTTTGGTGAGTAGGCTGGTGTGGGGCAAGGCCTGTAGGGAAGGGAGCAACTGAGCCAGGGTGGGCGGCTGCAGTGCATACAGACCTGCAGTGCTGATGGAGCAGGGGCCTGATGCCTCGCCACCTGCAACGCACACTGATGAGCTTGATGAGGGAGACGAGGAGGAAGAGGAGGATGAAGAGAAGGAAGGGGAGAGGGGGGCATAGGTCGGGGTGGCTTGACTGTTGCTGGAAGACCGCAGAGAAAGGCGGTGGTTGAGGTGATGGGGCCGTCTCTTGTCCTGAGCTTTACACTCTGCAGGAGGACACAGATAAGAATGCAGCTGGGTGACCCATGAGAGAGGCGCAGACAAACACTCTCGAAGATGCTTTTATCATGCGCTTGCCAGACATCTCAGAAGTGCACAAGAACCTATGCTGTGTGTTGTTTTGTAGCTGCCAACATGCCAAAAGAGGGAACTTTAACCTGGTTTTGTCAATGGGTGTTTTTGTAAATAAAAACAAAACAAACAAACCCCACAACAACAAATATGTATACATATAGGGCACCAATAGTTTGCTTGAAAGTTTGGGCACCAGGGCAAATGAAATATTTAGATATTTTTTACTGCTATGTTACATTTCCCAAAATGGAGGTCACACAAGCTCCTTTGTGCGCCATGCCTATCAAGTACAATTACAAAAAAAAAAAAAACACTGTTAGGAGCTAACAAAGCACAAAGCTAAAGAGACATTTTATTTATTTAACTAAAATTCCAGATACCTGTATTTAGCTGCTTGTCTGGTTAGCTGACCCCCAAAGAACTACTGTGTTGTGTAAAAGACTTTGTAGTAACAAGCATCCATGGTAAAGTAATGATTAGATGAGAAAATCAGCTATGTTGCTGCTGTACAATGTATTTGCAGCACCAAAGTAGACATTTTAAACAAGCGTGCAGCTGTAAAGTGCTCTTACCTCTGACTGGTCCCAGAGCCTTATGTGTAGGCCTGTGTGCACTGGGGGCGGAATTATTCCAGCCAAACGTGAAGCTGGGGGAATTCTTCAGCTGTGGTGATGTCTGCCGGCTCCCGGTAACAGTGCCATTACCAGTGCTGTAGCTGCGGCTCCGACCCAGAGAATTCTCAGAAACAGAGCTGCTCAGGCCTCTGAAGTTTACAGAGAGAGCTCAGTAAGTCACATAAAAAGATTTGGAATCCTGTGCAGAGTTGTATTTTAGATTAGATTACATTACATCAAGGTTGTCCACCATGACAGAAATTTGCCTTATCACATACCTCTGAAACCTACTTTCTGAAAAGACACCTTTACAGAACAAACAATGTACATATACATTTAATGTACTTATTATTTCTATAAGACCATTTATCGCAAAATATTTACACTCAGAATGAAGGTGTAAATAAAAACTTTCTCTGGACTGGAGGTGGTTTAATGGGGTAAACAAAGCTCTTACAAGGACTTAGGGGGGTTGGAGGACTTGTTGGAGTTCTTGTGGACATTGGTGCTAAAGCCCTTGCTGTTGCGCACATGTTTAAGCATGCAAGCACGCAGGTTCACCAAGTTGTTGTGCTCAGAGAGGACCAGGCGTGGCCAAGGATTACACTCAGCCATGTCCAGTGCTGCTATAGCAACTGCACGACCCACCTGACACAGACAAACATTCAAGAAGAAAAACCTAAGGAATAATCTTTTATATGTACATCTTACATACACAAGATTTATACATTGTATGTTTTACACATTTCAGTACTATATATCTATTTATTTGCAGATTTATTTATTAGTATAAAACATACAATATTTATCTAAACTTTGTTCTCTGTAGAGGAAGCATAGAAAAATCACCAACACATGTAATTTGATCCAGGGCACCCAAATGCATATTTTGACTATTTCTGACAAGAATATCACTCTTTTAGGGCAAATGTGAGTGTATCACAGTAATAAACCCTCAAGTTTGATCGATGCAGGTTTCAATGATGCAAAGATGCTCTTGTTCACATTCCAAATGACAAGGAAGAAAACAAATACTGCATGGCCATTATCTTCAGGCCCTCTGGTGGCACTAGACTAAAACAGACATTATTCTGAAGTGGAAATTACTGCATGGGCTAACAATTTAAAAGAAAAAACCCACTTTTTGTGGACAACACATATAAAAAACAGTAAAACAGTAAATATTACATTTGTAATTATTCTCTTCATCACTGCATTTTGATTGTGACAACATTCACAAACTTCTTAAGCTTGATTATTTCACTGAAAATGTCAATATAATTAAGTGTACACTGCAGTGTGTTGTTCTTTTGTTTCTTGGTGCCTGCAAGAAAGATTCCAAATATCACTACTATTATTATAAAAACACAAGTTACCTGTTCGTATACCTCAGGTGTGTATTTGGGAGGAAAGGCTGCAGGAGGAGGCGGAGTAGCTCTGCCATTGTCATGACAGGCAGGTGGGATGGTATTGACTGAACGGCCGGTGTTATAATTACACTCCAAAGTGTAACTGCGCAGAAAAGCAGATTTAACATTATGTTAGTCATACAATTTTCCCTGCACTGGTATTCAAAGGTGAAATTGATGAAATACAGTTTAGTTTACACGGTCATATATTTATGTTACAACAAACACAGTGCAAATAGGTTGCATCTACCAGTTGGGTCAAATAAACCAAAGCAAAAAAAATATATTCTAAATTGTTGTTAGTATTACATTAGTACATTTGGTTTATAGAATCTCACATAAATACAGTACAAAATAAATAAAAATTGAAAATACTTCCATTGTTTCTACACATCAGCACAGAATTTAAAAAGAAATATTTTACAGTTTTGTTATGTGATGGCAAACAGATAAATGTAATCGACCAAATAGCACTGGGTTCGGCTGTGTAACCACACCATACAGGCCACTGCACAAACAGCTTAATTAGAAGGTGCATCTGGATACTTATGGAGACATTGTATGTGACTTTCCCCATTATCACCATAAATATAAACACAGATTGTCAAATATGACTTACCTGTGAACTAAGCCAATGGCTTTGTGAATGGCCACGCGGCCGCTGCCCTCTTTAGACTGACCATCACGTTTGTCCCGTGCATACATGTTCTTCTCTGAGAAATTACAGCCGAGGAAGTCAAAATGGGCACAGTTTAAAGAGATTAGCTTGGGATACATCATGTTTTCCACCTATAATGAAGGGGGAGCAAACACAGGAAAGAACAGAGTAGGCCAAGTTAAGGGAGAAGTGGAAAAAGTTTGAATTAATTTGTTGCATCACAGAGAGAAAAACAGCAGACAGGAGAATATAAAATAGACTCTAATTATTTTAGAGATTCATGTCATTACACACAGATCACAATTGCTTAAAGAATTGAGTCTGACGACCAAGGCTGCTACAAGTCGTGTTTTTTTTTATTTATTTATCTGACCAAAGAATAGGTTTCCATTTGCCATTTTGGTAAACCACTACCCGAGACTCTGCCTCTGTTTTTTTTTTTTATACCCAGTCATGTAATTTGCTCCTCCAGTTTTTTTATTAGTACCATTTCGTTAGGGGTGGACCAGTAAGGCAAGGCAAGAAAGGGGAACTCTGAAATATTTGGGGCTGGAGTTCTAGGGGGCTTTGGCTGCTGGGACTTGAAGCCAGGCCCCCCTTGCCAAGCAAAGAGCAAGTAAAAGTATCACAGTAGTATACTGCACAGAATGCTTGTAGGCAGCGAAATATCTGAAGTGATTGGTGAATGAAGGGGTGGAAGACAAGGTTCTGCTTTTTGGATTCGTCTGCGAAAGAGAGAAATATGGGAATAGTTTGAGGAGGAGGTGAAGCAGTTATTAGCTTTGTGAAAAATCGAGTGATGAGACTTCGCTGATGACAGGAAGGCCACAGTTATGGAGGTCATTTGAAGGGAAGGATATATTGTGCAGGGTGTGGAAATTAAGAATGATTTCCAGCCTGCCCAATAGACTGCAAGAGGGGAGATAGCTGAGATCACGGTATCCTGGGCTTGCAGAATTAGGTGTTTTAGATGTGGGTTTAGGTGCCAAGTTGTTTTTGAAAATAGAGATACTTGTGTGGGCTCATGGTCTGCTTGAGGCAGTAAGTATCTAAATTTCTGAAATTGAAAACAAGAAAGAGAGTCAGCATTTGCATTTGAATGCCCTGGAAAATGAATGGCCCTAAGAATGAATTGTACTGTTGTACTAAATGCCATGTTAGCAACAAATAAAGGCCATGGCTGGCAAGGATCCAGAACAAGGGCAAATGGGGGAAGTAAACCAACGGCCAAAAATCTGTGAAAAGCTAAACGTTCAAGTGGTTGGAGACATTATCACCGTAGGAAAAGGATATGCTGTTTCAGTGGTTCAGCAGGGCAAGCCAAAACTTGAGTTCTGTGACGCAAGAGTCATCGAATTCGACTAAATCATTTAATGAGGGAACTGAAAAGGCAAGGTGGAGGAGACGACAGATGAAGGAGCAAAGAAGAAAAGCTGACCTTTGGTATAGCTAGGAGTATTGATATAAGCAGAGAGTGTAAGGGTGATACAGTCGTGTTTTTCCTGAGGAAGGGAAGCTTGGAAAGAAATTAAGCTCAGACTGATACCAAGGAACTTGAAAGAGGTTGAAGGGCAGATGTTTTTTCGCTGGAGAGGGGGATCGCAAGACGGCTAATGTTGATAAATAGAACTATGCTACGTGCTGGTGGCTTGGGGGATCAATAACCAGAAAGTCATCGAGAAGGTCAAGGACGAAAGGTAGCTTCTGCACATTAAGCAGAAGGGCTTCTGTGAGGGTGTCCAATATTTTCTGACTACATTTGCAGTCGAAAGTGAGGCAAAGTCCCCATTCCAGTGAACCCCAAAAAAATGCCAAAAAGAGGACCTTGTAGGCAGAGATGACAGCATAGTAAAGTAAAAGGTCGGAGCTGGGTATTACGCTGTTTACAGAGGGGTCCGCAGAACACTGAGGAGTGAAGAGATCGATAATAATATGCTTCTTTCTTGAACACTTGCGCATAGAAATACCAATGGGGTTGCTCCTATATGAAGGGAAAGTAGAAGATGTGAAGGGGCGAATCATGAAACCATCTAAAACTTCTTTCGCCAGGAGCGAAGTAATGACACTAGGCTCAGACAGGGCAGAGAGAAGGTTGTGGCATGAAAGTAAAGAAATGGGCAAAGTAGACAGGCCCAGTGAAAAACTAAAAAAGGTAATTGACAAATGAAGAACTGCAGCAGTCAGCTGCTACTGAATTTCAGGCATCTCAGAGAGCCGGAGCCACGATTCGGATGAAGTGGGTGGGAACAGCAGGGACAGACACAACAGACTTCGGACCTTGTGTTATATGTTGCGAATAAAATATGGGTCTATGTGATTTGCAAATCATTCCATTGTGGTATTATTTACATTTATTTACATTTTAAAGTGTCCCACACTTTTTTAAGGCAGAGAACCGCAACACATAGATTTAAATATCACTCTGAGGAAGAAAGATAGTGTTTAACATATCCTGTTGCATCACATTGGTTGTGAAACAAACCTCTTATCCCATCGGAGTTACTCGTAGCTCTGGATAACAGACACAATATTTCACCCCTGGAAAGTTTTGCAACAGCCACTTTACTACTGCAAATGTGATATGCTTCTTGGAGATTCTTGCGTTACAATTAGGGAATCCTGATAGAACAGAGGCCCAAGAGACTTGTTACAGAGCTCATTTTCTTGCCTGCAAATAGGGGAGCCCAACTATGAGGGGACAAGAATGTTCAGTGCTTTTGGGTTTAGCTCACAATTATCTATAAACTGGATAGACTGTCCTAGGTCATTCGGGTAATTCTGTTTCTTATGTGGTTGCTGACGTGTAAAAGACTGTCAATGAATTTTTTGTGTCAGTTTGTTTGAATGAAGAAATAAAGATCTATTCTACAGACCTATGGCCACCCCCCTGACATTAATTACAGTTTTGATCCAACAGTAGTTTTTTAAAGTGTTCATAAAGCAGCTTTGTCAGGTTTAGAAGCTACCCCAGCTGGGGATTTCCCTTTTGGGAGCGCCAGAAATCCATTTTAAACAAGGCACAAGGTATGACCTTGTGAAATGGGCAATAGGTGGAAATGTTCAATATTCAAGTTTCAATTTAAGTTTACTTTGTAGCGCTTTTTACAACAATGTTGTCACAAAGCAGCTTTACAGAAGTTTGAAAACAGACAGTTATATATATCCCAGTAAGCAAGTCTGAGGCAACAGTGGCAAGGAAAACCTCTCTCATAATGGAGGAAGAAACCTTGGGAGGAACCAAGAAACACATAGGGAAGACCCATCCTCCTCTGGTCAAACAGTATTTACAGTTTAATAAACCAAGTATCAAAGAAAAACTAATAAAAAGAGAACATAAACATTCAGACTTACCTGATGATTCTCATCAGCTAGGTTGTTCCCGTACATGAAGCATCCTCTTTTGGAAGCATGGCCATGCAAGTCAATGTAATATGCCACTCCACTCTCCTGTGGTGTGACCTGCTCCGTAGGGGCAGAGTTAGAAACACACTGGGCTTCACTTCTGCTCTGTACAGACTCATTCTCGTCAGACGACCCCACCTCTCTTTCGACTCTGCCCTTCTCCCAGCTGTCCTCTAATTGCATCGGTATCTCTGACAGGTCAAGCGTGGGACCCTCCAGTCGTTCTGCCTCATTGCGGCAGTTGAGGTAGTGCTCCAATTCGCAGGGTGTGGTCAATGGCAGAGTGGTGGTATTCGACTGGTTAAAAGTTTTGAGGGCTGAGGGCGTGTTGGGGTAGAGGTGGTTGTGTTGGTGATGGTACAGAAGGAGAGATTTGGCTCCATAAATAGATGGATGCAGCTCAGCACTTGGGTTCATATACTGTCGGTTCAGATTTACACCCAGAGAGTCTGTCCTTTTAGTACAATTGAGCAAACACAAAAAGCATTATATCACTATGTTGCATAACAAAATAACTTTAAACCTAATCCAACTACAGGGACAAAGACATCAAAAAGACTTGCTTTCTTTACTGAGGGTTTTTATGCATTTTCTACACTGTTTACTGTTTTTTCACAAATGTAAAACAATACAGGATACATTTACATTAACTAAAAAGATAACAATGACATTGAATCAATACACTGATTTAAACAATACATTGAACACATTATGAAATTTGAATCCAGAGATACATGTGTATCATAGACTCCTGGTTACTTACTGACCTGTAGTGACCCCTGACAACCCCATCAGGGTTAAGCATGGGAATGAGTTTAAAAACAAACATCCTGCGCAGTGTCTGCGCACGAGGGTCGTCCTCATTCAGAATGAACTTAAGAAAACCATTAAACACAAAGCTGGAAGGAGTCTCCCCAGGGTGCACTCTACTGCTGAGGAAAAAAACCTACACACACACACACACACACACACACACACACACACACACAAAAAAAAAACTTTAAAAATAGAAAGAAAATTACCTTTTCATGGAAACACCTAAAATTTTTGATTATGGCAATAAGTTGATTATTTACATGCACAACAGCTGGATAAGTAAAACAGTCTAGATCCACTCCATGAAAGACGTGATCATTATCTGGTTTTATGCAGTCAAAAGGTGAATTTGGGCATTCTTCAGAAGTATTTTTGAAAGCATTAAGAGCTAACACAATAATGTGAATTAAGTTATTATGGTCAAGCTTGGTTACTTTTACAGCAGTTTTCTGAGTGAATGTGTGTTCAGTAATACCCGTTTGCCAGCAAAGCGGTGTGGCCGGGGAGTGCTGTGGTCAGGGAACAGTTTGTCCAGTCGGGGCTCCCTTTCCTCCAGCATGCCATGGCAGGACGTCACGGTGAGCAGGTCCACTCTGTGCCCATCTAGCGAGTAACACAGTAACTCGCGGCAATAATACACACTGTCTGCAGGGCTAGAGACAGAGAAACAAAGAAGCACAAAAATACCAAGTGAATAAATTGCTGGAATTGAAGTAAACCAATTGATAATACTCCAAAGTGAGATTTGTGGGCAACACTGAAGTTGACACAAAAAATTTAAAAAATTGTGTTCTTTTCATCGATGCTACGCACTGTTCAATTACTCAACCGTGTCATAGCACGTCACACTCTATTCTGCCATTTTTACAGGTAAATAAAAAAACTAGTTAGTGTAAAAAATAAAGTACTACTGAATATTTAACGCTCTCTGTGGATTAGGGTAGCCAAATAATACGATGAAGTATAATGAGGATTAAAAAGGTTTCACATCTATATATACAGTAAACACATTGTGTGCGCATGTTAACACCTGCAAGGTCTCAGTGTATGAGTGTTGCTGAGCAGTCTCTGGTCCAGCTGCAAAAGCATGTCCTGGCACTCTGTATATGAAAATGGATAGCAGAAGGCGAAGTATGTAGTGGCTCCTTTTACATCCAGCACACGATGCACAAATGACAGTGTGAACTGACTTTCGGACATCTGGAGAAAGAAGACACAAAGGGTGAGGTCACATTTCTTTATGCAGCACATCTAGAGCAGATTTATCTGTAAACTGTGCATGGAGAAAACCAGCAGTGTGGCATGGTTTTGCCACAGGGAGGACAGTGCTGCTAATTATTTACAAACAGAGTGGTTTAACCTCATACTGGACTCTGCTCTATATACACGTATCACTGGAAAGGTTCCACTCTTCGACTAGCTCTGGTTAGATTAAATACAGCAGTCATATTCACATGCATGAAATGACTAAAAAGCCATTGAGATGTAGATGAGGCAAGATGAAAAGCAAACTAAAAATAAAATAGCTATTTTAAATGACAGGAGAATGCATTAATAATCTAACAGAAAAAAGAGCATGCTTTTGTGAGAGAGCATAGAAGTGCACAGATAAAACAGCTTTGTACCTCCATTGTACTATTTAAAGGTTTGTGTTGTGTTGTGTGCCATACTTTATTCACATCAAAGCAGTATATGCAAGCTGTGCCCTAAGCTGATGAGACTGTACACAGTTTAATATTTAATGTACTTTACTATATTTATTTCTCCCCTACCCCTAAAGTAGTCCAAGGGTCAAAACATGGTGTCTGGATCTTTATTTTTGCACTGATGCTAACATTGTCACCACTACAGAGTGGAAAAAAGTTGCAGTTTTTTTTTAAACCCTCCCTACACATCATGCAAAAACAATGGTTTGTGGTTGATGATTTTGCATGTAAAACAGCCTTAATAACTGTGTTTGAAATTCAGATATGATTTCAACTGCAATTGTAAAAAATCCATAATTACAATGTTGAAATGACTGTGTGGTTGTATTAAATGTTTTGTAAAAACAACACAAAAAAACACTGTGTGTACCTCAAACGTGGGCCGGTCTCGCACTCTCTCCCAGCGCATTTTGACTGGCAATGTTCGCACAAATGGAGCCATGCCCTGAGAGTACAGCTTACTCTGCTTGTTCATGTTCTTCACATTTATCTTCAAGAGTTTACCAGGCAATACTCCTCGCACACTAAAGTAGAACCACGACCTGTTCAAACATCAAGAGACACATGCACACTACTTCAATATCTACAGCTTCTATTGTAAAAAAAATACCTACTATGCCTTTCTTGCATGAGTGATTAAAAATAAAGATACTAAACAAAAATTTGAAGACCCCCAGGCAAATTACATGTTCAGTTGATTTTTCTAAGTGAAAATACTCCCCTGAAGGGATGTATATACGCATCTTTGTTCTTATTTTAATTTTTCCGCATTGTTTCAATGCAGCAACTGCCTTTTACGCCTTATGAAAAAAATCATGATGAATGGATAGTAACACTCCAAAATAACCTGAAAAATATTCAGGTTCCATTAACTTAAGGGACATAAAGGACGTTTTTGGTCTCACCTGTAAAGTTGCTTTTTTGGACAGCGACTATATACATCAATCAGCCATAACATTAAAACCCCCTGCTTGTATCTACACAAATTGTCTGTAGTATCAGCTCCAGTTATCATATAGGAACACTTTGTTATTCAACAATTACAGGCAGTAATCCATCTGATTTGCTGTCTCCTTTTACCCTGTTCTTTAATTATCAGGACCACCACAGAGCAGGTATTATTAGGGAGGTGGATCATTTTTTAGCGATTCAGTTACACTGACATAATGGTGGTGTGTTAGTGTGTATTGTGCTTGTATGAAGGAATCAGAGACAGCAGTGCTGCTGCTAGAGTTTTTAAACACCTCAGAGTCACTGCTGGACTGAAAATACTCCACCAACCAACACCATCCAGCCAACAGTGTCCTGTAGGTGGCGCCCTGTGACCACTGATGCAAGACTAGAGGATCACCAACACAAACTGTGAAGCAACAGATGAGCTATCATCTATGACTTTACATCAACAGTTTTCAAGGAGAGTGATTTAATTGCCATGAAGAAACTTCAGGACGCCCAAGAAAGTCAAGGAAGCGTCAGGACCGTCTCCTAAAGAGGATGCAGATACGAGATCGGGTCACTACCAGTACAGAGCTTTGCTCAGGAATGGCAGAGGACAGGTGTGAGTGCATCTGAACACATAGTGAGACGAAGGCTTTTGGAGGATGGCTTGGTGTCAAGCAGGGCAGCAAAGAAGCCACTTCTCTCCAAAAAAACCATTAAGGACAGACTGACATTCTGCAGGAAGTATAAGGACTGGACAGCAGACGACTGGGGTAAAGTTATTTTCTCTGATGAAACCTTTCCAGCAAGTTGGAGCACCATGTCATAAGTCAAAATTGATACCGAAGTGGTTCAGTGAACAAAACATTGAAATTTTTAGTCAGTGGCCAGGAATCTCCCCAGATCTCAATCCCATTGAGAATCTGTGGTCAATCCTCAAAAAGAGGGTAGACAAACAAAAACCCAGAAACTGTGATCAACTCCAAGCACTGATTAGGCAAGAATGGGCTGCAATTATTCAAGATTTTGCCCAGAAGCTGATATCCAGAATGCTGAGCCGAATTGCAGAAAAAGGGTCAAAACTGTAAATATTAAGTCTTAAACTGGGTGTATTTGTCAATAAAGTTAACACGGGTATGGAATGCTTACAACAGTACTTCATTATACCATATAAACATCTGACTAAAGAAACTAAAAACATCTAAGAAACTTCTTAAAAAAAAGCGAACTTTGTGCCACTCTTAAAACTTTTGGCAACGACTGTACACAGTGGACCAGCAAGGTAGACGTGTTTAATAGAGTGGACAGTGAGTGGACACAGTGTTTAATAACTTCAGCAGCACTGCTGTGTCTGATCCACACACACATGCACCATTATATATGCAATATATTATAAACACACACAATGGTCAAAGCAGCTTACTTACCGGTTTCCATTTTCAAACTCTGTATCAGCACAGTCCGGTTTAGTCCAAACATTAAACTCATAGTCAGGGTAAGGCTGATAGTTCCCAGAGGAGCTGTTGCTGTCTCCAATACCTTCTAACCGCTCAACTTTATCCACTCTACCCAGGTTTCCAGCGTCAAACTGTGAGCTAAACACCACGCTGCCAAAGTGAACCTCCATGACCAGGACTCCTGCTTCAGATAACCGCAATCAACATGCTGCACCTAGACAGCTTCTCTCTCTCTGTCTCTCTCTTTCTTATACAAACACACTTCTCACATATGCACTTTACATCTGTAAAGACAGAAAGGATTGTGGGTGAAGATGAACGACTTCAACATGTAAGACAAAGTAATTATATATATATATATATATATATATATATATAGAGAGAGAGAGAGAGAGAGAGAGAGAGAGATAGCTATATATATATATATATATATATATATATATATATATATATATATATATATATATATATATATATATATATATAGATAGATATATAGATAGATAGATAGATAGATAGATAGATAGATAATAGTACAAAAAATCAATTTTCCTCAGTGAAGGTTTAAACCACTAATACAATGCATTTATTATTAAATTTGTTTTGACTTTAACAGTTTGTTAGCAAAAGCTTTAGGAGAAGCACAGAAGCACATGCCTACTCACATCCCATAGTGCTGCTTTAGACACTCGAGTGAGATTTTTCAAAAAGTCAAATGGATGCAATGCTGCACTACAGAACACTACATACCACGACAAATAACATATCATCACTGTCCCATTTTTTCCCACGTTTTCCTGCAGCTACTGAATTCATTAGCTACCCTTTATATTGTGAAAATATCTCAGAAATAACATTAAATAAAAAAATAACAATTGAATAATATCTTCACATTAACCTACATTAAAAGTAATGCACGGTCCCTCTCCTATAATGTTGCTTTTTTGGAGCTGCTGCAAAAATGTAAATAAAATCCAATTAAGACACTCACTGTAATCAGTGTCTTTACACCTTTTCTTTCCACTGTCTGTTATGTGTGAAGTGATTGAAAAACGAGGCCAGCACTGGACTCTAACCTACAAGGAAATACATTTCCATAGCATATACCATTTTATACAGTGTGACAGCAAAAACGTGTATGTCACTCGGAAGCAACAGATTAAGCAGAACGAAACTGTCTATTTAGGACACTAAAATTAGTGATTAACAGATGTACCAAACCATGAAAATCTCATTATTGAAAGAACCATCACCTCACTGACAGTCACTGCAGCATAAAGCTTAGCCTCCTGCCAAAGAATATATGACTTTGGTTGCATACAAAAGACAATGAATACAAATATTTCTGTGTTGCTAGCTACTTAGGCTAGATAGCTAACTACAGACTCCACCACCATCAGTTGTAGCTAGCTAGCAAACACAGGTAACCTTAGCTGTGCCTGCTACCGGCTGTCACGCAGGAGTAAAGACATAACGCCAGCATTTACTTTTCGTTAACGTTACTTCTTACTTTGTTGATTATGTACATTAAAGTAAAATAACTTGTTACACGAACTTACGCAGTTAACAGTGTCTACCAAGACCGCTGGTTTTGGGTTAGTTAGCTAGCTTTCGCATATTTGCCCGACAAACCACAGTGACCTGACATGCACTACAATCTGTCGACTGTTTCGCTGGATACAACATCAAATGCATCAAAATATACAAGATGCACCGTACTGTGTCTCGCTTGCAACCGAAGCTCTCTCTCTAGTGCACCGCTTTTCCGACCGCATCAGAACAGAAGACTATTTAGACCCAAACAAACCCCCATCAGTCCGTCTCCGCGTAACAGCAATAAGGAGGGCGCTGATTGGTGCACAGAGCTCACAGCTAGCACCTTAGATCAACACGGGTCGTCGTGTGTTTGGACCGTGGAGGGCGCTGTGTTTCTTGCATGCGTTTTAATCACTTTTGTGCATAGATAACTGAAAAATGAAATAACCCCTGGGTGCAATATATAAAATATACATACGAAACTAAACAAGAAAGAAACCCTGTGAAAATCATGAAGCAAATTCATTAATTTGGTTCACATTACGCAAACTACGTATGCTACACCGACGCGTTTTCGTTTCTCGTTCTACTGTGTTGAACACGCCAAATAATAAAAAATGCGTGTGTCTGCATTTTATGGTGTATGTTTATTGCATAAATGAATATTTAGATCCTCTTATTTTCTGTGGGACTGACTCCACTACAATTGTTTCACATCGCCACTCGTGGAAGTTTACATGCTCGCTATGTTGTTGCATAACATAACATAACATAACATAACATTCCTATTCGTTTAATATGATGTATTGTAATAGTACTGGACATGCACACACTACTGGACACGATCACACTATTCTCTTGGACAGATTAGAAAATATGGTTGGAATCACAGGAACAGCGTTATCCTGGTTCACATCTTACCTTAGTGATCGTTTTCAGTTTGTAAAGATAAACAATGTATCATCTAATTATTCAAGAGTGAAATATGGAGTTCCACAAGGTTCTGTTTTAGGTCCTCTGTTATTTACACTATATATGTTACCATTAGGCTTAGTTATAAATAGACATGGGATCAGTTTCCACTGTTATGCCGATGATACACAGCTGTAAATATCAGACAAACCAGATGATAAATCCAGATTAAATAATATATAAGATTGTGTAAGAGATATTAGACTTTGGATGCTGCAGAACTACCTTCTTTTGAACCCTGATAAAAAAAAGTTCACCTCCTCGGCCCAAATGTTCAGATTTAATGCTAAATCTTGCTGATTTCTCTGTAGTTCCTGGTTCAGTAGCCAAAAAACTTGGTGTAACAATTGACTCAGATCAGACATTTAATCAACACATAGGTAATATTACAAATACAGCGTTTCTTCACCTGCGAAACATTTCAAAGTTAAGAAATGCGTTATCTATGTCTGATGCCGAAAAGTTAGTGCATGCCTTTATAACTTCAAGGCTAGATTACTGTAATGCATTATTGTCAGAGGACTTCAATGGGGGAAGAGCTTTTTCCTACAAAGCCCCCAAATTGTGGAATAATCTTCCAGTTAATGTTGGAACTATGACACAGTCTCAATATTTAAGTCTAGACTGAAAACATACTTGTTTAGTGTAGCTTTTGGAAATTAATCTTCCCTTTTAGATAAAGGCAGGAGATCTGGGGGCTCTTGGACATAGAGGTTTATGGTAAACTGAGATTTTGGTGCTGTTGTTCCACTACTTCACGCGATCACAGGTTTGTTGACGGTGGAGTGGGGGGATCCCAGTGTCTCAGGGTGCTTTCATGTCCATGTTACCTTCTGGTTCTCTCCTTTTAGTTTAGGCTGTTATAGTTAGATCTGCCGGAGTCGCCAGCTGCACTCTAAAATTCTGAATATTTATATTCTCTACAGTCATACTCCCGAGCCAAACTAACTTTCTCTCTTTACTCTTCCTGAGTTAATGACTGTCCTCCTGTCTGTTGAACGCTGTTGAAGGACTGATCATCAGGGCCTCCACCCCACCCATCACCAGCCAGCTCACCTGTGCATCTGTGTCTACTGCTACACCTTCAGTGTGCCATCCAGATGCACCAGAATTGAGATAGGATGGGACTGTTTCAACTCACGCCCACTTTACATAAAGACTCAGTCAGAGACTGCCTCTATCTGTGCAGCTTCTAAAGCTTTGCTATCCAGATTTCAAACAGAGGCTCTTTTCTATGGTATTTAGTTTAAACTGTAAATACTGTTTGACCAGAGGAGGATGGGTCTCCCCTTGTGAGTCTGGTTCCTCCCAAGGTTTCTTCCTCCAGTTGCCTCTGACTTGCTCAATGGGGGGTATATGTTGTAACTGTCTGTTTTCAAAACTCTGTAAAGCTGCTTTGAGACAACATCGTTGTAAAAAGCACCATATAAATAAACTTGACTTGACTTGACTTTTAAAGCATCCAGTAACTGTCGAATTAATATGTTTAGTTTCTTTAAGGTCACACAATACTCTTGTAACTCCAATGCATCTCCATTAAAAAATAGTTAGAGAACTAATTTATAATGCTTAAAAATATGACATAAATCACAAAATACTTAGTCATATAACATAAACCACACAGTATCCCTTACTCTCTGTAAAGTGTGCTTTGAAAAATATTGTAACTTATGCAAACATCTAAGCTTATTTGTAAACAAGACAGCTGTAGGGCTTTTTCATGTCAGGCTTTCCCACACAAGTTACATGACACCACAGTGTGCAGACATCACTCTCGATATTTAATTACGATCACATGTATGTTCACCAAAATGTTTAGATCTTTAGAGTGAAAAACTACATAAAATATAGTATGTGTAAGATGTGTAAGTAAGATTTTTTTTTCCAAATTTCTAAAAAAGATTAAGTCTGAAGCAAAGGATTTACCTGCAAAAATTCATACCCAGACAGTAGTTGTCAAGTCTTCTCCTTTCCTTTGTTCACATAGTTTGGAAATGGTATAGCTCTTTGAAGTAATCTGATGTGGGCTTAATTGCAGATTTAGATTTGTCAGCATTGTAAAATTTTAAATTTGTCATCCAAGACATAGAATTTTGAAACAACATATATATATATATATATATATATATATATATATATATATATATATATATATATATATATATATCATATATATGATCATTAAACATCTGTCCAGGTAATGAAAAGGTGGCTTACCTTATTTTAACATTTATAAGAGATAAGAGATAAGAGAATCTTTATTGTCATTATACGTGAGTATAACAAAACTTTGTTGACAACTTCCCCAAACAGCAGAGACAACAAGATACAAAAGACAAATAAAAGACAAATTTACAATATTCTATACATTATATCTATTGGCACCCTGTTTTGATAGGGGTGGGGGGATTAAAAGTCAGTGAGTTGTGATGGAGGCCCTAGGAAAACATCCACATATAAATAATTAAAAAAAACAGAGAATTTCTGAATTTGTATACAGAAATTACATGTGGTGCAGGTGGTGCTTTACAGTTAGTGAGGTTTACTGCCAGGTATTCAGCGTCAGTAGGTCAAGGATTTAACTAAATGGGCAAAACTACAGCGGTCGATCATCTTCTTATAATCTGTGAAATTGTTTTATACATCAAGCATCTATAACAAAGATGCTTTCCTAGCAATACCTTGTCAAATACATTTATAATTATTAAAGATTTTACTTACAGATCATCATAGTAGGCATCAGAACAGTTGTGACAGAGGTTCATGCTTTTTCACTGTGATATGTATCTTATAGTAGTCACTGGTTTCCCCTAATAACACTGACTTCCTAGATATATTTTTCATTGTTAAGAAAGGCCCCACAGGCCTCTAAATGCAGTCATAATGATGATTGGTTAATCTTCTGTCCAATCACAATCAAGATTTTATATTAAATGTACAACATTATCCTTTTCATATTTCAGTTCTGTGTTTTTGTCTTGCTTTCCTGAAAAGGACGGTTTTCCTCTTTTTAGTCTTTGTTCCTTTTCATGTTTCTTCCTCTTTCTCTTAGTGACTTTTTATTGTCACTATTAACTTTGGCTTGGTCTTTGGGACTTGGCCTCTGTTTTTTGTAAAGCTGTTTAGCAACAATGTCTGTTATAAAAGCTCTAAATAATTCATCTTTGACAGTATTCACACTAAACACAGAACAATTCCTTAACATATACATTGATAGCTCAGGTGTGTGATTAATATACAAACTAAATCAAGGTATAAGTTCTACTTACTCATGTATTTTCAATATGAAAAATATTCCAAAGCAGTCATGCGGTTGTGTGCTGATTGAAGCTTTTCATGTCAACATCACAATAAAGCAAGAGTGAATGCAATGTTTTTTTGACATATGCTCCAGATATACAGGAACAAGGCTAACAATGCTACATTAACTGATGGTTAAAGCAATCTCTTATGATTCGATCAGTTCATAATAATTCTCAAGCAGATTGAAGTAGACTCAAGCACATACATGAATCTGCACCAAACATCTTTCAGATGAATATAAAGCATCTTTAACAAGCTATAAAGGCCAAGAAGAGTTGTCCAGGATGCATGCCCTGACCTTGAGTCAGACAGATTCCATAATGACAATCAAGTGAGTTCGCTGTGTCTTATTTTAAAATGATATATTAAGTTTGAAAACTGTTCTGTGTCAAGAGACACTTTGAAAACTACACTATCAAAAAAAAAAAAAGCACATTACAGAAACATATTACGGCAAATACAGAAACCGTAGAGAGGCCTTTTCAGGTTATTAAGCTACTAAAACGTGGAACCAACACATATGAAAACAGAGTGAAAAAGATGCGGGGTGAGAACACCCACAGTTGTGTTATCTTATAAAGTCTTCATCAATTGATTATAGTATTTTCTAAGCCATTTATTATACAAAACTGATAAACTGATAAATAGACGGCTATAAACGGCGCAGGAAAGGTCATATGATCGAGTTCTCATCACAACGTCTTTCTCAAAAAAAAAAGTCACAGACACAAAAGCTAAAGAACTATTAATCCTAGTTGTTAAAAATATTAATAATTGTAAATATTAATTATTTATTTGTTCAAATATAAAATAAAACACAAACAAAGTAAAGGGACTTTGGCGCTGGGAGAAAAAAACAGAAAAACTCGTTTTGTAACTGGTAATGAGTTATTTTTAGCTGTAAATGTCTGATTATCCATCCTAAACCCAAGAATCCTAGTCAGAGGATGTTTGAGGAATGAGAAGCTCCTGAGCAAATTTGTGTACTTGGGACATTCAAATAGACTGGATATTAAAATAAGGGGTTTTAAATTCTGGATTTATATGGTGTTTTTTTGACCTGGATTAAACCATTTGATTATTAAACCTAGATTAAACCAGCTCTTCTCTGCTCTCATGGTTTATTCTAGTGCTGACGCTGTTGTCTTAAGGCTGGCAGGACTATGGTCTAACCACAAGTGTCCCAAACCACCCTTGTCTGCTCTACACACTGTGGTAAAGGGAATTGACTGACAAAAGCCACGTGAACATTGAAGTAAAGTGTATAAATGTAGTTTCTCATACATTAAATACATAAAAGGCCTGGAATTTACATTCAGGTTTCAGAGTTAAGAGCTAAAAAAACATTTACTTAAGATCTTTGTTCTGCTGCTTTAGGACTGGCCCATTTCCTCTCTACTTCATATTAAGATAATCCTTGAGCTTTCTAGTCTTGCTCGTAGTAACTTGAGTCCACATTGTATCAACAATACCCCAAAACACCTATAAAGTTTTCAAAGGAAGAATTAAGATATTATGACAGGTGCAAATTTTATAATCTGAAGCCTTAATTAATATCAACTTAATGTTGACATGCTACAGTTTTAACCTTTCACAAAAGTTTTGCATAATTAAATCATTTAGACAAAGTAATTTAGAGTGGTTTGAATCAAAAATGTACTATTAGTAAGTTTATAAGTCCAATGTTCAGAGCTACCTCACAGAAAGCTGTCACATGTAACGCTACAAATACACTTACCTGAGAAATTGTTTGGTTGCAGCTTTAAAATCGCATTAAGAATGTATAAACAATAAATATATAAACCTAATAGTTGTTTGATTCATAACTATTCTACCATTATTAACATATGTAGATGCAGAGGATGCGGCATCTACATATGTTCCCATCACCACTGCAATGAAATTCAAATTGGCAAGTTTTTCTACAATGCACTTGACGTGAATATTGTGATTTAGTTTTCATTTCATTGATTGAATTATGAAAGCTTTACTACAAACTTTTGACAATGCTACCTGTACAATTAATTCCATCAGCAAGCCTGCTTATTAGCTAGCCACATGCAAGAAACAAATGAATGCCTGCAATAAATACCCTCCTCCCCCACTTTAACTAACTCGATGTAGTGCTACAATTGCTTTATCACTGTAAGACACTACTCATGCACAGATAAACCAGGAAAGGTTGCAAGTAGACGAAGTTAGACAACTGGAGCTAGCGACTTTCTATCATTTGGTATACAAGAAATCTAACTGTCCTAACATTCTCACTGCTGCTGTATTAGAAATGTAAGGTTGGAATAAAAAAAAAAAAATGCCAGCCACATGAAATTCAGGTAGTAACCAGTAATGCTAAATACAAAGAATAGCTAGTAGAAGTAACTGCAACTCTAAACAAAAACATATCCAAAACAGGACATTAGTTTATTGTATCTAAAATAATTCAATACTCTGCCAAACATGTAATATCTGGCCTTTCAAATTTCTGGGTCATGGCAAATCATTGACACACTTTATTAAGGCATTCGTGTTGAAGTGCATGGTTTGTGAACAATTTTGTACTTTATGTAAAATCATAAGTTTATGAGCACATACCATAAACTACTTAATCACTGTTTAATGTTAAACATAATAGGTCCCATAACAGTTCTACCAAAGGAAAAACAAACAAACAAACAAACAATAAAACAGCAGCTATTCAGAAATGTATCAAGCAAACCTGAGAAACAGACCACTTGACAGTTATTTACATTTATTTAACAGTAATGTTTGTGTGCTGTCACACTAGTTTCTAGGAAAAGTCTGTTTTCAACATAATCTATTATACAACAATCTGTTGTAAAGTAAATACCATTTCTAATTACCAGGGCTAATTATGAGAAATTTATAGGAGCACTCACCACTTGGGAGGAATGTATAATTAATTATATGTTAAGCCCCTAAGACGGTGGTGGGACTAATAAGAACTTTGAGGCGTATCTTTCATCTCCTGCAGAGTCCCTGAAAATTACAAAACAGTGTGTGGCAAACCCAGCAAGAAAAGGCAAACACAAGTGAAGGTAGTCTGCGACCAATATTGCATGTGAGTGTGCATGCGTGTGTGGGGGGAGACATTATGCTTTGGAAAGCAGTTCTTGAGCCCAGCTTCTGAGAGCTGTTGTTGTGTCTTGCAGGTAGATCCACGTACTGTTGGTGAGTGCCACCACATGGTTCTGCATGCAGTGGAGTGATACTTCACCACTGTAAGAGAACAGAGATACTGAATAAAGTTACTACAAATATTAGCAAGTCTAGGTACCTTTTTAAAGAAAAACAAAACAAAAAAAACCCAATGGGGATCATAAAGCATAAAGCAAAATATAATTTCTGGTTTTGTCAACAAATCATTTCCGTGACGCATGAAACACTACAATAATATACAACATCTGCAGAGTTCTGAATAAAATCATTTGTGAACAAGTATTCACTGCATCTGTAAATAGTAAAGAAATTAGATTTGCATTAAGTGGTACTGACTCGCAGGATTCTTGCAATGACTGCCAGCCATGCTGCATCGCTGTAACGAAGTACTGAAGGGCGGGCAAGACGTAGTTCTGATGCATGAACAGTAGAAGCTCCTTCACAAACTCCAAAAAATTTAATACACTTTCTGGAGTGTTGTCACTGATCTATGAAAGGCACACAAACAACATTGTAACTAGAGGGCAACATGGAAAATAACACTAGTGGCCATGAAAGACCATGTTAACAGAAATGGGCTGCACTAATGAAATGCTAAGATCACAAATCAGGCAAAGCGCATTCCTTTACATCCAAGTTTCTTGAGCCTATTTCTTGTTAGATTAATAGTTTTGAAACAAGCAACAATACCACTCTTTATTTGCTCTTTACCCAAAGTTGGCCAGCTAATGCATGTCAACAATATATTTGTAAGTAGTGAGTTATTACTGCATGATTGTTCTTATGTTTACTGTATTTTTACTGTAACACAGTAGAGCTTTAGACTTTATACAGTTTTTAGCCTCTGACTAGGGGTGTGCCATATCGTACACAATAATATCGCCAACATTTTTGAATATCGTGAATGATATTATACCCTGAAATATTATGCCATATCACCCATCCCTAATTATAACATCAGGGTACTACTTTTTTTACTGGTTTTAGCAAAAGAAAACTCACACTTTTCTCATTTCCCCATTATATATCTACTAGAGACAGATTTTATCTGTCCAGTATAATTCACTTTACTTCAGTCCTGGATATATGGAGATATTTGAACTGCATTATTTAGTATCGTGACATTCTGGATCATTGACTTGAATTCATTAATATCTCAGTTTTGGCTGTGCCATATCATATCGTATGCAATAATACAATTTAATTTTAATTTTGTTGCAGTAGTATATTCTTGATTTTTTTTTTTTATTCAATATTTTGTCACATCACCAAGAGTATCGTTACTGCAAAAATACCATGAATTATCGTGATCTTATTGTAGGGCCATATTGCCCACCCCTACCTCTGACTACATTTTCTTACTTGCACCCATATACTGAAAAGCTCCTCTGCTACATATTTGCTTACATAGAAAATTAATTTAATCATTATTTTTGCAAGCTTCACTGACTGATCATTGAGAGCTATTTAAGTTATTTTTTATACCCAAATATTATACCCATATATTGTGGATATATAAAAGACGCTGCATCACAAAACTACATTCCAAAACCCAGTTCAGAATGAGGTTGATTTAAACTGTACACACCAACATAAAACAAAAATCTGGATGAACAACCTCTAATCTGAAAACATAAAGAAATGCTGATTATATTGTGACTGGTTCTTCAAAGATAAAAAGACAGCAACTCACCCATTCTATGAGTAGAGGTGTGTTCTCTTGCCCCCACAGTATGATTTTTGAACTCTTCTGTGCAATAAAACCTGCAGTCACTTTCAACTTCTCAAGAGCAGTTTCTAGCAGTGGTCCCAGAACCTCCACAGCCAAAGAGTAATAATAAGGCATGTTCTCAGCCAACCAGCTACAGACAGAAGGATAGACGGATAGACAAACAAACTTAAATCCAAAGATGAGTGCAAAAAATGTCGTTTTTTATGTTGTGCATTTTTGCTTTGGAGTGTTTTTGTGCTTTATTACCTGATGCCCTGCTGACTGTAGTAGGAAACTTTTTTCCAAGCCTGCTGCGAGGCAGCAGTGACTCCGATTCTTTCCAGGCTCAATGCTGTGGTGGATTCAGTAAATGTGCCGTGTGACCTCACATCATGAGCAATAAAACCAGCAGCAAACACCAACATCGCCATCAGCAGCCGTGACCACGGGAAACCCTGACAGCGGATCTTCCTCTGCAGAGACTAGATTAAGTGGGATGGGAAGTATAGGTAAATAAGGGAGTATAAACGTTTACACTTGGGTCAGTGTTTGTGTGACACCAGAAATGTACAAGAGAGATGCACTTGGCAATGAGACAAAAGCATAAATCTAATAAAGAAAACCTAGAGTTTTGTTTGTGGAATTAGCTTGGCTTTTAATATCATAATACCGAAACTACTGCAGGTTAAACTATCCTAGCTGTCCGTGTCAGATCCCATCTGCTGGTGAACCACAGATTCAATAGGCTTGAAAAACATAATTCTCCAAGTACAGGAGTTCCACAAGGTGGCATGCTCTAACCCCTTTCACATTGACTCCATTATTTATTTATTCTATTCATTTTACTTTTCCTTTAGTTAAATACTTAATAATCTGTGTGCTTGCCTGGTCTGTTAAGTATGTTAAATTGTCATGTGCGTACGAACCAGGACAAATTGTTTGTATGTTTAACATACTTGGCAAAATAGATTTTCGGATACAGATTCTGATTTGAAACCTACACAGCTTCATACATTTTTTAACAGTAGAATTGATTATTATTTGTCACCCATATTTGATTTACTTGATTAAACTGATTATTTGTACATTACTTAACTACTGATAAACAGTCACAAAGGTGTAGAAAGGGTACAATGCATCTTGGAGACACACTGTCCTCTAATGATTCAAACCACCTCTGGGGGTGGACAGAAAAGTATGTGATAACATTTACAATGTGAAAGCTAAAGAATCTTAATGCATATTCAACAGTAAACCCTGTCTAACCATTTATACTCATGTTCTGTGTCTAAATATACTAGCGCTCTGTGCACCCTGTTTGGTTTCTCAGTGCGCCACACTCGAAAATTTGCTATTACCCATGTTAAATCAAAGCCATATTGAGATTAGAGAAAGCCACAGTACAGTATATATGGATTAAAATGTACAGCGAGAAAGGCAGTCTTTAGGATAAACAGACAAATGATGAATGTTTTTTTTATTCATCTTTTATCTTTTAGCTTAATATCAGCAAGTTTATGAAGAGGTAGCAAACTGACGCCAAACTTGATCAATTACATGCCAAGTCTTTTTCCTTAAATTAGAAATTAAATGTTTATATGTTTGTAAATCCATAGGGGTGCAAAAGCTGGCCTGACATTCATCCGTGCCAATGTAGTAAGTGATGCTACTTTATGCTGTGCGGCTTGGCACATAGTGGTGTAATGCAGTCAGAGTGCAGCGGCTTAATAGGCCTCAGATTTATGAGAGATTTTAGCCTTCAACACTGCTGTGCAAGTGTGTGCATGCGTAAGTGTGTATCTTACATTGCAGACAGCATTGCAGTCCTGTACGTCCTCAGAGTTAGCTGTGGCCTTGATTTCTTCATTGGTCACTCTGAATGACTGAAGGGTTTCCTGAAGGTTGTTTCGTAACTACAAAAATATGTTAGTAGTAAAACATAAGATAAAAACAGAAAAGAAAGAATGTAAAAGCAAAAAAAAAGAAAGAAAAAAAGATGGCACCCAAAATGGTTTAACTGCAACTGTACCTTTGGTGCCAGTGTGGTCCATGCAGTCAACAGATGATTCAACAACAGGCTGAAGGTGGTGAAAAAGATCAGAAAAAAAGAGCCATTTTAATAAATGTGTTAGTGCCAAAAGAATAATTTAATTAAAAATGTTAGTTAGAATTTACCTTTCTCAATTAATCTGCAACGGTAAGAAGGGAACGCGGACTATTATTCAAATTATCGACTGAAGCTATTTGTTTTCCATTACCTATTGTACGCATATTACATAATTTTGTAAGTACAAGGAATTCATGTTTGCGACCATATATTGTGTATGAAGCAAAGGGTTGTATTTAACAACTAAGATCAAACTAATTAACAACTAGATCTCAACTAGCTCAGCTGAAACTGTGCTGAATTTGTTCACAGGTTGTCATGTTAGTAGACTGAACTTGCAGCACATCAGTCAAAGGCAGCCCTGTCTAGATCTTGTACTTGTCCTTCTATTATTTTCATTTATTTTAAAAGAAAGGTTCATTTTAAACATATGCAAAAACAACAACAACAACAAAAGACCCAAAAACCTGTCACTCAAACTAAACGGGCAATGCCAGAAAGGTAACTGAAGTTTACCTGGACTGGGTGAGGTGTTTAGTGTAAAGCTGCCTCCACACCCCCAAACTCTGTCCATCTACAGACAGGCATTCAGTCAGACTGTTCAGCAACTACAGCAAAAACAAAGTAATTAACATAGTAAGGTTTAATCTATAGATTATTCTAATAGATATGCCATCTAATGCCTCTTTTTTACGTGGGCACAATAGTAAGTTGGTGTTTAACATGGTGTTCAGGGTACTGACATACATATAAACTACATTTCTTAAAGTATTATATTTATTTGGGTTGATCTACTTATGGCAGCTAAGATGTTTTAAAGTGTGCCAAGTAAATTAAAGGACAACCTTCAAAGAAAATGTTTAGTGAAAAATGAAAGTTACACAATTTTCCTCCTAGTCATTAAACAATAAGCCAAGATATACTGTTTGGAGCATGAATTTTGCTTCCTTAGTTTAGAAATGGGGTGGTGAGGCCAACACTGCTTCAACCATCCAATTACTATGCTCAAACCAAACCCAGGTCCTCATTCAGGTAACGCAGACTTGGCAATGTAGTTTATAGCACACAGTACAATTGTGAACTATAAATAAAAATAAACGAACACTGTGCCATTCCACACACCAGGGCTGGCATTCATGAAGCTAAACCATATCTGTAACATCTTATTAAATACCTGGATTTCCATGACTTCATTTCAAAATTAAGAAGCAAATTTTAGATTTCAAAATACGCTCATCTAGGGTAAGTGCAAAAATGTTAAATTAGATTTTTTGCTAAACCATTCCATTAACGTACATGTACATATGACTTACCTCTTTCTTCATGGCATTAGGACAATTAGGTGTCGCTCTAGACAGGAAGGAGGGGAAATACGTATGGAGGGTGGATTCCGGCTTTGCTCCAAATGCTAGAACCTTAAGTCGAGGGTAAAGCCTCCTCAATTGCTCCTGCAGACTGAGGAAAAAACGGAATTTGGAATCTTTCAACTTAACTTGCACTTTATTCGCACATTATTTTTATTTTGTAACAGTAATTAGAATTACTGTAGCAACAAAAGGTATTTTATTAAGAACAAATTAAGCACTGTGTTTAAACTGTACTCCAAAAAGTACAAATGTAAGTTGTTACTTTCCACCTCTGCTGGATGCTGACTGTATCCATCCTGTATATGTGCTGCTTGTGTCGGCTTAGCCTGCTCTCCGTAGCTTCAGAGTTATGAACCAACCGAGACGCCTCTTTTTGTTTTATCCACCCTGTCACTTGGGTACACGGCTACTGATAAAGTGGCTATTTTTAACTTATACACCTGTACATTATCAATATTATCCAAGTGAGGCAGTCCAACTTAAAAAATGAAACCTAAGATGGGGCTTCCATTGTCCTTTAGGGGGTCCAGTTTTGTCATTCCATTCCGCATAGACTCATTAAGGTAAATAATACATGGTTGTATTATTAGTAGAGTTAAGCCACTTTTGTTGCCTCTGTATTGCTGTGCTAATTGCATAGGGTGTCACCAACAGGTAACATGAAGTTATTTGTGGCCCAATCAAGGCAAGGGAGCCAGCTGTGCCCCTAGAGAAGGAGACATACTTATCCACAGTTTATATTTACTCACATTTACTGGTAGCCTATGTTATCCTTATTCTGCTACAAGGACACAGTTAAAGCTGTGAGAAATAAGAAGTTAAAAGTTTAATTTACGCTTTTTATAACCATAAGGAGCTAAAATTGGTATGTTATGTGATAACACCAGGTAACATTTAACTTCTTTAAATGATATCTTTTTAAATCTTTGACAAATGAAAACTTTAACAAATGAAAGGCACATTTAAACAATTACACCTATATATATCGGCCAATATTAGGTTTAGCTATGAGAGGCACGTTTACCATTTCTTTAAGATAATGTTATATTTTATATCATTATATTAATATATTTAACAACTGTGATGTCTGTGGAAAGTGTAATTGATTTAGTTATGTGGACTTGTCGTGGTACAAACTTCAACTACTACAGCTACCATAGTTCAACAGTTCAGTTCGTAATATTTATTTTGGCAAAACTTCTTGTCTTAGTGCTATGATAATTACCTTGCTGACAGAGCATTTTTAGGCATATAAGCAAAATCCAGGAGAGGAAAGAATTCCTTGGGTCCCATTACTCCAAATCCTTTTGTTAAGTTAGCATGGAGCCTACAAACAAGACTTAAAAAGTCACAAACACGTACTATAAACAGATGTAAAGTTAGCATTTATTAAGCAAAATCGACCTAAACATTTAAACAACAGATAATCTGGTTAGGCAAAATGGATAAGACCATCCAAAAATTACTCACGTGAGCAGTCGCTCCAGGTATCCAATAGCATAGGCAGACAGGGATTTTACGCCTAGAACAGGCAGCATGATTCCTAGCCAAACTACATTACACAAAAAATACACATAAATAATAATAATTGTTAGAACAGAAAAACATATTCAGAACACCATCCCAGTCAAAGTCAAACAGTTGTTTGAGGGAACTAGGCATGTTCCTAAAAAAAAGCAGCAAAAAAAAAAAAAAACAAAACAAAACACTTTGACATATTTTCTCTCACTTATCTCTTTCCGTCAAGTCAAACCTTCTTCTCACCTCGTATACCCTGAGAGAGGTCATAGAAGCCAGCCTGGCCAAGAGCCCACATGATGCTTAAGCACTTGGCTGGACGATTCTGGTAGGAACGCAGCAGCTCCAGGTGCTGTGGAGTAGTACAATGTGCAACGGTCATTTAAATCACAACTAAGAAAAATGCAGAAAAATGCAAATGTAAAGCTTATATTTTCAGAACACAGAGGACTAGCTTCTGAGATTAAATAGCACAGATTTAAAAGATAAGGGGAAAAGTGACATGCATTACTAAACTGTTGCAAATTATTAGTAGAGGTTGTTTTAACCTTGGGACTGCACAAAATGGTGCTACAAAAGAGACATTTTAACTCACTTCAGGTAGGTTGATCATAGCTATTTTGGGTTTGTTCATCATGAGTGCCTGGATGCATATCCTGTAGCCATGCAGTGGTTCCCCTGTCAAAATACAGAGATAGACAGTGGGAACCTACCCAGCTAATAAATAATACAAAATTGTATTCTGCATCAAACTGCAAATGTAACCGATTACCATTATATAATAAATACACAAGGCTAGTGAAACCTAAATTATTCAGAGAAAACTTGAAGGTATTATATTTAACATACATGGTATGGTACACTACCTGTTGGTTTGTCTAACTCTCGGAGCATGGTGAAAATACAGTGGTCGAAGAAGTCTTGCAAAGTGTCTGTGCATTTTCCAAATATGTTCTTAATGATGTTTCGCAGCTCCTTTCCCACAAGACAATATGGGTAATCTAAACAGAAATGTTTGTTAAAACCACTACCATGCACAATGCAGAGCTGTACTAGCTACTAAAACTGAACTGACAAACTTGATTCTAAATGTTGTCACTAAATCCACCTCAGCATGTTTCCAAAGCTGCAGGGGTTTACCTTAACATAATCATGTGAAAACGCTATGTTGGTTGCAGTACACCATAAGACATTCAGTATTCCGATAGTACTTTGTTTTAGATTTTCTCTTAGATTTTTAGATTATTTTTGCTCAAACAGTGTTTTTTAAGGCACATTCTGAGACACTTGGTTAATTTCCCATTTAAAAAGCCATTTTTTCCAGAAAACACATATTTGACAGCTAGTGGACCTTGAGGACATATTTGACAAAAACTGTATTTGATCATATGGGCATTAGGCTATTCAAATTTTTGATATTTTGCCCAGTGTGTTTACCAAGCAAATAAAGTTGTTTGAAATGTTTTCTAGACACCCACCGTGAGTGTAGCTACTGAGTGTTGGATCTGTGTCTGGGGCAGTCAGTTTGCTGTTGAGATATCCAGCCAGATCCTTTACCCAGACGCTTGGATTCTCTGGGAACAAAGCCTGACTTTTCTCAAGCTGCTGCCTTAACTCTATTACATTGAGCTGAGAGAGAGAGAGAGAGAGAGAGAGAGAGAGAGAGGAGAGAGAGAGAGAGGAGAGAGAGAGATGATTCCAACTGCTATAACAGTTATACTGCTATACAGTTAATCAATCACCTAAGACATAAAAAATACAATAATTAGCTACAGTCATCTATCTACTGGACATCTACAAAACCTACCAGCAGCATAAGTATCATGTTATTTTGGTAATGTGCTGTGTTACTTTCGTACCAAACATACCTTTTGGAATTATGGAGAAAAAGTCAAACATACCAGAATACAAACTGTATTTTTGTATTTCAATGAAATTCTGAACACAGCCATGTCCCCAACCATAAAAAGACCAGGACAGTGTATTTTATTTCCCTCCATGTTATAAAAAATACATATCAATCAATCAGGGGTGGGCAATATGAAGTAAACATCTTCTGCAGGGTTTCCTATTAATTACCTAGACTGTGACGGGGGCCATAATGGGGGCTGACCGATTATCGGCCTGACCAATAACCTGAGTCAATATTTAGCATTTTTCCAGAGCCATATATTCACCATATTTCGCCACACCAATGCAAAACGCGAGGTAAAAAATTTAAAGTCTCATGTTTTAACATTTTGCGCACGTAAATGTTTCACCCGTGAGCATAAATGTGAAACTCTCGAGCACAGAAAGAGGAACCGCACGCACAATTTTCATAAACACGCGCCCAAACTGAATCTAATGCTTTTTTTTTTTTGCCCTCAAGTTTTCAGAGGGGTGGTTTTGACAGTTTGGGGGCGAGACATGGGCACCTGGCTCTGACTGCTCACTTCAAAACACCTCTCAAACTATAGTAAACATGGTAGACGCAGAGGAGCTGACAGAAGAGACAGCTCAGATAAAACTCTGGTTTATCTCACTTACAGTAATGATTTAATACTCTTATCACTTCCTATCAGCACGTATTCACTCGTACCCGCTGCAGCTCGCTCAGTTAGGCTCATATATTCGGCAGATTTTCGCATTTCACCGCTGCTGTAGCTCACAAACAAACAAACTAACAATTAGACAGCCTCCTAAATATCTGAAATAACATTTTGTAAGTGGTGGTGAAGCAGAGAACAAAGTACGATCACTACATTTCCCCACAGTTTCCCATCTCTCCATTTCTCCCAGTAGTTTTACCGTCTTCAGCGTTGCTTCGACCTATTTTGATAGAAACTACCAGGGAAAAATGGAGAGATGGGAAACTGTGGGGAAATGTAGTGATCGTACTTTGTTCTCTGCTTCACCACCACTTACAAAATGTTATTTCAGATATTTAGGAGGCTGTCTAATAGTTAGTTAGTTTGTTTGATTGTGAGCTACAGCAGCGGCGAAACGCGAACATCCGCCAAATATATATAAGCCTAACTGAGCGAGCCGCAGCGGGAACGAGTGAATACCATGTCTGTTGTGGTTTGTGTTTCGAAGTGAGCAGTCAGTCACAAAACCAGGTGCCATCAGCCAATAGTGTTCGGCCCATGTCCCGCCCCCAAACTGTCAAAACCACCCCTCTGAAAACTCGAGCACAAAAATCTCTCTCTCACGCAGAGAGCAGCCGATGGTATTGTACTTCGTGCACAAGGAAAAAAACAAGTCGCGCGAGAAAAAAAGCATTACAGGAGGAAAAAAAGACGTGTTTAGGAAAATTGTGCGTGCAGTTCCTCCTTCTGTGCTCGCAAGTTTCACATTTACGCTCACGAGTGAAACATTTACGTGCGCGAAATGTTAAAACGCAAAGCTTTAAATCTTTCACCTCGAGTTTTGACATTGATGTTAGAACTTCTGGACAGCTAACCAAAATGAATACAGTTACATGGGAGGAGACCAGAGAAGCAATAAGAATTTTGAATGGGACAACACTGTCTCATCCGAGGTTAATAACACAGTGGGTGGATTAGAAGAAAAGGTGGCCTGAGGTGGCCTGAGGTTGCCTACGGCGGCGTTTTAATTATTTTGTACTCTCGGAAGGTGTAGACGGTTCGGCAATGAAAAGCTATACAAGTACTGAAGCATATCAGTACCTGCAGAGTGGGAAGGTCGGCCATGTACTCCTACATAAAGATGGTGAATTTATATTTCTGAAAGCCGGTGTAAACCCAAGTCAAGCCAGCACCCAAGCCACTTTGCGTGGGTGTTAGTTACAGCCCAAATAGCCTAGCGTAGTGGACACCGATCATAAAACAGTTACTTAACTCGCAAGCACCCGACGCGTCAGCTTCCTCTGAGCTTCATAAGCGAGCCATTTCTCTGGATAAGGATGCTCTGGTTCTGGTTTCCCCTCCACAGAATGGTAAGAACAGACATACAGATGTTTGGGTGGATGTTTTAAATTTAGCGCCTTCAGCCATAGACACAGGTACTCTTCTTTAGAAGTCGGCTTTACAACACTCTGATCTTTATGTGCTGTGTTCGTAACACTGTTGTTTAAGCCAAGTTTTCCAATCCATCCAATTGTGACTCCCTCTAACTGAACATATTATGCTATTCATTTTATATGTTTATTGTCATTTTGCTTGTAATTAGTATCAACGTATACGCAGGCACACCACAAGTTCTAACACAAAGTAAACAAAGATGGCCCCCCCAGTGTTGTCATGGAAAACAGCGTGAATACTTGCACCTCTTGTTATTTACAAGCATATCTGATTCAACCGCAAACAACACAACAATTTTCTTTAGCCTGGCCCAATATCCGAGCCACAGCATTACTGGATTGGAAGAAATATGGATGACTCATTTTTACTGTATGATTTCTCAGAGGTTAACTGTAATAATTTTACTGGGTCGCATGTACAGTTATGTATTTGGTTAGTGTCGGCTTTACACAGCATTTAGTCAGCCCTTAAGCTCTTTCTCACACCTAAATACTGAAAAGGCAAGTTTCGATCAGATCTACAATGATTGAGGTGATTTCATAGATAGCATGAATATCATTTTTTATATAATTGTACCGTGAAGCCATTTTTTTCAACCATTACCATCCTTTCTTAAACTTTATGCTATATACTTACCTGCCCCAACCCCAGCTGTTTAAGAATCCCAAACATGAATTAAAAACATTACAGTGATTCAGGTGAAAAATAAGGATACAAAGGTAATGTTAGCGCTGCCAGTGTTTGCCAATCCTCCAACTCCTCTTTGTGTGCACACACAGCAAGCTAACATATAGATGCTACAATCGTAACTTCAGATATGTCTATGTTGATATTACCTAATCATTTATTTTCCTTTTAGTAGGAACCAGAAGGGGATTCCTGGAAATAGTTTAACATAATGTAATAAACGATGGAGAAAATAAAACTGAAAGTGGTCAGTTGCTTGGTAATAGGCATCACAGCTGTGACCCACTTCGATTCAGTAGTTCAAGGTTTAATCAATTCAGATAAATACATCTAAGCAAATTTTGCTCTATATGGAAAAACGTGAACCACACAAGTTTCCATTTAGTATCAAGCAGCATAAAAGATCCAATGTGATTTATGAGTAATATTGCCTTTATTTTGCCTTACCTGACATCACACTGTGAGATAACTACATTGCACATAATTTGTTAAGATTTCAATGAGCCTTGCTATGAGAACAAGCTCCACATCCTCAGGTTATACCTCAAGTTTGACAAGACAACAGAATTGAATGAAAATGTGTGTGTAAAAATGAAAGCTTATACTTACAGCTTTGATGGCTTCTTCCAAGGTTTTGTAGTGGGTTTGTTTAGAGCTGTCGTTAGAAGGGGATTTCTTGTTCTGCTTTCCTGCATTGGGTTTTTTCTGTTGGGCCTCAGCTGGTGGAGGAACTTGCTCTTTATTTTGCTTCTTTCCGATCTTCTCAAAACCCTCAAATAAAGTCTCGGACACAGCTGCTGCAGTCAAACAACAAAACAATGATAAACACAAGTCAAATGGAGCGCTGACTGACAAGGAGAAAGGGAGAGCATATTACTCAAAATGACAAACAGTGACAAACAGGATGGCCTCTTTGACCTTAGTCTTATATTATACAACAATATTCCTTAAAAAAAGGTTCAAAAAAGTAAGCCTGAGCAAATTCCATGTGTTCTTGGAGAATCATCAAACTTGCTAACATCCAAGTTGGACCATACAAAAGTCCTGAGAAAAGATCACATCTGCGTAAACTGCATTTAAAGAATTAGTCATTAAAGAATAGCACTGTTACCTTTATACAACTAGATAGTACCTATTCAAGAACATTTTAATTGCTCTATCCCATATCTAACCAAGAGTTTTCAAATGTATTTTCTTTTAGGATTTTTAGGGGAGAAAATCACACTCCTAGTTTCGGGGATCTGCAGCTAGTCGTTTTTGCCTGCACCGTCAACAAATCATGTACAGGCAACTAGGCCCAAGTAAACAAGAAACTAGCTGAGTACAGGTGGATTATTTTAAATGCGTGTATATCGTAATTCAAGCAGGAACAGAATTTTTGTCGCCGAACGTAACGTGTTTTCTAATGCACACTACTAGCTCTTGTGCTGTCTCTTCATACATAATTAGCCCCGTGCTGTCATATATGTCTAAATGAAACTCTTATTTGGCATGCAATAGCCATGTGTTTATGGAAAAACGACTATTTGCCCAGTTACGTTAACAGCAGTCTGTACGATACATAATCCTTAAATGCTAGAATATTAGCTGCTTTTGCTTCTAGCTAGCGTGCTGGTAACAAAGACTATCAGTCTGCAAATGGGAAAACTATCAATATCTGCAAACGCTAAATAGTTCATCTGTTTAATGTAACTATATGCTTACTTAAGGAGCATTAAATCAACAATTGCTAACGTTGCTCTCAAGTAAACTGACAACATCTGTTAGCGTAGCTTGTTAACTCTAGCTAGCATTGAATTAGGTTACCGTAAAACTCAGACTCGCTACCAGTTTGCTGGAAAAAGCTCAACCTCTTGCATTCTGAAGTCAATTCCCCGTTCCATCTTTAATGGTGCAGCAGTAACAATCTACATTTAAGGTGGAACGGGGAATTTGAATAAGAAGCTAACTTGTTATTCAGGTTTACGCTCAATAACGGGTCCACTTTAAAATGACCCGAGGGAGGCTAACGTTTAAGATAGCTAGTAAAACAGTTAGCTAGCTAGTGTTAGCTGGTATGGCCTAAGTCACTTTGTTAAAGTCACGTTCACCTTTCAGAACGATACAGAACAATATGGAAGAGTTTAAATTGCATTATTTAAGACAAGCACAAACTAGCAAAAGATGCTTTAACATATTAAACAGAATGACAGCTAAAGTTGCTAGCGCCAGAGTCAACGCTTCAAGTAGTCATATTATCAAGCGACGTGGCAACACACAATTAGTCGGAGGAACATAATACTTTAATTGAAATAATAAACTTATCACTTACGATACGTGTCGACCCTTGGTAAATTGGACTCGCTCAGAGCTTTTCTCCCACCGCTACCGGACTTCTTGTCGGGTTGACTTTTCGCACCGGTGCTCTGTTTCTTGCCTTTACGAACTACCTCCCATTTTCCTACAGAACTACTATTTGCAGACGACGACATTATTAATCGAGACACAAAAAATCGTTGACGAACACAAAACCTTACAAAAATGTTTACGTTAAAAAACAGTTCCCTTTTTCCACTTTCCTGGCCTCTACAAATGATGGAAGTGACAGTGGTCGTGGTTAACTGTTTCTGCCTTTAGCTCTATTTTAAAACGCCACGTCTGCTTTGGTGGTACGACGTCACAGCACTTCAAAATCTGAGTAGATACACGCTGTATGACAATAATCTAAATGCGGTTTTTAGATGAAGAACATTCTTTGTAATTATTATTTTTTTATTATAAATTAGTCTACCGATCTATGCTCGTTCTCGCCACCTAAAATGTTTGTCTTTACTTCAAAAGCATAAAGATCAAGACAACAATAAATATATACGTTTATATAATATACAAAAATAACAAGGAAAAGATAACGAGACAGCAATTCACATAATAGTGAAAACTAGATTTTATTTATTTATTTATTTATTTATTTATTATGTACTCACTGATAGAAAGGCAGGAACAGGAGATGCACATGCGCAGTGTAACGCCTGGCCTAACTGCACGCTTGCACTCTAATCCAGATAGCCAATAAGCTATAGGACAAAAGTCCGTCACATGCTTCTTTAACAAAATGTTTCTGAAGCTGTAAGGGTTGACATTTACAAATGTTTAATGCATATTATTCATTCTAAATTTACAATAGTGTAAGTAATTTATTTATGTTTAACATTGCTTAACTTCTTACAAGCAATGACTGGTAATGCAAGCAAACATATATGTCATTAATGTTATCCTTAAAGTTGTTATTTGTAAGAGGTAAACATTCCCACATTAACAACAAAAAGACATATTTGTATCATATTGCAGAGATAATTTGGCATGCTAACCAGCTAGCCCTGGCCTATCCTGAAACAACGTTGTACCTCAAGCGGCGATAGTAAGTCTGGGACAGGAACAGCTAGTACCGCAGGTTACAGTAGCTGCATGTTATATCTAAAGTAAAGTTTGCATTGTTATTTCCCACACTCTTTCAGCAGGATTATGCACGCTGCTACACTGCACACGTTTAGGAAAGGTTTGAAAAAAAGAACAAAGAGTTCAAGATGTTACTCTGGTCTCCAAATTCCCTAGTTTACAATCCAATCGAGAATCTGTGAGATGACCTTAATCAACAAGTCAAATCCGTATTAGCTGCACTACACAATTTACAGGACTAAAATGGTCTGTTGGTTTGGTCCCCATGCTTCAGCAGGTCTTAGCTGATTTGGTGTCACGTAGATAAGCAACATCATATAAGGTAGGTGGTCATAATGTTTTGACTTATAGGTGTAAACAGTGCTGTACTGAATATTGAGGGTTTGGATTGAAGTGCTTAGTGACACTACAACGTGGCACTGTTATAGGATGGCATTTTTCCGACAAAACAATTTGGCATATTTCTGGCCTTCTATACCTGCCCTGGCCAAATGTATAGGCGTGTTCAACTTCACACGGCGCCGCGCACCCCGATCGCCGCCTGGCTCGGTATGGTGCATGCCAGTTAGTTTTTTTTGTCCGACTTAAGTCGGCGCCACCGTCGCTTCACGATAACATACTTCGTTAACATCTCGCGAGTGCGAGGCGGCAGCAGGCTTCAGTCGCTCTTCACGATCTGCGCGAGCCGAGAGACGGCTTGATGACGACAGAGCTTAATCCACATTGGTTAAAAGCTCAGCGTTTCACTCATTGTACTGTAAAACATATATCTCCTCTAAAACTCGTAAAATACCCTACATTTACGCTAATACCATTATGTCTCCTAGCACGACAGTTCATTTTCATACAGTATTTAACATATTTCTTTTTTTATAATTAGTATTTCAGATCATGTAGAGGCTCAAGTGCCGTAGATTTTTACTCTTATGATTTGTGAGTGTCTTTAAAAGCACTACATCACTATTGCGTTTGGATCTATTTTTCCTTTTACTCTTTCTAATTCTTTTCTTTCTTTTCTTTTTTCTATTTTTCTATTGCGTCTACTTTATCAGCTGTAAACATCGCAAACACCGCGAGACCCGCCATTGTTCACGTAGGCTGCAGGTGGCGACTGTCCGAGTTGAGGCTCTTTTCTATTCTTCTCCCCCCACTGCGTTGGGCTGTTCTCGCTGTCCACCAAAGCCAGGCGCAGCCGTATCTTGAACAAGCCTTATGTCTTCTTCTAGACGCAGTTTAATCCGGCTCGCATTTGATTGGCTGACAGGGAGGGCGCTCTCGGAAGACTCACTTCACTTCGTACATTTTTTTACTGCCAGACTCCGAGAAGAGAGAGCTGATCAGTACGTTATCATGGCTGTCAGTCCACAAACCTCAAACACAAACTTTTTCATGTCTTACCGACACGTTTGATTCTTTGTAGATATCATGCCATCAAAAAAGAGAAGCGAGCCTTTTCTCCTCTCAGACCGTAAATCATAGGTAGTTAACTAACAAGCCAGTAGACAACGGTCATTTTTAAACCCCGCTTTTAATGGTCTGTTATTTTGACAATAATAATTTGGTGTGATATCTGGTCGTCCAGTCGATCCAGTCATCATGCACAGATATTGCCATCTACCAGCGAAATATTGACATTGCAACGTTTTAAGGTAGACCGAAGGCTGTGTCCCTATCAATGTTGAAACCAAATCTACGCCCTTAGGTATTATTGTGAATGTTCAAATGACAGTTGACTGGGCCAGCCAGAGCCCTGACCTAAACACAATTTAGCATCTCTGGAGAGACCTGAAAATGGCTGTCCACCAACGTTCACCATCCAACCTGACGGAACTGGAGAGGATCTACAAGAAAGGATGGCAGAGGATCCCCAAATCCAGGTGTGAAAAACTTGTTAGAAGACTCATGGCTGTACTAGCTCAAAAGGGTGTCTATACTCAGTACTAAGCAAATGGTCTGAATACTTACCATGTGATATTTCAGTTTTTCTTTTTAATAAATTTGCAAAAAATTCTACATATCTGTTTTTTTTTCTGTCAAGATGGGGTGCTAAGTGTACATTAATGAGAAATAAAACTTTTTTGATTTTAGCAAATGCCTGCAATGAAACAAAGAGTAAAAAAATTCAAAGGGGTCTGAATACCTTCCGTACCCACCGTATAGCGTATCAGATACAGCTCTGGCTTCCTTGTGTAATGATCTTGGTTTCTGATTTAAATGCTAGATTAAAGGAAACTCTTGATATTCTTGCACCTGCCAAATGGAAAACACCTCTCATATTCAAAATAAACCATGAATAAATGAGGAAATATGCAGGTTTAAGAGAGAGAGTGACGTAAATCAGAGCACTTATGGAGGTAAACTAAACTGCAGATAGATTTTGGTATTCTCAAAGAGCAGATTAACACCTACAATAATGCTATGAAAATATGCAGACAGACATACCTCTCTGGTATAATTAATAAACATGATGAATAAAGATGATACCTAAGCCCTCTATATTAGTCTATATAAGCCTAAAGTTAACACTAATGTGTCTCATGGAGACATATCCTCCAGAACTTGTGATGAGTTTGAAATTCATTTTTAAAATAAGACAACATTAATAAGACATATAACCCAGACATCTTTCGCTATTATCAATTATCAGGATCTTGCAAGTGTTAATTAAACAAATTAATTTCATCCATATGTGATCTTGATGCTGTACCAACTTAATTTCTTAAGATAGTATCAGACAGTGGTCTAAATGATGTCTTAAATGTTGTAAACTCTTCTTTGTCAGCAGGTGCTTTTCTAGATGTAACCTGCATCCTTCTGTACCAGACCTGCCAACCTTTACGCATTTTTTGTAGCAGATATGCGTTTAGACATCAAACTATGAAAAAAGTGCCATAGTTACGTTTATTTCCTGTCGGCGAATATGTTAAATTAGACCAACAAAACATATCATTTGACCATGGGTCACACTGCCATACTGCTATATTTATACGTATTTGTTGATTTACTGCTAAAGTGAACTGTGTACAACTATTATTTTGTGTACATCTGTTGGTTGAGTTTCAGGATCTCCACATCACTGTGTCCATTCTGTAACATGGGGATGTTTCAGCTTACACCAGCTAAAGGTGCAGAGCTAGGTATCCATTGGGGCATGGACATGCTTTTGGGCACTGTTGGAAAAGTCCTTGGAAGCCCTGCACCAAACTAGTCACTACATAGTGTTGAGTACAAAAACCAAAAAAAACAAAATACCTCACCATTAATTATTGAGATTACTTAAATAATCACATGGTGCATAAGTAACTATTATTATTATTATTATTTGAGTAAAAGTAAATCAGGCAAATAAAACATTTTAGCCAGTTACGAAAATGAAATATGAAAAATAAATGAAAATTTCAGCAGTATACTTTAAACCGGATCCCGCTATAATACCTAGTGTTATGAAGCTAGTTAAAAGGTTGTAGTGTATTATTGTTATAGAAAAAGAACATTTTATACATGTACTTGCAACAAAATTCGTTTCATATTATTAAAAAATGTATTACATTTTCAGGCAGCAAAGTGAGCTTTAGAATTAATAATAAAAGTTTGGACCATTTTTATTGGTTCAGTCATTATAAGACGTTCATACCGGTCAAGTTTTAATATTAGAAAAATTATATACTTAATAAACCCTTTTCATACAACAAACCAAACATTTCCAAATACAGAATTTTTTTACTATTTGTTTTTTAGGGCCAGCTAAATTCACTCAGTTCTATTTCAGACAATAGTGCATAAGATGTATAAGAACTCACATGGTATCAGATATGATCAGATAGTTTTGGACTATAGTTGCGCTAAGATTTTAGGGAAATAATTTTAGCTTCATAAAAAAAAAAGAGTTTGCCTGAGCTGGGTATGGGGGTGAAATCCCGGCCTTGTTGTGCTGCCTGGAGGTCGTACTCTTCATCACAATTTGCATAGAATTTCAGGATTTTTTTAAACCACTGAATAAACTCAAAGTTATCCTGGAACTTTCCCTTTAACAGCGATTTGACCGGGGTGATCAGCAACAAACATGAATCATGTCCATAATAAAACATTAATAGTATTTTTACATTAGTCCCTATTTTATCAATTTGTATGTATAATTATCAATGATATTAATTGTAAATGTTATCTGTTGCACAGATAATAATCTGTTCCAAAATGTATCCTTATCCTTGAAATTCATGTGGAGTTAGCTGTAAAATTACTACAGAGTAGTAATCCACAAGTTCTATGCAATCCTATGTTGAGAAACAATATTTTACCGTTGTTGCACCATTTTGCTTTTGCAATATTTTTCACTCTTCTTTTTTACTTCTAAAAGACTGAAAGACTCCTTTTACACACAATCATGTAACTGACCTGATGCCAATTAACACAATTAGTTGTAAAATGTTCCACCAAGTGGAACACAACTTTGCCCCTGCCTCAATTTTTTTAAATGTGCTGCTGAAGCCAAATAAAAATTGGCACAGTTAAAAAATATTTCTCAGTTTTCAACATTTCATATGTACTCTTTGTACTGTTTTCAATTAAATAAAGGTTTCAAATGATTTGCCTATTGTTGAATTCTGTTTTTATTCAACAATAATTTGGAAACAGGGTTGTATAAAGGTGCTGCCTTAATGTGAGCTTGTGGGACCTAATTAGCTAGTTTGTTTGTAATGTTAGTGCTGAGTGTTCAAATAAGGGAAATAATATGTAAACCTGAATTCTTAGATGTTTGAAAAGGTGAATGGTCTGTTTTTTTGTAAAAAGAGGGTCAGATGTGTGGGACTGAACCATAATGATTGCCGTTGTTGCTGATTGCTGAAGTTGACTTTGCATTCTTATGAGCAGACCAGGACCTCAGAATGTTAGCAATACTTATCTACTACTATTTATATTTATTTGTATATTGTTGCTATACAGAGAAAAACATTGATAACTCTTTTGTACACAAGAGCTGCCCTTCATATTGTGTAAAAATTGTAATGATAAATTCTTAGATGTTTGAAAAGGTGAATGGTCTGTTTTTTGTAAAAAGAGGGTCAGATGTGTGGGACTGAACCATAATGATTGCCGTTGTTTCTGATTGCTCAAGTTGACTTTGCATTCTTATGAGCAGACCAGGACCTCAGAATGTTAGCAATACTTATCTACTACTATTTATATTTATTTGTATATCGTTGCTATACAGAGAAAAACATTGATAACTTTTTTGTACACAAGAGCTGCCCTTCATATTGTGTAAAAATTTTAATGATGAATTAATTGAGAAAATCACCATACAAAGTTTAGTCAGCTTTTTCATTTTACTGCTCTAATTTATTAATATATTCAATCAATTAATTGATCTTTGTTTAAACTTGAGGAACACTGGGGGTGAGCCTCATTTACAATCAGCAGTGACAGTGGACCGCTTTTATTTAACACATGCTTCCTCTTGGACAAATTCTACAAAATGATGGAATGTCGTACCACATTTAGGCATGATACTCAGAGAAATTTACAGTTGTGTGTTATATTGTGCCACTCCTGTGAGGTACAGTTGAGGGGAAACCTCTGTGTGCTCTGACCTAAGGGGAGCTAGCTTTTGTATCATTTTTCCAGTAAAGGTGAGAATAAATAAATGAGAATTAAGTTTTTTTTATGATGAAGTGTGTGTGTGTGTATATATGTAATTGTTTTTTAATACAGTGTAGGTTTACCAGTGACTCTCCCCTTTCCACATTCATTTTTTTGAAGGCTGTTTGTGGCATTTTGAAGTACTGAACTGCCAATACACTGCACCTGAGTAAATGGGAAAACATCAGCTTGGAGGAAGTCTTTCTAATTATGTTAAAGATGACAACATTCAATATGCCTCCATGATGCCTCTTATGTCTAGAGTGTTGTAACTTTTTCTTTGCAGTCAGAATGAAGAGAGAAACCAGTATAAGGTTAGGGTTAGGCTGATATAAGGCTGATGTTCTTGGGCAGGAGTTCCTGCCGTAACCCAGCAGGATCTGCTGGGCCATAAAACTATATGATATCACTACTATATCACTGAATCTGACCTTCCCGCAATCTCTGTAGCATTCAGTGTAATCCCATCTGTAAGCTTTTGCCAGACACAAAAGTATATAAGAAATATTTACTATAAGAGTAAGTAAAATTATATAATTTATGATTTATGCAGGCCTACATATCGTTGCTGTCCAGTGAAAAACATGTATCTCCATTTTTGTCGATTTTAAGTTTTCTACTTCATTTTAGTATGGTAATGGCTGTTTACATTGTGAGAAAATTGTATGATGAATGGATCAATAGAAGTGCTCCAAAATAGCTTGGAGAAAATTTTGGTTCTTTTGACTTACATTAAAAGTAAAGTATGTTTTTGTTCTCTAATGTAAAGTTGCAATTTTGGAGATACTTGTTTTTCATTGGACAGCGAAGGTGTACTGTATACATGCTGTCTAACAGCCTTCCAATGCTCAAGAATTATAATTGCAGTTGTGAGACAAGTAGCTACTGTGGCCATTTCATTATTTTTGATTATGCACTTTGCACAGTAATGCACGAGACTGTGTATTGTTTACTTTTTGCTTATGACAGGTTATGACAGGTTAGTTATATTTCTGTCTAATTACAAGACATAAACAAACATAAGCCATAAGCCTTTTCCTTGTATTTAAGCCATGTTTGCCAACCTAAATTGAAGGCCTTGCTTTAAAAGACAGTTTATGGTTCACCAGTTTTTCACATTTTTTGGAACTGATCCAAAAGAGGTGTCCGCGGCATCACTCATAAGAATACATTATTGGTGGCCCGTCAGCACTTAACAATGTTTCCTTTCACCTGTCTGGGGCAGCAATACATACATACGCTTCACCGCTGTGTTAGCAATCCAAGTTATTTAAACTTAAAAGCCATTATTTTTCTGACTGGCTCCTGAATTTACGGAACGGCATGCAGTGACGGCTACAAAAAAGCGCAAGGTCGACAGTGAGAACCGGTCATTTCACGAGAGAGGGACGCTGTAAATGCGTGTTTCTCTCATACCGAGAGACTATTGGGGTAATGAAGGGATTAAATATGAAGAGACATAATATAACAAAGCATAGACATAATAGTAAATACTTAGGGGACGAGAGGACAGAGAAACCTGTTCCCACAGCAGCAACTGTTTTTCAGGGCACAAGGGGCACAGGAGAACCTGACCAGACCCAGTTATGAGGTGGCTATGCTAATCACTAAGCAGTGACACTGCTAACACATCACGACCGAGTCAGTGTCACTGCAGCGAAACTCACCATTAGAGAAAGGTTTTCCATTCCATAATTTATGACTTAAGAAATATAGGACCTGCTGTTATACATAAGTTTAGCAATGCAGTGACTGAGTGATACAGTCTACATGGGAAAAACTAAAGATACTTGAAGCAGTAATGTTGTTCAGAAAACATTTTCATTATGTAATATTTTTTTACCGTGGTAATACTCTGCTGCTGCAATTGCTGTAAAATTAAATGAATTAGTTAAATAATTGTTCATTTTTCTGTACATTAGTGTTTTTTTCATATTTTGAATACACAGTTATATATCATTTATGAATAATACTTTTGGAAAGAGACTGGCCCTTGGGTATTTTGATATTGTCCAATTGGCCCCCTTTGAAAAAAGTTTGAGCACCCTTTTTTGAAAAAACAAACAAACAAACAAACAAAAAAAAAACTCAGCACCAACACAGAGCAGTAGATTTTAGTTTCAGAGCACATGAAACCCAGGCTATTTATGAACTTACTATTTACCATTTCTATGATTTTGGTTATGCCTGTGCTAAAAATATTAACATAAATGGCATATCTAATGGTGAGAATGTTATTATTACTTTATTATATTTGCATTTAATAATAAAAATGTAGCTATGTTTATCTTATGTTTAGTGTAATATTCAGTATTTTTATTCACTATATGAAGTTGGTTAGCTTTCTACTAAATGGACCTCATTAAAATATGATGCTGTTTATGATCTTGGTTGTGTTTATTTCACCTGACTCATATGATGTCCTTATCTGTTAAATAGGCTTCAAGAGTGATTTTAAATAGATGTCAGCATATTTAGTAAAATTGGCCATTTATAGACCCATTTTTTGAACATGTTCATTTGGTTCCACAAGTCTGTCTTCAGGTTTCTAGCTACTGCTCAATTCAATGTAATTTGTATTTTGAGTTATCTTAACATCCTGACAGGTCTACTGTCTAATTTTGGAAGTATAAAATGCAGAAATTGTTTTAATTTGCTGAGTAGTCTGACCCAACTGAATGAACAAATCAAACTTTCCTGGCATAAATAAAAGTTTATGTTTTTAAACAGGTGTTCACAGGTGTTACAGGTGTTTTTTTAAAAGAAAAAAATACTCACATATTGCTTTTTTAAATACCACTCCAACCCCCAAATGAAGAAATGAAATTCCTGTTTTCCTAATGTGGGTGACACGATTATAGTCTAGAAGTGACACCAATTACTTTGCTAGAACTGATGTTTTCTGACACAATTTGGACATGCTTTGATGCATTTTTCTTTAGTAATGGCTCTAGTCATTTTCTATACAGGCCAGTTGTATGCAGACCTCTTGATATCATCAACTGGAGCACTTTCATTGAAGCCTCAGCCTAACCCTAGCTCCTTCACAGTGATTGAGTCCTCTTCTTCCTTGTCTAGGCCATGCTTGGGTGGTATAATGCAGCTGCCATTTCTTCATAACTGATCCAGCAGTACTCACAGGCATATCCAAGCACTTTGGGGCTTGTTTGTTGTCCATGTCTATAACTTGTCTTATAATGTTATTTAACCTTCCTTTTTTACAACCTTCTTTCAGATTTACTGTCCGCAACACAGTACATAAATTAAGGGGCTCTTTTATCCAGAATTATCTGATTCATAGGTATAAGTTGATTGTAAGCCAGATATCCTTGTTAGGGCAATAACTTTCATCTGTGCCTTACATAAAACCCATATCACTTTGAATTAATTTTAAGTAAATTTTCTTTAAAGATAAAATATGACACATCAAAGAATGTCAAATATCATTAGGAATCCAGACAAATCTAATACAGGGTTGGATACCTTTGTAAAAGCTATTGCCATGGTGTCACACAAGACATTTCAATGCTTTGAGTCTGAATGATGTGTAAATGTTTCTGAGAGAAACAAATAGACAAAATGGACAAAGAAATGCTCTAAACAATAAAATCAGCAATCTGAAATATGGTGTATGTGGATTATGAACTGACTAAATGTATAACTGGCATTACCTTGAACATGAGAAGCAGGAATTTAACTTGGATTGAACTTTGGAGATGTGGAAAAAGTTAATCTCCTGAAAAGAATGAAAGTTAAAAAATGGCTGCACTACAATATAATTTTTTGTAGATTTTAATTGGTTTTTGAGGCTTTTATGTAATTTATAAAATATATTTTGTAAATGTATGTTTTGAATTAAATACATGAAATTGCCATAAAAGACCACATTAACTGTATTAAAATAAACTTTTCATGTAATATATGCACTTTTTGGAAACATTACATGATACATTAATGGAATATTGGTAAAATATTTACAGTGCATTTGAAATAAAACAATGGGTAGAACATATAACAGTGTCTCATTAGTTCACTCAGAAATAAGTTAAAAGAATGTCTGAAGCTGACTCTGGATGTCGGAGGGTGGTGTCTCAGCATGAGGACGAAAGTCAGTGTGTGTTAAGAAGTTATTCATAAAGCTAAAAATGCATGACAAATTAGAAACTCAGCCAACACCTCAGGTCTCAAAATTAACTGTGCAACATTTTTCATTACCAATAATGCACAGGTGAGCATAACAACTGCAAACAACCTCACTGATCACAGGAGTGAATGACCAAAGCATATAGCACTGCTATATTTAGGCAGCAATTTTAGAATAAAGAGTACATCAGAGGGTTTATCTAAATGCAAACCACTGGTCTTAAGGGGAATTCCACCTTTTAAAAAAATAATTTAGAATTATGTGTACCAGGTTAGCAGCAGTAAAGGAATGACAACCTGAAGGATTTTTGTGAAAAATGGACTAAAATGCGGCAAGTTTTAGTTTGTTTGTGCTTTGTATTTTAAAATTAAAGAGGAATGCTTGCTGCCAGCGTTCTTCTTCCACCTCGGCTAGCACATTGCATACTACTGTGGTGCTGTAACCCAGTTGAGGGAATTGGCCACACCAAAACAAGTCTTCACATTGGAGGACAAAGCCATTCAGAACTTCATCTAACCGCACCTGGTCAGCTGGCAGAAGCTGCACACTTTTATTCAAGGAGCTGAGGAGCACTGGAAGCAGCTGAAGCAGTAGCAGGTAGCAAAACGGTAGACAGGCAAGAGGCAAAGTAGCACTCCTCAGTCTGCCCAGGAGCAGAAGCCCCTCATTGATCCCCCGCACCCCTTCCATCCCTGCTTTGAAAAGGCCTGAAGTGCTCCTAGCCTTGTCTGCCCATACCTGACCTCCTGTTCCTAACCTTCCATTACATACCCTGTGCAGACGCAGAGCTCTCCTGCACTGCCCTCCTATCCCTTATCTCCTTCCCTTCCCTCCTGTGCCTGATCTTAAAAGGCCTGGAGGTCCTCTGCTCTGCCCTCCCATCCCTGCTTCGAGAAAGCCTGTGTGTGTGAAGAAAGAACCGAAATGTCTGGCATGAAGCCACTTGTGTAGTTTGTGTGAAAATAAAAGTGAAACTGTCTGCTACCACTATCTCATTTGCCTCAACCGCTTTTCCCTTTTGCCGGGGTAGCACATGGCACATGATGTAAACAAAGTAATTCAGAATAATTTGATTTGGAATGATTAATTGTACAGAAACTTACATACTCAGATTTCTTGATAGGAAATGATTATGATAGGAACCAGATATCACGATGCAAATATAGTAATTTTATTTACTATCCAAAACAACCAGTAACACTACACATCACAGTGTTTTACATGTAATGTTAATGATGATAAAATAATGGTAAATCTGAAAACATACTTTGGGTTCTTATTTATTTGACAAAACCCTGAATATACCTCTCTGCCATGCAAACAAAATGATTTTGCAATATTTGAAACATTATCTCAAAGTCATCATAATTCAGTGGTATCCTAATGAGAAATTGTATGGTGTAATTTAGAAATAGGTAAAATCATATCCAATATAATCTTTTTCAATATAAACGATTCCAACATTAGCAATATTACTTATAAAAAACTTAAAAGACACCTTTGGGTTCATTGGAGGTTCTTAATATCTATTTAAAATAGAGTTGTATAAATTGCAGTCCTTGGGTTTTATTACCATGGCTGTAAAGAAATCTAAGGTTAAGGATAGGTGGTTCCTATCAGCAGTTCGAAATCCGAGTAAGTTTTCCTACAGAAAACTTTCAGAAATTAGTATTTAGTATTTAGTTTTTCTACACTGAACCATTTTACCTGAAACCACTCTGAATGTCTTTCTACATCTCAGGCACAGAATTATACAGAAGTTAAAAAAAAATTTACATTGTAATGTCAGTAGTCAATTACAAATCAATTTTAGTGTACTGGAGTAGGAGTCTAAATAAATATTGGCACTGCTCAGTTAATTGCAGACTGCACTATAAATGAGTGCTTAAGAGTGTCTTGTTTTCTGTTATGCATAGTGAAATTTGTGTTTGGCAGGTGATGTGTCAGTTAACTTATATAAACATATTATATTTGGCAGAAAGGAAATGTTTGCCTTTGTAAACAATAAGCCAACGACAAAATCCATACAGACCTGAAGTCTGTGGAAATGGAATACACAAAGGCTGATAATAAACATATGTCCTTATGAGCAGTACACAGCAAGATACTGCCAGATCTCTGCTGCCTTGTCCATGAGTGTGCAGATTTCCCATTAAAGCAGTGGAATACAAAGTCATCAGTAGGTGTTTCCTGGTCTCCTTGTTTAGTTTCAGCCCTACAGAAAACATCTGCATTTTATCTCGCTGAACATGAGCAAGGTCATTCCACAAACATCTGAAACACAGTGCAGAAAGAGATAGTGATCAGCATTATATATATTATATATATTAACTGAATCCTTAAATCATCACACACTTAACTCAAATTTAGAATTTAGAATTGTTAAGTAATCTCAAACAGTCGATTTATGTGGTTTCTTTTGACTTGTTTTTCTTGTGACTGGGAAGGTGAAGACTGGCATATGCTTCCCACTAGCAGAGGTGTCATTAAAGGTTCATGGATAGGGGGACTGGAGGCATAATTTTTTAAATGGCAAAAACAGCCTTAGGATAGCAACAACTAAAAAAAATGTCTAAAAATGGCATCACTTTCTCTTTATAGTTTGTATTAAGTACAGAGCCAGGATGAGTTACACAACATATACATCCACAACAAATGCAGTGCAAGGAAAGGTACTAAAGTCAAGCAGCACTAACTTGATCACTAACTTCCAACAGCCCTTTAATCTCCTTCAGTTTTTTTCTTCTCTCTTAGATGCAGATCCTAAATATTTTATTCAACTATAAAGAGTATGATTTTACCTGTAGGCAAGTTGAATAAGCAGTGACACAATTACACGGTCATAGTAACAAATGTTATATTTTCTAAGTTAAATATAGTATTCATTTTTATTGAACGACCACTACCTTGCTTTCTTTTTGATCACTAACTTCCATCAGCCTTTCAGTCTCCTTCAGTTTTTTTCTCTCCCTCTCGTCATGTGTTTACTATTACATTATTTTATCTTAGATTTACAAAAACTCAGAGATTATATTTAACTGCATTGTTAAACCATATTGCTCTGACATCCAGGTTAATTTCCATCTGCAGGTTAAAGAATTAAGGGTTATACAACTCTGATTAAAACTTTACAGTCATTAAACTAATCAACAGTAAATGGCAAACCAGACCAGACAGATGCCTGTGTCTATATCTCTTGTCTGCTATTTCATTACAGTGAGGCATTGTAAAGATTAATATTAATAAAAAAAAACAAAAACAGGGTATTTCTGTCTATGGTATGCAAATAATATCTGCTGTTAAAAAGATATATTTGCAAAAAATAATCCATAATAATAATAATAATAATAATAATAATTAAAATAAATTATTGCTGCAGTATCCCATGTCAGTACAGACATAATCTTAACGATGAATCTATTTTACCAGTAGGCTGTATAGAACTGAAGTAACTGAAGTATTATGTGTTAAAGATAGCAGATTTATTGCAATAAAGATTGAGTCAAACTGTTTAATGTTTCAAAAAATGCCATGGCATTTGGCGTGTACTTATACACTAATACACACTTATAACAGTTAAAAAGTTTATGGCAGGGGTGCCCAAACATTTTTCAAAGGGGGCCAGATTGGACAATATCAAAATACCCAAGGGCCAGAGTCTTTCAAAAAGTATTATTCATAAATGATATATAACTGTGTATTCAAAATATGAAAAAAACACACTAATGTACAGAACAATGAATAATTATTTAACTAATTCATTTAATTTTACCGTAATTGCAGCAGCAGAGTAAAAAATGTTACATACTGAAAATGTTTTCTGAACATGTGCTGGACAACATTACTGCTTCAAGTATCTTCAGTTTTTCTCCTGTAGACTGTATCACTCAGTCACTGCATTGCTAAACTTATGTATAACAGCAGGTCCTATATTTCTTAAGTCATGAATTATGGAATGGAAAACCTTTCTCTGATGGTGAGCTTCGCTGCAGTGCCACTGACTCGGTCGTGATGTGTTAGCAGTGTCACTGCTTAGTGATTAGCATAGCCACCTCATAACTGGGTCTGGTCAGGTTCTCCTGTGCCCCTCGTGCCCTGAAGAACAGTTGCTGCTGTGGGAACAGGTTTCTCTGTCCTCTCGTTAAAAGTATTTACTATAATGTCTATGCTTTGTTATATTATGTCTCTTCATATTTAATCCCTTCATTACCCCAATAGTCTCTCGGTATGAGAGATACACGCATTTACAGCGTCTATCTACGAAGAAATATTCTGACATTCGTCTCTCGTGAAATGACCGGTTCTCACTGTCGACTTTGCGCTTTTTTGATGTAGCCGTCACTGCATGCCGTTCCATAAATTCAGGAGTCCAGTCAGAAAAATAATGGCTCTTAAGTTTAAATAACTTTAATTGCTAACAAAGCGGTGAAGCGTATGTATGTATGGAAAGATTGTTAAGTGCTGGCGGGCCACCAATAATGTATTCTTACGAGTGATGCCGGAGTGATTTGGCCCGGAGTCCGGACTTAGGACACCCCTGGTTTATGGTATCTGAAATATAATATATACTTACCAGCCACTTTATACAATCTTATATATTATAATACAAAAGCTGTGCCACAAATATGCCTTTACAAATAATAATGATTGCCAGAATCTTTAGGGAGAGTCTGCTGCCTTTAGCCAACTAATGTGGCCAAGAACCACCTACTAATGTATAAAAGGAAAACTTGACTGACATGCAAAACAACAAATCACAAACCTGCTATTTGGCCTGACATGTAGTAGGAGGTAATTTCATGTTCACTATGCTCATCTTAGCTAGAACAAAACAAATTAACACTGGACAAGTGCAAAACCATACACAGAAATGTGTCTGTACAGAAGTACAGATAGCCAATCAGACTGCAACAACTAAGAGAATCCTGACAGAGTGGTCAGGCTAACATACTAAAGATATCAGACTCTCTGCCAAGAGCGTAGATTTGCTCTTGACATTGGTGGGGACTTATGTATCCACAAGCTGAAATTTTGGATTTATTAAAAAAAAAATACATAAACACAAAACTAAAGCACAAAGACTATGAAAAATAACAAAACCAAGACTGAGAAACAAAAAACGAAAAAACTGAGAACACAAACAGAAACATGCTACTTACAACATATGTTTAGACATTAACATACACACCACAACCACAAATGGCAGACAAAGATTAGGAGCAAATAGAGATGTATTAAACTCAAGGACAGACAAGAAACCCGTAGAAGGGGGGGAAGACAAATAAACCCCACCTGCAAAGAAAATGAACGCAAATTAAACAAAGGCAGAAACAGACAGAGAGAGGAACAGGGTAAGATGTGACACAACCCATCAAATTGCATAGCATGCGATAAGAGGAAAGAGAGGTTCTTCACTTTAGATAGATAGATACTTTATTGATCCCAGAGGAAAATTCACAAATCCGCATTTAACCAATCAGTGCAGTGACGCACTCACATATACACATACACTAGTGAAGAGACACACTAGGGGGCAGTGAGCACACTTCCCTGAGGTTGCTCAAGGGCACTTCAGTCGCGTCCTGTCGGTTCATGAGATTAAACCAGCAACCTTCCGTCACAAGGCTGATTCCCTAACCTCCAGCCCCTGACTTCCCCCTTATTTCAGGAGCTAAAATTTTATGACCTGTTTCACACACAGCTCAGATTTCTATAACTCAGTTGTCAAGAGCAAACACGTGTTTGCCCCTCATATGATGGGCAGACTGAGGCATTCTGCAGGATTTCTATGTTATCCATTCTCCTTTTGCTTTTCCAGTTTCTGTACCTTATTTTAAGAACTTAACTTGAGTGATTTCACTCGCAGCTGGTATCTTAGCTGAGTTCGAGCTCCGCACTAAACAAAACACAAATTTAACAGGCTGATTGTGTTTCAGTGCGAATAAGATTAGATTTTTAGCTCCCAGCAGCATAAACAAACAGTGAAACAAGGCCATGTCTTTTCTAGAAAAGTAAAAGTTGCGTAAGGAGCTTCATGACATCAATTGTCATACAGTGTCAAGAAACACAAAATGTTAAATTCTTTCACATAATGTAATAGATTTTTTAACTGTATAATTTTTTATTTTATACTTTATATTATGTAAAAGATCTAGTATAATATCGAGAAAGTTTACAAGGGGACCAAAAGTGTTTTTTTTAATGGCAGAGCACAAGAAACTCTTTCTGACAACTAAGTTTTAGAGCGTGTTGTCCTATTAAGTAATAAGCAAGCAGACATGCATCTTAGATGACTAAACAGGTATATCTTCAAAAGATTATTTAATAATAAAATCTGTGGTGTTAAATATGGAACATTACAATATTGCAGTTTACAAAAAATACCCCACAATTAGCTGCAGTAGATGGTATTTCCCGGTATAGTTCTCAGGCCTTCTGCAGATGTTATTAAAGTATAAAGTAACAGCTTTGGAATATGCTCTGAGAATTCCTTTGAAGGCTAGTGTTGCAAACACACAAGGCTCATGCTGTGCTAAAAAAAACAGGTTTTACATATAAACATGCATTTATGTGAAATATATATGCACAAACCAAGAACGCAATGTCATTTTATATAAATATAGAGTAACAGTTTAATGCAAAACCGTTTATGTAACATGAATAATCAAGAACTACATGTGTAGTCACACACACACACTATATATGACTTTTTCATTTTTGCAGTAACCTGAGATTACTTTGCACAGCAAAGTCTTCCAACATCAACATCTGGAGCTATACAGTCTCTCTTTCCTTTTCTCTCTCTCACTCTCAGACACACACACACACACACACTAACAGGCAAACTTGTGTCTGGGTTTTTGTAAGGTTCTCTGGTTTCAGTCTGTTTCTCTACTAATGCAACTTTAGAACTATGAAAAGGACTGTTCAACTGTTTGGCGCCACTCTGCAGCACAGTCCAGTGCTCACACATGCACACACTGTGTACTTTTATTTTGTGAGTGAGAGAAAGTGAGATAAAGAGTAGGCATAAAAACAGAAAATCCACAGTGACTTTATTGCATAGACATTTACCTCTAAAGACAAATCATATAAAGATTCTAAAGGCTGTGCTCTACAGCTTGTTACAGAGTAAGAATGTTTCTATTTATAGTAAATCAAGCAGCAGGATTACTACTGTTGCTGCCATCTGAGTGCACCATCAGTATAGTAATAACAGCTGGTATTAATGTGGAAATTAGACTGATTTGAGTTTGTGACACATTTTCTACATTTCCGACACAACCAAATATGTAGTTGATCTGCACAAGCTACAAGGCTAATGTAGCCAACAAAAGTAAAATACTGCACATATTAGCATCAAAAACTACACACACAAATCTTTGTAGACCTGTCTTAAACCATGTTGAGCTGTTAGTAATCTCTGGTAGACTTATATGGATTCTGACACTGTAGGTCATACTATTTCTAAAAAATTATTACAAAAAGTATACAGTATGTAATAAAATAGTACTTAGCACAACTAAGGCTAGGGTAGCATAGTCTCTGCTGTAAAAAAAACAAAACAGCAAAAGCAGTATAACTGTCATTTGTTGTGTCTGGATGCTGGTATGCTATTCAACAGCAAGACCATGGTGAGTGACCAGCTAAACTAGCGCCAGACCAGCACTAAAGCAGCGAAATTTAGCTGCATGGAAACCTGTATGGAATTCATGATCCCCCTACCCCACTCAACTAGTGGCCTTTTTGGTTTCCACTATGGAGTCACTTCTGGGCACCATGATATCCAGGCTTCTGAACACAGTCTCCATAGCCAAGAAAGCACAGCAAAGAATGTTCTTCCTAAGACAGCTTTATAAATTCAACCAACTGCAGACCTTGATGATCTAGTTCTGCACAGCCATCATCAAGACTATCCTCACATCATCCATCTGCTTTGGTTCCTCCATCCTACACGAATGAGCCAAACCCCAGTGCATCAGGAAAGCAGACCAGATAATTGGATGCAATTTGCCAAAGCCTCATGACAGCTACAACAGGCTAAGTTCCAGCTGACCCCTCCCATTCTGGACATCACCTTTTCCAGCCACTGAGTTTTCTACATCTGATAGATAATTCAGGACCATCAAAACCAGCACAACCAGACAAGCCAATTTTTTGACATGCCAACCAGACATTTTAGCATTATAGTACATGCCACAGTGCACACCTTGAAGTGAAATCTTGACCTTTAAACTTAAACTAAGCCAACTTTACTGTATTCTACTGTATTACAGTAACAATTATGCTAACCTTTGTGTTGCAGTAACATAATGTGTATTTGCATGTTACAACAATAGCACCAGTAGGAGGCAAAATTGTACAAATTGTACAAAAAATTTGAATAAACGAATAACACACCTGATGGTCATAGTTGTTAGTTTAATGTGTCTGCTAGCCCAGGGATGTTTTACTCAGTCACATAAGGCTGTATTCCAGTGCAGCTTTGTGATTTTGCTACATTACCACACAAACTAAATGTGACAATTAGAAATTCTTTCTTACCTGTGATTCATTTATTCTGATCTCTGATTCTTAGGCATCTCCTCTTTGAAGCTGGTTCTGCATCTTGATGCACATTCCTCTGTTCAATGTCATTTCTGTCCCAAGTGTGCATAATTGTGTGAGAAGGCGTATGTGCAGCTGTTAGTGTGATTGTATGTACATTCTTCTCTCGTAATTTTGGTGGGATAGATCGTGCATAAGTGTGTTCTTCGTCAGCTACAAGAATGTCACCTTCAGGGGGCTCTGACCTGACCTCTGACTGGTCCATTTGACTGTCTGTTTTCTCTTTTGGGCAGGAGTGTATTACGTTTGGTTCCCTGCCTCTTGAGGAGTTCTCCTTTGTGTCCTCTTTTTTACAAAGTTTTCTTTCTGAATCAAGATTAGGAGGGGCTTGAATTTGTACACAGTTTGTTTCATGCTCAGAGGGTGTTTCAGGTCTGTCGGTTGTCACAGAGGTGGCCTGAAAGGTGGACAAAGGTGATGATGCAATTGTCTTGCATAGTAACACAGAGATCGTAGGAGTGACTACAGAGGCTGTATTGTTGCTTTGGGGGTTGAGTGCTTTTCGTAGACAGGTGGTGAAAGTGTGTGTTGGTGAAGATGCATGTGCAATGGCTAAACTATGTGTGTGCATTGATGGTACTGCTAAAGTGCCTGTGTTTTGATAAGGTGTTTTTTGTGCATGAGTTAAACTGTCTTCATCCTCAAGGGTACTCCAGCCAGGCCCCTCTTCAGCCACTCTCTGCTCAATCCCAACCTTGGCTTCAGCCTCTTGCTTTACCAGATGTCTGTGGAAAACACTCTGGATCACCTGGCACTTCCTACTTTCATCCCTGTGCTCTGCAACATGAACTGCTGACAGGGGAAAAGGCACATTAAGCTCTGGATGAACAGACGAGCTACGTGAAGTTAGGGATGAAAAGGGGGAAGCACAAGAGTCTGGAGGAGATGGAGGCTCTTCAGTCTTTACTCTGTGCTCAACTAAATTGTGGCAGTTGAACATTATATGGTCAGGTGTCTTGTCTCCAGCAATAACCAATGTGACTTCAGTCCCCCTTCCCTCTTTCTCTTCACAGTTTTGCTGACCTGAAACACTTGAGTTGAGCATTATAGGTATCGGTATAGGCACAGGCAGAGGGAGTGGAACAATAATTGGGTATGGCACCAGAACAGTAGGTTGAGGACTTGGAAGGCCCAAACATGGAACAAGTGAAGGAACAGGGTGAGGGTATGTGGGTGCAAAAGGCAGGATCGACCTTGTATATTGGTGCAAAAGATGTTGGGGGGGGGGTGAACGAATAGAGGCTGTCTGTAATTGTGGAGATGTGTGTAGAGGCCTCTGAATTGGGCTTGAAACAGGGTTGCATGGTGATTGGTGAATAGGGCTGTGGAGACCTGAGGCATGGTGGGGTGGCCGGAGGAAAGACGGAAGGTTCTGAAGCACACGTGGTTGGTCTACAGCAAGGCGAGAAGCAGGTCGTCCACTGTGGAGCTGCAACAAATCCAATGTCCCCTGCTCTTTCTGTTGCTGGACAGGGACAGGTGCCCTCACAGAAGTAGACAATGATGAGCTTAACACAGGTGCTGCTACAGATGACACTGGTGTAGGTGCTTCTTTAGGTGATGGAAGTTTTCGTTCTCCCTCTAGAGAAAAGTTGTCCCAGGACTCTGGCGTGAGAAGAGCTTCACTGTCTCCAGTGGCTGATTGGCTCTCCTTGTCTGGGTGGCTGGGACTGGAGCCAGCACCCGTGGTTGTGAGAGCAGCCTGGGCTTCCCGGTAGAATATGTCCATCTTGTACTGGTTAAGGCACTTTGTGCTGCAGAACTGAAGCCTTTCTTCACCTGCACCAAAGTCCAGGTATTTAGTGTGACGCATGTGCTTGCACCAGTCACACACCTGGAGGGTACAAGACAAGTACTTTTAGACTTTCATTGTACGAATGATAAATGTTTGTGTGACTTGAAACAAGCAAGTAAATACTGAAACTGCCTGGTTATTAGAAGCCTCTGGTCAAATTTTACAGGTGTGATTTCTAATGACACATATTTGTCTCACATCTCATGCATCTCAAATAACTTTAAAGCTTATATGTCTGCCATCAAAAAAGAGTTTGACAATGTTTTGCATAAAATGTGCCATAAAATGGAAAACTGCATTTACACAGTCATAGTTGAATAATGGTTGTTTAGTACACAGAACCGACATACTGTAAACCTCAAAAAAGATTGTCTTCTCCTTCAACTACAAATCCTGTAAAACATCTTTCAAAACCCAAGACTGTTATGTAACAGTCCTGACTGATGCCCCAAATTTTACATAAACCAGCTCAGGTTCAGTCCAGCAATGGCTGGATTACACATGCAGAAATATATTGTTTCATGCTGTAAAGGTGATGTTCATACCCTTTTCGATAAATTATGAATGTGCATGGTTGATGTTTAAAGGAGGCTGAAGTTGGCTTCCTAGTTGTTTGTTTTATTCCACTTTAAATTGTACAGCTTGTTTAGGTGCTACCATGGAAAAAACCTGACAGGTTCCAACACCACATCTTTAACAGGATTTTGAAAAACTTTAGTTCCACAATGGTGGCTTGCACTCCAGACAGTTTCTCCACTTTGTTATCCACTTTTTAAAGATTTAATCTAGAACATCTTAAAATCAAATCTTTCATAGCAACATTAATTTACTTTGTATTAATGTACAAGTACATTTTATTTTCTGACTGTGTCTGTTTTGACATCAGAGCAGGGCTTATTAACATTTATGCTAATATTATGGTAATCCGTGTAATGATTGAGGTATAATTTTTTTTTTTTACAGAAGTCACCTTGAAGATTTTTTATAATATAATACAATGTAATATAATATAATATAATATGAAAATACAATTAATTATTGCGCATCATGAGGATTTTTGTTAATATGAAACTTGTGTACATGGGTGCATTAACTTAAGAGCTCCTACTCGTGTGTTGCTATTCATCTTAAGAATGAGCTGAGGAGGGGTTTCTGCTGTTTGCACAGGAGATGGAGGAGGCTGGTCACTGTGCCGATCTTCAACTCGTGCCTGAAAAAGAGCAAATTAAAAATTTTCATTAAACTACACTGTGAGAAATTATATATAATTATATTAAAAAGTAATTAACCCAACTGTTTTTTTTCTATTCATAAAACTTCAAATAAAAAGCTTATTATAAGTTAATGTAAATGTAATTTCTAATGCTGTTCAATTAGAATCTCAAAAATGCATGGCAATCAGGCGAATATGCTAACATTAAAGATGAGTGGGAGCGCAGTGTTTTGTAATGCTTTTACAGAAAACATGCTCTCGTGGTGTTTGCATGTATGGCAACTACCTAGTGTGTGTCTGTGTGAGTTTGTGTGTAGGGGCTGCTCCAGATTGCAGTAAGCTGATCCTGTGTTGGCTGTACCCAACGCTCTTTCTGTCTCGCTGATGTGTGTAGAGTCTGAAACTCGACGCTGCTGCCGTAAAGTATGAACTGCAAGAGGACACCCATCTCCCCATGGCAGCTCACAGTCTTTCCTCTCAAACAGGCTGCTACTTGCACGAGTAGCCCTTCCTCCCTCCCTCCCTCTCCCTCTCTCTCTCTCTTTAGGCTGGTTATTTATTTTCCAGATCCCCTTAGTCTATTGTAGGACTTTACAGCACAAACAAAAAAGTGCTATCAATCTAGGACATATGTACATGCAGGAGGGTGTTAAAGTCATTCTAGTAGCATGATTACTTTTTCATGTAATGATATTTTGTAATTGAAATTATGTGTGTGTGTGTGTGTGTGTGTGTGTGTGTGTGTGTGTGTGATGCATTTAAAATGTCTGCCACCTGTGTAAGCTGGAGAAAAGAGTGTCTCAACCTCAGCTAACCAAGGCAGACCCTGTTATCATTTGGGAAAAGTTCTGTAAGATTTACATTTTTTCATCAAAAGTATGTCTGTGGACCAGGATCAGGAAAGAGAACGGATACAGACCTTGTTATGTTTGAAGTAGGCTCGGCGGCACATGGCAAAGCACTTCTCACTGCAGAAGCTCTTCAGCTCAGAGCCCATGATCAGTGAGTAGCGCTTCAGCCCCTCCTTCTGACACCATACACACACTATTTGAATATTCTGCAGCTCGTCCACTGAATGAGAGAGACAAAGACATGGTGAATTACAAACTTATTAATGTGAGACATTGTGTTTGTCATTGAAGGGGTCACTGAGTGTGTGTGGCAAATGAGAAAAAACACCTGTGGACGGCTTGATGAGTGGCACTACCACATTTGTGCTGTTCAAGTCCTTTGTGTGGGGGCAGGAAGAGGAAGATGACTGAGACAAAGGAAAGCAGATTGATTCTCTCAATCCATTTTTAGCAGACACGGAGGAAGAGAATGACACTTTACTCTCCCCTGCACTAGGCTTCGGATCAGAATTTTCTGGGAACCAAAACAAAACAAAACAAAACAAAACAAAACAAAACAAAACAAAACAAAACAAAACAAAACAAAACAAAACAAAACAAAACAAAACAAAACAAAACAAAGAGAAAAGAGGTTATGGTATAAAATTATTAAACACAGTACACATAGGCAACAAAAGAAGTGCTGCAAATGTTTGGCCCTATTGTTGGATTGATGATAATAAACAAATTAGTGCTAACTGCAGAATTAATGACCACAATGAGTGACATCAGGGGCATATATATATATATATATATATATATATATATATATATATATATATATATATATATATATATATGTGTGTGTGTGTGTGTGTGTGTGTGTGTGTGTGTGTCTTGCCTGAGTTTTGGGGTTTTGACCTGTTGACCTAAAAACTGATGTTTTCTTTTCTTTAATATTGACTAGTAAAAACATCATATAGGCACAAAACTTATATTGGACATGTTTTTTTATATCAAAAATTTGTGCCTGTACTTGGGTGTAGGTGTCCGTACAGCTTTGTGAACTCTGACCTTTAAGCACAGAAACTTGGTGCCGTCTTGCTCTGCTGGAGAAACTCCTGACGTCAGAGCCTTCAGCATCCTGTAGGTCCACTTTGTCATAACCGTACCAGCCCAGCAATTCATTCATTGTGCTTTCTGCAAAGGTCTGACAAATAAACACACACACCTCAAAAACCAAAATCTCTATTAGAATATGTAAACAATACCAGCTTTAATAGGGCAATATACTGATCATGAGCTCTGGTCTCCAAATAAACTGTTCAAACAACAGAAGTAGATTTTTAGCAGGATAACAATCTGAAAAACACTTTTACAATGGTCTGTTTGAAATAAATGCTAATTGGTTTGCATTTTGTTTCCTAAAACAATAAATACATTTTTTACCTACATTTTGGCTGCCCTCTATTGTGATGTGTAATGATGTAGGTTACCCCTACCCATTTCCAAAGATACTCAGGCATATGTTCTTAACTTTTTCAAATTGGCACTGTTAATACTTACCTTCAGGGTCCAAAAAGAGTACCAGTGGCGTAGCTCCTGAATTTAACTTACCTGGGTGAGTCCAACCTGTGTAGACGGGGAGGGGAGGAAGAGTGTCTTTGAAGGAGAATATGTGTATTGATTATTGTATGCAGGTTTACTATTTATTCCAGTGACAGCTATTGTTTGTGATGAGACCATGTGCCGTGACATTGCCATGTTTAAGGTTTTGGGCTTTGTGTAAATAATTGGGATGTGATGTTTTAACCTGCAATTAACGGTGGCATATGCCAGGGAGGGGCAACCTGTATTTATACCTCCCAATGATAAAGGAAGGGGGTCTTCTTTTTGCTTAAGCTGTCTGGGAGGAGTAATGCCTGTGTAGGCCAGTAAAAGGTTATGTGACTTATGACTTTATAGTCTTAGCCTTATACCTCTGTTGAGAGGCCGTTTGCTTTTTGTTTTGTTTGTATGTTTATTTCTTTTTTTTTTCTCTTTATTGCTTTAACAGCGCGCTGTGTGTATTTGGTGGTGACTGGCTATAAAAAGGTGATGGACTAACTTTGCCTCTCTGCTGTTTTTATCCGGTGCTCCAGACCATTCACCCGACTCTACCCATAAAGGGTGTTTTCTTGGCCACATTTTGTAGTTGGGGGAACACGCTTTATCACATGATGCATTTAAGAACCAACTCAACCAGTTTTGTTTGCATGAATGCTATGTATGATTGTTATCATTCTCATGCATGACTGTCTGCTATCCTCTTCAAAAACACATTAGCAAAGAAAAAAGGGGGTAGAGGGAATACTTTATTATAAATGCTTAACATAACATCTGATACCTCTTTGCTCTCTCTGTCTATCATAGTTTAGAAAGATAATCTGATTCATGCTCAGCTCAACTCAGAGGAGGATACAGAACACCACAGCTGGGCTTTGGGCTTCCCAGAAATCCCCCACCTCTTTAGTCCTCACTTCTACAGTCCTTCAGTTACCCCTTCTCATCTTCCACCCAAACCAAGGATCTGTTGCGTCCCCTTGTCCCTTTACCTCTCTTTAAACTTTGAAAGCTCCCACCTCACTTACTCATCTCTCCACCAGTTCTCACAAAAAAAAAAAAAACAGTCGGGGAGACACACACACTCTTTTGCTCTCTCTCTTGTTACCTGATTCCTCAGTCCTTCTCTTATTTCACTCCTTCTTGCAAAAACAATTCTTCTTGAGAAAAGCTGTTTTTCTCTGAGAAGGGCATGTTTTTTAACTCCACCATTCCATCACTAAAAAAAACATCCACAACAAGGCATTGGCCAATTAATCCAATTAATCCATGCGACTGTATGCATGTTTATGTTACTGTTGGGAGCTAGCTAGGGCAGAAGACTTTTGTGACTTATCTTTGCACATTTTCTTTCTCTTCTTTAGGGGACACTCTATAACCATATGTGTTGCAAACATGTGCATAGTCAAATACTTAATGACTTTCCTGCAATAGTCACAATGGTGAGATTGTTTGAAAGACTGTTTTCTGATTATTTCTGATTAAATTCTCTTCTGATGATGTGTCTTAAGGAGGTGGGGATGTTGCTTTGAAGTGGAAACTTCATAGCTATTTGGCTTATGTAGAAGAAAACCAAATATCTAATATTTCTGCTAGGAAGCCAATTATCAATTTTGTATGTATTATATTCTACATCAGTGGCTATGCTTACAGTCAGGATTTTCATATCACAGTGGGGGATTCTCAATAGTTATATGATTTATGTGTATTTAAGTAATGTATGCTGAGCAGTGTAGTGAGAAAACACTGATAGATGAAAACAAGGATATACATTTGAGAACTCCTTTAAACTGATGAGGCTAGATGGGTAATGTTGTGCAACAGAATATTACATAACGCAAGAAATAGCATCTTACATGCTAGTTTTAGCCTTTAACAACCATACTTTTTATCCTTTAAGGAATGTGTAAGCATTGGTAAACATAATTAATGCTTGCAAAATTCAAGTAACCAAGTGGGTTCTTTTATTAGTGTCTTTCTGTTGAGCCGGGAATGAAGAAAACTTGCTCAAAATTATCCCAGTGGTACCTGAGTGGGCACTATGTGGCACATGGACATTAAGTGTGATTAGGCATAGTGTTACATGGTTACAGATAAGCTGAAGGCACTATGTGTGTTCACATAGTGATTGCTGTAAAGAGTGTTTTCATGAAAGATTGCATCAGTTTCCATCTGTCCAAAGATTATGCCAAACCCACACATACTGTTTTCCTGTTTTCTCATTAGTGGGAGATGAGCCTTTTTTCCTTTTCTTCTCTGCAGTTCCCACAATGTTGTTCTTGTTTCTTCTCGGCAGTTCAGACAAACATCTGCTCAGTAAGGCTGTCAGCCCTATTCCAAATCACTGTGAGCACTACAGCCAAAGGCAACAAAACCCATGGTGACCCCCACTCAGGCTCTGACTGCACTTACATCAGGACCGTCTACAGTTTCACATGTTTGGATTAAAATTAGTTAAGATGTAACCCTATAGGCTGCAGCTCCATAGATATCATATGCTGCAATCTGAAATGGCTTACACAAAGAGAGCTGCACCAGTTTCCTCCCACACACTCATGGACACTTCTCAAAACTCTGATTCAAAGGTTGTTCTGTAAACCTACCATATGTCAAAATTAGCTACAAAGGGCAGACACTCAAAACTCTAAAACAACAGAACAATGCATATAGATAAAGCCTAGTTCAGTGTTAAACTACAATGCTAGGAGCTTTTACCATTGCAAAATTTATTTAGTCTAAACATAGGCTTAATCAGATTCTGACAAATTGGGCCATAAAACTCGACCTTTGAGACTCAAACATGACACAATACACATACTAGCTTTAACTCACAGAAAGTAAAATGACAATAGTACAAATATTAAGAACCCGAAAGAAGTGATACATGAAAAGAGGTTATCATTACATACAACTCGAGAAGACTAAACAAAACCATGTACTTAATTTAACTGAATATAGAGCACCTAGAGTGTACTGGTGTACAGCTAGAAGCACAGGAAAGTTCAGCTCCAAAATGCCTTTTTTTGCAGCACGGCCAAAAAGTCACTGCGCAGATTCCGCACATCTGGTACTGCTGCGCACGTTCAAGGTGGCTCGACACTTCGAGATTAACGCTGACGGCACAGCAGCAACGCTTACAAAGATCACTTAAATTAACAAGTTTATAATCGTAAATCAGGTGCGCGCTACCGAGCAACACGTCGAAGCGCACAAACTCTGGCAATTACAAACGACACACTCAACCCTCTAGCCAGCCAATTACAAACACGTTCCACCGTACCTTCAGCTCCTGGCTGACCTCCCTTTTGACAGGATGAGCCGGCTTCCTGCTGCGTTTGTTTTCCGGTGGCCTCCCTTTTTCCATCTTTGGCATCGTTTGCGGCTGAACAGTGTGAGCGCCAACGCAGCGCAGAGCGTGAGGAGTTCAGCTGACAGCAGAGAAGCGACAGCGTTGTCGCTCTGGACGCAGAAGTGCACGTAGTGATGCGAACGGCTGAGCTAAAACAATGCGCGAGGGGGCGAAGGGGGGAGGGGCTCGAGCTGTAACCAAACACGGCGCCCACCTCTCACACTCCCGCACAGAGCGCGAGGGCCAAACTGATTTATCTGTGCAGTGAGTGCGTCCTGTCCGTAGACATGTCTCTATATATGCTTCAGGATACTACATAAACAATCACTGTTGAAAGTGAAGTCAGCTCAAACTCTAATCATGACACTGCTTAAGGACAGTAGAGTTAACCTATTTTGGATTTTGGATCCCAGTTCACATTTGGCCCTTACCACCACAGGAACCTTACAATTATAACACTGTGGAGACATGCATGCACTGACCTGTATACAGTAATACCCTCTATAAGAAATGTGCTAAAGATACAGTGTGAATGTAATTAGATGAATTGGTTGAAGTTTCTTAAAAATAATTACAATGAATTAAATTAAAGATAAATATACCATAAAAAAAGTAAAATAAATGAATATTATCAGCTATTGTCACGCACGGGGAGTCAAGAAGGCAGGTGCAAGCCATGTATTAAGAAATGAAAACACAAAACTGTAAGCAACAAAAAGGAACTAGAAACACTGACTTGTACTACTACAAAAGAAACCAATAACAAGGTTAACAAGAATCAAACAAACAGGTTACAGGTAACAAAGGTTTCCACTGACATGAGGTAAGACAAAACACCAAGCAAGGACAAAGCACAAGGAGAATCTAAACAGAAACTAAAGATGAACACCTGGCAAGAGGGAGACAACATGGACCAGGTGAGGGGCGGAGACAGGAAGCACATGACAAACAAACAGAAACCGCAATGGCAATAGGTGCGTTCGACTTCACAAGGCGCAGCGCAGCCCGAACAAGCTTGAACAAGCCAGAACAATGTAAAAAAAAACAAAAAAAGAGACAGGCACGAAACAGAGATAGACGTGACAGCTATACACTTATATAGTAAACAAAAGAATAAAAACAGCAGCAAGTTCAAATTATGCATACAACCCAAATAAAAATTAAGCAAATTCATTATTGGGACACTTTCTTAGTAAAAATTCACCAGTTGTTCAGAGAGAGTGAAAATAGCTTGGGTAGACACTGACTAAAGAAAATAGCAAATTGCTTTATAATTCTACCAAGAAATTCAAAACAAACACATCAGTGGTAATTAATTAGGTAACGTGCCTTGCTAATAATGTCAACAGCAGCATAGAAACTCAGCACCTTATTGGCTTCTTAGCTGTAAAAAAGTTCACTAAATTTCAAATAATAAAACACAAATTATTATTGACAGAATATAAAACACATTTTTTGTCTTATTGTAAGAAGTTTAATAAACTAAACATTGCTTATTTTTATAAGTTTAAACACTGAATCATTTTTTACTGTCTGAAACTTTAAAAATAGCTCATCTTAGCATGCTAAAGTACCAAAAGCTGTAAAATAATATTATAATAAAACAGACCATCTGGAATTATGCCAGCTGACATTCCTTCTGACAGTCATTAAATAGTGGAGACCAGGTATGGTTGTATCATGGGGAGAGTTCCAATTCCACCAATCACGGATAAGATAGGAGTCATATGATCATTTCAGTGTTTACCCATTTCCTTCTCAATCCCACATGGCGGTTGTCAAGGCTGGAATAAGGTGCATGCAAAAAAAGAAAAAACTGATTTTGAGGTAACAAAGTAAGTTTTTGAAACAAGACTATATTTTGTTTAGTACTTATACTATTGCAGATAAAACCACATTAATTATATTACAAAATATGATGCATTTTCCCCTGCTAATTTCAAACCACTATGCTAAAACAGCCAGCTAAACAATGGCTGACAGGGGTGGGGTGGGTTGTAAACACATTTTAATAAGTGCTATAACCATCCCCTTACATACAACTAAGAAAACTTTCTTGATTTTAAGAATTTTACAGAATGCCTAGGCAGTGGAAAAGAAAGACTGACTGAGGTGTGCCTGCAAATGTTTTTAAAAACATTGCAAAGGCACCTGGGATCTGAGCAGATACTGAGCAGATACTGCAAATCACTGCAGAAGCTGAGAGACCAGTGATCTTCCCAGTGTAGTTTACTAGAGCAGTTTTTTCTGAAGTGCAGGAGGAAGTTTTGGTTGACTTTTTGACTCAGGCAGCAGACCTGTATTAAGAACTACATGAGGTAAGCATATGATAGGTTACATATGACACTTGCCCACTCCTGAGTTAAACAGAAAGTGGAGAGACATTGTTCTGGATTGTTCTTTTATTTCAATAAACCTCTTTTTAAAGTATATTGCATGGTATGGCCTTTGTTTTTGCCTCTTTTGTCTAATTGTTACAACTTACCCCAACATGTGTTACAACTTACTCCAGTAGTGGGGTAGGTTGTAACAAAGGAACACTGTGTATTTGATGTCAACTAACGAGGTCTGTGATAATTTTGCAGAGGTTTGTGGGGAGGACCGTTTCATGTTAACAGAGTTCATGTTGGGCCCCTTTTTGGCAAAACAATGTTTTCATTTATAAGTGCGATCACTTAAAGTGGGTCAGAAATACAGGTTTAGGGAAAAGCTTTACTTTTAATATTCCTTTGTATCATGATTCAGTGTTGTGCCCAGCATCATGGAAGGTATCTGACCTAGCATAAAATTTAATTAAATAATAGGTGGGGGTGTTGTTAGGTCAGGGGGTAGTGTAAGGTCAGGAGTCATTGGCACATTGGAATATGGTGACATAATCGTTTATGAGGCAGGAAAAAAATAATGCATAATGAAATAATAAAACAGGACAACAAGAAATTGGTAAATACATTGATTTTTAATGCTATTATGGTAAGTTATAGAGTTACGGCACAATACAAGGCAATATGCAATATGCATGAATATAGTCAGTGCATAGAGAACATTGACCAACTACATGTTTCATAATAGAGAAAGCATAGACTTGAGAGCATAAGTGCGTCTAGTATGCAAAAAAATGTAAAATTCATATTTAAAGGTTTTCTTGTGGGGCTGCTGGTTCTTTTTTGTCTAGCAGAGAGTAAAAAATATTTTTTTTCTTTCTCTTTTCCTCTCTAATATAGGGTAGATCTCAATACTATATCAAAGAATCTGTGGGTCCAAGAGTAAGAGAGCTCTTTCAATAGTGTAGAGTAGCTCAGATTTCATGCCTCTCTGCAACCCTGCGGCTGACATCTGATCTCCACTGGCCTGGAATCAATGTAGCTATGAAGGTAGAAAGTATGATAACAAATCTAGACACGGATCACTTCACTGTGTATAATATGTAAATTCAATAATGTTAAATAGGTGAGATATTAGTGCTAAGTTTCCAGCTTTTGATTTGGCATGGTGTGAATTTGGCCTATAAGTTTGTTGTTTTTCACTGGTGGAACTGTAAAACTCTCATCATATGATGCTACAGACAAGAGATGATGGTCCTGAGATGATGGTGTCATAGAAAAACCACAACCTTAGGTTTTTTAAGAATATGGTTCTTTATGGAACTTTGGGGTTCATTAGGGAATCTAAGGTTGTTTATCTATGGCACCACCTGGTTCTTTCAGTTAGTGGTTCTTTAAAGGAATATTCCAGAACTTTCCAGCCTAATCACTATTTGCCATATTTGTAATGTACTGCCGATTACCACAAATGACAAATTAGACAGATCTCACTTTACTTAATACAGTGAGGCAGGACTTAGAACTTAAGAACATAAAGGGTCATAAAATGTGTTGACTCAGTCTGAATAAATTGGTTTTCAGTTATTTTGCTATGTGTGAATGCAATATTGATAACCAGTTGAATTAACAGTTAGCAGGTTAAAAAGTCACTGGAATGCAAGAAAATGTAATCTGAGATTGAGATGCTGTGATTAGGGCTTGATTCTCAATAAAACTCATATTCTCATAAAAAAAGTTTTTTTGTGATACAGTATGTAGAAATAAATCAGAATAATTTTTTGTATTTTGTTTTGCCCAAATAAGTGTTTTTTTCTTATCTATGCTATGTGTTGGTAGAATTACACAGAAAAAAAATTGACAAAAGCTGCCATCTATGGGTAAGTTTAATAGGTGCTTCACTTGAAGAAAATGAATACTTTTTATACTATAACACATCATATTGTTTACACTGAACATTAGTGTCTACATTAAAACAACATTAACATTAAATTATGCTACATGGCCATGATAAACTGTTTGTGGGAGTTTATTCCAAAGAGAAAATGGGCCACAGTAATGCAATACATAGTGAATTGTAGCGAATTGTAGGCCTAATGAACTATTGTGAGTCCTGCTGGTCAATTAAGGAAGCTCCAACACAGTCAGTTATTTTGTATGCACGATAGTTAATACTCAATTGTATTAATTTACTGAAAAGTTAATTCAAAGTGAATAAAAAAGAAGGGGCATAACTGCAAAGCTTTAATCTATGTTTCCTTTTACAGAGGTGTCTATTGAGGTTATCTATTGAAGCTATTTAACAATTGAAGTTAGCATGAAAACCAGAGCAGAGCTAGGGTAAATTGAGCATTGGCTTAAGTTCCTGACAAGCAAACATCATAACTACTGCTGCTGCTTGTTCACGGGTGAAAGTTATAATCAGCAATAAAGAAAAGCAAAACAACAGTTAACACTACAGTGGCTTTCCACTGGTAAGTAGAAAGTGAAGGAATTAAGTTTGATGTTGAACTTTTGCTACTTTTATTCTAGACTGGTAAGAAAGTAAGGGGGAGGAGGAGAGACAATTTCTGGTGATATGTTGCCATTTACTGTTTGGAGTATAAATTCAACAGGTCGTATCATCTTGTAAATTGTATTGTTCCAATGCACTAACTAAGACTGAACTCATCTATGATCTGTGTTTGTGAATAATCAAGATATACTAAAATAGAGAAGAGAGCCTTACTTAATGTTAATATGTTTGCTTGATCTCAACCCCTGAGCCTTAACCTCTAGTGATGCCTCTGCCTCACCCTGTTCCTTTTATTAGGTATATTAGCTATATAATGCACAGTTATTAAAAAACATTGCACAGTTACGTTCTCTTATACCAGCTACATAAGTACTGATAATGTGATCTTGGCACCCAAATGCTGATGATATAGGCAGAGGGAGAAAAGAGCTGCGGTATCTCTTCTTAACACACCGCAGGTGGAGGAGCCTGTAACTAAAAGGTGCTGGCCAGAGCTGTGACTGTCTCTTGTAGTGGGTGAGAGATGTTCTCGATTATGGATGCCAGCTTGATCAACATCCTCCTCTACCTAACTACCACTGGGTCCAACGCACAACCCAGAACAGAACTTGCCTTCCTGATCAGCTTGTCCAGTTTCTTCCTATCTGCAGTTGGTATGTCGCCCCAGCAGGCAATGCTGTAGAAGATGGTTGTTGCCACCACTGAGTCATCAGAATCAGAATCAGAAATACTTTATTGATCCCAGGGGAAAATTGCAGTTTTTACAGTAGCAGAAGAAGAATAAACACTCTAATAATAATTTATAACATAAAAGAAATTTGTAGTATGTACATAAAACATATGAAGGAGCGGACCCTGTATCCTAAATGACCAGAGCCTCCTCAGGAGGTGGAGTCTGCTCTGGCCTTTCTTATACAGAGCATGTGTGTTGTCCGACCAGTCCAGTTTAATGTTTAGATGAACACCCAGGTACGTGTAGGTTTTGATGATCTCAATGTCCCTTCCCTGGATGTTCACCAAAGTTTTTCCTGTGTTGATATGGAGGAAGGCAGCATGGTGGTGTAGTGGTTAGCACTGTCGTCTCACAACAAGACGATCCGGGTTTGATCTCCGGTCCGGGCCGTTCTGTGTGGAGTTCTTCCCATGCTTGAGTGGGTTTCCTCTGGGTTCTCTGGTTTCCTCCCACGTGTCCAAAGACATGCATGATAGGTTGATTGGTCGCTCTAAATTTCCCGTAGGTGTGAGTGTTGGCCATGTGATGGACTGGCGAACTGTCCATGGTGTACCCCGCCTTTGCCCAATGACACTGGGTTTGGCTCCAGCCCGCCCGTGACCCTGACTAGCGGGATTAAGCAGCAGATAATGGATGGATATGGAGGAAGTTCTGCTGACACCAGTCAACAAAATTCCTTGTTACAGGAATTTTGTTATGTGTTGCTCCCTATGTACTATTTAACTATAGCTGCATCCAAATATATGCAGATATATCCAAATAAATATTTTTCATACCTGATTCCCTTGATTTTGGCCTAAAGGATATCAGCTGTGTCAATGACAGCTAGGCCTTAAGGTGTGACCATAAATGCCAAAAAATGCTGTATATATGAGATATTGTTATTTTCTGTACACATTCCATATTACACTCTAGGAGCATGTAAGTACTGAGTTAATTGTAATTTATATAAATTGATTTGGAAGTTTTTGATTAAACAGGTACATCTGAAGCTTGAAGGCTTGGAAGACATCATTTTAATAGAATGAGTATGGGGCTGCTGCTTTTCCAGTTCTAACTTCTGAGTGATTTGTACTGGTTAGGGAACCATATAAATTAATGGTCAGTGATATTCTTAGGACTTCTAGAAGGCCTAGAGTGTAACTTACTCACAAAATTGGTCCCTATAGAAAATAGGGACCAATATAATAATTAGGACTTCTTTAAACCCAGAAGGCGCTGAGTGTTCCTTACTGGACACCAATATACCAAAACCCTCTGCGTGCTACTGGGAAAGTGCAGGGTTCAAGATGAAAAACACTGATTAAAGTATGTACACTTCATCCACATGCTTGTCACAATTCATTAGACATGAATCACAAACACAATCTCACTTTCAATTCTTCTGAAATTCTTTTCATAAACATCACCAATCCGACCACTAACAGAAGTGTACTTACCCTAGTCAGTATTTATAGACCACCAGGACCTTATTCTAAATTCTTAAAAGAATTCAGTGACTTGGTTGCAGATCTAGCAGTGAGCACTGAGAAACTAATAATTGCAGGAGATTTTAATATTCACTTTGAGAGCAGATCCATTAAAAAAGGCTTTCTCATTTATCTTAGACTCTGTAGGTCTCACTCATAATGTAATATGGCCTACACATTCCTGTAATCACACACTAGATCTAGTTTTGACTTTAAGTGTTGATATAGACTGACTGTTCTTCCACAGAATAGTCTCAGATCACTACCTAATTTCATATGAATTGAGTCTTAGTGAAAATGTATGTACATCACCCCATTATTGCATGAAACGTTCAATAATGCCAAATACATCTCAGCACTTTATTGAAATCCTTCCAGATTTATCAACCATAATTATTCCGTCATCAAACCCAACAGAACTAGGCAGACTAACAGACTGCGTAGAAAATACGCTCAAATTAATTTTAGACAATGTTGCACCTATAAAAATTAAAAAGATGCAACAGAAAAAGCTTGCTCGGTGGTACAACAATGAAATTTGCACCTTAAGACAGAGACGGAAATAGAGAGTGACCAAGCTGGAGGTGTTTCACTCTGCTTGGAAAGCCAGCCTTAGTAGTTACAGAAAGGCACGCTCAGCATACCTGTCCTCACTCATCGAACACAACAAAAACAATCCTAGAGTTTTATTTAGCACAATGGCAAAACTTACCAAAAACCAGACAGGAACTGAACCTCAAATATTCGCCAACTACAGCAGCAATGATTTCATAGACTTTTTCAATAGCAAAATCCAGAAAATTAGACAAAAAGTTCTACCAATACGAGTAACCTATCATTCACCTGGTTTGGCTGAGACAGCATGAAATGTGGTTATAGAAGAAAGACTAGAAACATTTTGTCCACTCCAGCAGACAGAACTAGAAAAACTTATCTCTTCCTCAAATTCTGCTACATGCACACTCAATATGATTCCAACAAACCTATTGAAACAAGTATTACCAGCTATTATTAAACCCATCTTAACTATCATTAACTCTCCTCTTAGTCTGGGTCATGTACCCAAGTCTTTTAAACTAGCTGTAATAAAACCCTTGATAAAGAAGCCAAATCTTGACCCCAGAGAACTGTCCAATTATAGACCGATTTCCAACTTACCATTTATCTCTAAGATTTTAGAAAAGGCTGTAGCTCGACAACTCTGTTCTTATCTACATAAGAACAACATATATGAAAAATTCCAATCTGGTTTTAGGCCACACCACAGCACAGAGACAGCTTTAGTTAAAATAACAAATGATCTTCTTCTTGCCTCTGATCAGGGCCATGTATATCTGCTGGTACTACTCGATCTAAGTGCAGCTTTTGACACTATAGGTCATGTTATTCTCTTGGACAGATTAGAAAATATGATTGGAATCCAAGGAACAACGTTATCCTGGTTCACATCTTACCTTAGTGATCGTTTTCAGTTTGTAAAGATAAACAATGTATCATCTAATTATACAAGAGTGAAATATGGAGTTCCACAAGGTTCTGTTTTAGGTTCTCTATTATTTACACTATATATGTTACCATTAGGCTCAGTTATAAATAGACATGGAATCAGTTTCTACTGTTATGCTGATGATACACAGCTGTACATATCAGCCAAACCAGATGATAAATCCAGATTAAATAAGATATAAGATTGTGTAAGAGATATTAGACTTTGGATGCTGCAGAACTTCCTTCTTTTGAACGCTGATAAAACAGAAGTTCTCCTCCTCGGCCCAAAGGCTGCTCAGATTAAATTTTTAGATTTAAAGCTAAATCTTGCTGACTTCTCTGTAGTTTCTGGTTTAGTAGCCAAAAACCTTGGTGTAACAATTGACTCAGATCTGACATTTAATCAACACATAGGTAATATTACAAGGACAGTGCTTCTTCACCTGCGAAACATTTCAAAGTTATCTATGTTTGATGCCAAAAAGTTAGTGCATGCCTTTATAACCTCAAGGCTAGATTACTGTAATGCATTATTGTCAGAATGCTCCGGCAGGAACCTGAATAAACTTCAGTTAGTTCAGAACGCTGCAGCTAGAGTACTAACTAAGCTACACTGGCTTCCTGTCAAATTCTGTATTGACTATAAAATTCTTTTACTGACGTATAAAGCCCTGCATGGTCTCGCACCGGAGTACCTGCAAGATCTTATTTCCTATTTTGAACCGCCATGCTAACTCAGATCACAGGATGCTGGTTTTCTAATAGTTCCAAAAATTCAGAAGACTTCAATGGGGGGGAAGAGCTTTTTCCTGCAAAGCCCCCAAATTGTGGAATAATCTTCCAGTTAATGTTCGGGACTCTGACACAGTCTCAATTTTTAAGTCTAGACTAAAAACATACGTGTTTAGTATAGCTTTTGGTAATTAATCTTCCCTTTTAGATAAAGGCAGGAGATTTGGGGGTTCTTGGACACAGAGGTTTATGGTAAACTGAGATGTTGGTGCTGTTGTTCCACCACTTCACGCGATCACACAGGTTTGTTGACGGTGGAGTGGGGGGATCCCAGTGCTCTCATGTCCATGTTACCTTCTGGTTCTCTCCTTTTAGTTTAGGCTGTTATAGTTAGATCTGCCGGAGTCGCCAGCTGCACTCTAAAATTCTGAATGTTTATATTCTCTACAGTCATACTCCCGAGCCGAACTAACTTTCTCTCTTTACTCTTCCTGAGGTAATGACTGTCCTCCTGTCTGTTGAATGCTGTTAAAGGACTGATCATCAGGGCATTAACGGGAATTAACACTGCACTGGCTGCATCAATTAACTGTTTCCCACTCAGTTTTCCAGTGACTGGCATACTTAGCCTAAGTCACTGTGATTCCTGCATGCATTCCCAATAGTTTTAGCTCATATTCCATCGGGCATAATTTCTGACCTAATGGCCACACCTACTGACTTCAAACCTGACTTCAGTCTGGATGTAAACATGACACATAGAACCCCAATTCAAACTGGTGGTCTGTTCTGAGATGAATATAGAGTTCCTTGAAGTGGCAGCACTGGAAATGAACCATGATTTGGCAGTTCACAGTTACTAAATGCAATGGCTATTACCCCAAAAGCAGTTCTGAGTCCTAAATCAGCTGAAGCAACAACGGATCCAGGCACACTTCTCAAGGGATCTCCTCCATCAGCAGTAAATAAATGACTTGGTTGATGATCGGATTACAAGGCCGAAGGAACACATTGAAATCATGCCCTAATTATATATATATATATATATATATATATATATATATATATATATATATATATATATATATATATATATATATAGTATTTGAGATATTTCATGTCTTACCAACACGTTTTAGATTCTTTGTAGACATCATTCCACTGGTAGTAAACTGACGGACTAGCCAGTAGACAACAGTTCATTATTTTCTTATAACCCGCTTTTAATGGTCTGTTATTTTGAGAATCATAATTCGGTGGGATATAGTCGTTCTGATGCCTCCATTAGTCGGTAATTAAAAACCTCCTGTAAGCACTCAGAATGTTAGCAGAAGCAAACATAACACGTCCCTCGGTATTTTTATTTGTGTGTCTATGCCCTTGGTTAAATTTATCCATAGTGTCAACATGGCAGAAGAGGCTCATCCTACTACACGTCACTCGTTTTCCTCAGCTGTGTATAAAAGAAGCGCGTTTTTTCCGCAGCAGTCTTCCTCCCTCAAGCAGTCTTCCTTAACTCTACAGTTAGACATTGCTTCGTCACATAATGCCTCAAATTACGGCTGTGCATCTCGCAGCAATCTTCCTTCTAACCTCTTTAACATCTCAGGTAGGGTGCGCTCAGTTTATTCACGTTAACTTTCTATTTCTCTCAGTCTTATTTAAATGCTATTTCAGTGAAATTAATATTTGTAAAATGTAAAATTGTTACACTCTATTTAGTCGGATAAGTTTATACAACAGATGGCTGGCTTTAAGTACTTAATGGGCAAGCTTTTGTTGACTTCAAACAAAAATACGCACATTAAAATACTAACAGTGGATTTGTATACTTGCGTGACTGCTGGTATGGTAAAAAGAGACTGGTGAAAGTTGCTGCTACTTTTATGCCCGTCTTCTAAACATTAGTAAATAAATAATTAAGGCTGCGTATCTGTGTCTCAGTTGGAGATCGAGTGTCTTTTAACTCGAACGGCGCATTGTAGAAACCCGATGCTTCTCTTTCATCTTTTAGCACAATCCGCTCACGTTTTTTCAGTTTCACTGCCACACTGAGGGCAAAAGGGAGATATATATATGGTAGGGACCACGACAGAGCAGGTATTATTATTCTCATCACTGCAGTGGTGGAGTGTTACCTTGTGTCCGCGTGTCCCACTGGTAAAAGACCAAGACAAACTGTGGAGAAACAGATGAGCAGTACTGCTTGGTCTGATCCACTTGTACCGGTGCAACACACACTAACACACCATCACAACACCAGTGTCGCTGGAGTGCTAATAATGATCTAATTTCCACTTTAAGGAGTGCATTCGCTTTCCTCAAAGCGCCAGATCAGAGATACTGAGTGCTGCATCCCCCTACCCAATGTGCCAGACATCCTTACAGCTCATGATGCCAGTCCTACATTGGCCGCTCTCTGCTTTGTGTGCTGCCCACTGTGCAGTCAAAGCCATTGAAAATGCAGTGTTCAGCCCTGACTGACCAAGCTGCTGGCACCCGTTCAAAGCATTGCAGCATGGGCCCAGTAAACGAAGATGCTATATCTCAGTATATTAACTGTCCTCTAGCCGGGGTCCACTATTGAGCATCTGCCTTAACCACTGTCATATAACTTGTTTGACGTATAACTTGGTGTACACTAAGACATGAGAAACATAGCACCGGAAGCAATGCTCTTTTATTGAACACAGGGGATAACTGACACTTAAACAAAGCAGCAATAGTCGTGCAACCCAACCCGCTCAACCACAGCCCAACACAGAATAACATCAATAAGACTGCCGTACATGTAATCTCCACAACAACAATTTGTTTATATATTCAGTCTGCTGAGAGTGACCGCTTTGCATGGCCATGCCTCTTGTGCTCCTATGGATCTATGGTATGGTTTGATTTAAAATGATTAATTGTGGAGAAATCCACTGAATTTCTTTACAATGTTCATGATATGGATCCAGGAGTTGCAATGTCTACAACATAAATATAACCATTTTATTTGCTATACAAAATCACCACTTAACCTACACAAGACTGCTGGGAATGGATTTAAAAACTAACACATTAGCACATTAAAAGTTACTTTATGTAATAACTGTCTGTGAGGGAGATTGTAGAGGCATTTAACCACTTCAGGTGTCTGTCAACATATCTGTGAGTATAATTGACTCTGTTGAATCATTTTCATCATTTTATAATGCAGAATTTATAATGAATGTGCTTATCAGTAATGAAATATTGATTTTCCAGCTGAAATTTACTACAATACTATGGTGTATTAGTTTTGTAATGACGATTCTTAATTAAACAGTGATAAGATAGTGGATGTGCAATCTAAAAAAAATGGCTGTTAAAGAATCATCCATTAAAAGGTTTCGTAGGCTTTTTGACATCTTTTGATAACTTATTTACCTAAACAAGTCAAACTTGCTTAGTTTTCTAGTACAAGATTTTCCACTATATCATTTTTGAAACACCTAATAGACCCCAAAAAGGCAATAACAACATGAAAAGACAATGATCTACTTTGCCTATACTGTTACTTTAACTACAGTGGCTTTGGCAAGACAATGTCAAGATTCACTTGATATCAAGCTTTATGATGCTTCAGTGGCTGCAACAATCATTACATTAAAATTATTAAATTATAAGCATTAGGGAAGCATTATATTATAATCAGTCCATTCTCTGGTCAGATATGTCACTTATGTGTAAACAATGTGTAGAATATGAAATATGAAAATTAATGATGCTGAACATAACTTAGCTACGCATTTTCCTTCTGTGTTGTTCCCTGTGGCTAAATTTATGGACAGACCTAGCCACGTCTAGCTGAAGCTGATTCCAAAGGCTGATTCCAAACTTGATGATAGTGATGACATACTACTTTGGTGTTATGTGCAAGGAAAAGCCTGTCAATACTTACTTTTGAGTTGTTCTAATTTACTCTAAATAGTCCAACATAAGACTTTTAAAACAAATATTACCAGATTATAATTCAGATTACATACAGAACTGTGAAAAATGCTCTTTATTTTGTTTCCAGGCAAAAGTGAATTTAATTTGTTCAGTCTTTACTTTTTATTTTTCCATTTCTCCAGTCTTAAAACCTACAATAAGTAAAAGCTGATACCTCCCAACAAAAGTTGCCCCCAATATCACTGACATTGTGCTTCCTTTCAAGGAGACACTGAACATTGTTGCCTTTCATATTTCCTTTCATGTGCATCTAAAATGTCTAAAGGAAACCTTTTAAAATAGCCTATTGTATAAAAAGGGGAAGTTAAACAGAAATAAGTGGATAAAACAATAGTTTCCTAAGTTGATGTTGAAAAAGTTTGTGAAAGTGATTGAGAAAAAGGACTAACAACCATGGTGAACCAAATAGACCACCAAAAACATATAACATTGCCCTGAACTTCATAAAAGAAGGGAGACAAAGAATAATCTAAATTATTCTTGAATGTTGCCAACCACACAGTACAGATGGGGCTGACAGAGATTAAGATAAAAACACTTGGAGTATTCATTTACAGAACCATGTATGGACACCTGTTGAAGCAATGGATGTTCCTATTTTTTCTGGTCTTAATATTTAAAGGCTGCATTCTATACATTTGAAAGGGTTTTTTAAGATGGTGACGTTTTGTACTTTTGCCTGTTTCATGTTTAATCCACAACATTTGTCATTCTGTATGTGATATGTGGAGAAATTGTATATGTGTATTTATCTCTTCATGTCCCAGAAATATCTGCAAATCTGTCATGCTAAATGAACGAAGGAAGCTATAATTTTCTTTATATGTTAAACAATTTTTTTCATCATAAATTAATCTCCTTGTAAAAGTGTAGACATTATGGCAACAGCAAGGTTATACGGTTGGATTAGTTTATGTCTCACAAATGAAGAAATCTCCCCTCTCATCCTTTCCTGGTCTTTTTATTCATAGCTAAAATAAGAAGAAAATATTAGATTATAAAGATTATTTAACCCCTTAACATGTTTAAGGTTTATTATTCAGAAATGACATATAAAACAACGCAAATTGCTATTTTTAAGTTAAGAAAGATGCAAAAGATGTTGTATCCATCAGCAGGTAGCATAGTTAAAATGGGTTGGCCTTATTGAACTAAACTGACATGTTGCTTTTCCCCTGCACATAATTAAATTTGTTCATGATTTCTATAATGAATAAAATACTACATCAATACAGCCATTTCCAAAAGTGAGCTGAAAGACAAAGCTTTGCTAACATAACATTTCACAGGTAAATAAGTAGTAACCTATAACACATTTGACTGTAAGAAATTAGTTGGGATGATAAATAATTATAAATGACTAACTTCTGATAATTAACTCCACAACACATAGCCTACTTCATGATGTAGTTTACAAAGCAGCACTGCTGAAGGGACCCTGTGTACATTTATTCACCTGTTTGCTGAGTAAAAAGCCTATTACAATTAGATACTACTTGCAGTGCCACCAGACACTAAATAATTGGTAACCTAAAGGCATAATAGAAGGCAAGATAATGGTTTACTGATGATGACTGTCTCACCTTCCATAACTGGAGCCCAGAAGTGTTTCCATGCTTCATTCCAGGGTGGCACTGGCCACCCCTGGCTGACCCTTGGATAAACCTCTAACCTTTATTAAAGACAGTAAGACTGTTTTTAGGATAGAGTTTTGGGATGTATCCCAGTTAGTCCTGACATAGTAGAATACATGGCAAACTACTTATTAAATGCAGTGTCATCAGACTTAGAACGCTCATTAGCCGAGCAGTTGTGTTTAATGAAGGAGAACACTGAACTCTGCAGAGGTGTGGCCTAGGAACCCAGGTCTGCTTATTGTAATTAGGTAAAACAAAATTTCTACATACTTTATTATTTTTCTTGTGTGGAATTGTAAGTGCTTAACTGCTATTGCATGTTAAAATTGATGTAGCTTTTGGGAAATATTAATTAACACCTGTTCTGTTTATTTCTTTAAGTGTACATCATATCTTTTTTTACTGTGTAGGCGGTTTCTCAGACCACATTGTCTGCAAACTCAACCGTGTCACCAATGAGCAACCAAACAGTTAGCACAAACATCAACGGCACTATGGCAACAAGCACATTCAACGGTCCAATGAATACCACCACCTCTCCGGCTGGTGCGGCCTACCAGTTGCAGTCCAGTGTCTTCTTTGTGGTAATACTTGGAGCCATGGCAACCATGCTGCTTTATTACTGATGTTGAGTCGCACCTGTAACTCACTACTTCTGGATCTTCTGCCTGAGCCTCACCCTCATATCTGAACATGGAGGCAGCCACACTGAGTGTACAGCCACTGGACTTTAAGAATCCCTCAAGCAGAATATAATTGTTTGCAGCTTTGGAGTAGATGGTAGTTGTCTTCCTTTGCTGGAAATGTTGTCCACTGATAAACAAAATTTACTTTGCTTCAAAGGTGTACTTGATTTCCATATGAGTATTACATCAGCAAAATTATTGCCAAAAGAAAGAAGACTAAAAGGCAAAATTGTGTTAATGTAATGTATTTTATTCATGTAAAAATAATCAAGTACATGTTTAATCATTATAATTTCATAGTGTCTGCTTTCATTAGTAACTATGTTTCTCAAGTTAAAGAGGAATTCCATCCATTTAAAATTTTTGCCATTATATAACTATAAAAATGGAAACAGTGTCATTTAGATTGGTTTGATATAAAATGCACAATTCTAGAGAAACCTAGGATTCATTCTAGAGAACAGTGGTGGTGATAGGATATCTGAAGCATGCACCCGCCTCTAAAACATCCATAACAGAAAGTTGCTACAATATGTTGCTTGAGTCTTAAGATAATATATAATAAAAGTTTTGATATGCTATTGCAAGCCATTGTAAAGCATGGCAGCATATTAACATTTTTGACCCTTAACAGTATTACATATGCAAACTAATAATACACTTGTTGGTTTAAAAAACAATTTTGCACAAAAAAAAATTAATTACATTTACATTGTAGACCATGTGACCCTTGGTGCCTATTATCACCATGTAAAGAAATCTTGGTTGGTTGTTTGCTTTCTTTACATTCAATCATTTCACATCAAACCACTCTGAATGATTTACAACTATGACTGAATTATGCAGAACACTTAAAAGATCTGCCTAATTCTTGTTGAAGACGATATCAAAACCATTTGATTAGGATGTTTAGTGAGATGAAAGCTTGTATTTTGTTTCACCAAAAACTGACAGATTGTTTTTCACCAATGTGAGTGTGCTCTGAAAATTGATATTTGGCCAGTACCATGACTGTATTGTCTTAATACTTAATATGGTACAATTGACTTACAAAGCCAAAAGAACAAGTGGCACAGACAGGATGTCAACAGGCACATGTGGCAGTGCGTTGCACTAATGTTGTGATGACTATTATGTATGTCAGAGTGAATTAGGACACTTTCTTTTTCTGTGAAGATCTGACAGCAGCAAATTCTAACAGATTCTGTGGAAAATTGCAGGTTAGTAATGAATCTCCAAAAGTCAAGGTTAAAAAATTAGTTAAAAATGAAAGTTTATGCCTTGGAACCATAAACTTTGCTAAAATCCACAATCATGACTCCTAGAGCACACACCACTGTAACCCAAAGTAAGAATGCCTGTTCACACATTTTATAATCTTTTCATAACATTTGTCTTATATTGCCATCATGGTTATTTGTATGTATATAGATATTTGGTGAGCAGATACATTAGGGTTGGTCATCTTCCTTCTAATGACACCTGCAAATTGTGTGCTACTATCCAAAACAGAACTTAGACTTTATTGATTTTGTTTGCTTATATGTTTTACACATTGCTGTATTTATTGTTAAGATGAAAAAATATATGTCATAGAATAAATTCAGTTCCTCCAGTAACTTCAGAGAATTAATATAGTTTAAATCTTGTTTATGCAAACTTTTTTTTTTCAGAGCAAACACGTCAAAGGTAAGTGCATTGTTCACATTGGTGAGCCATGATGATAAGAGCTATGTCCTCAACTTGCATCATAAATGTGAGAAAATGGTCAAAAACATTATTCTTGAAGCAGATAAAATAAAATCCTATAATCAGGATTTTTTTGTGAGCTAGACTGACATGACATTATTCTGACATGACATGTTAAATTAACTACCAAAATAAATAGCAAGTGACAAGAATCAACTAATCAGTTTTGATTTATAACGGGTGGGGCCATTTCTGTGAGACCTTCTGGTAGTCCTAGATCACTGACTGTGAATACGAACCCTACTCTAACCATGCTTCAGTCAATTTTAGAAAACAGTGGTGGCAGCTGTATACCGTGGCTCTGTACTTTAAAATAACTATAAAACATACACAGTAACATATGATAATGTCTGTTGCAAACCTCAGTAAGCTTCAACAGTGTTTAATCTAAGATCCGAAAATGTGTACCAGCTTCTTGTTTGAAATTAATACATACAATATATGTTTGGAAAGGGTGAAGAGGTCCTGGTTTAAAAAGGTGACTTTTTCTTATATTTTGGGTGATAATAACTGATTTCAATTATTCCTCAAGGATTTTTTAGTAAAAGCAATGGTTCAAAATAAAACAGTAAACAATTAAAGAACCATTAGAATAGACAAATGGTTCTTTAGCTGTATAGTTTTTCTCAATAATAGAAAAATCTTAAACACGATTCATTAAGATAATGTAAAGCAACAAAAAATGTTTTCACTATTGGTTAAAATCAGAGTTTGTTTTTTGGTGCTATATCATTTTTGCTAGTAAGAAAGGGAACATGATAAAAAATGAACAGAATGCAGATTATTTAAGCAAGCAGAAAGAAGCAAGTGAAAAATTAAAGAGGTATAGGGAATTTTCAAGTCACGTGTGGATTTTAGTGTTGTATGTGAATGGGAAAGGTCAGTTTTACTGACAGGATATTCCATGTGACTAAGCCTGAATCTGCTGAATGAGTGTAACAGTAAATCTATTGTGTGTGGCAATGAAAGGGATGAGTGATTGAATACAGAGGGTATTAGAGATGAGGGAGGGAGGAATGACTTGGTGTATCTGTGTGTGTTTTATCAGGCTGCTCGCAATGATGACAATGTACAAAAGTTTTACCCAGTTTGGAGAAGGTGTTCTGTTTGTGAGACAGAGTGTGGGGAAATAGCTGCTTATGCACTGAATTAAAAAAAACACGCGCGCACACACACACACACACACACACACACACACACAATGGTGCAATTTCAGTAGGTTTTCTTTCATATAATCATGAGATTCAATGTGGAAACAGTGACAGTGAAAAAAGCTTTCATGCCAAAAATACCCAGTAAGCAGGGAATGGTTTTCAGCTGACCTCAGAACAGCAGTGGCCGCCTACTATGTTTAGCTTTGAACTGACGTTGACTTCTTAATATGTACAGGTATGCAACACACATTGTATATGATAGATAAAGCCTGGCATACACTGTGCATCTTTTTAAATTTTGTTCTTCGTTAACAGTTCACACTGTACAGTGTTGCTTGAAAATTTGTAAATTCTTTAGCATTTTTTCAGTTTCTACATTGGACTGAACACTGTCAGTTTTGTAATGAATTCATTAAACAAAGGGATCCTACATTAATTGTCAGCAACTGGTCCACGTTTATCCACGTTTCCTGTTACTGTTGATCAACTCTGCATATTGACTGAATGAATCTTTGCCCATTCCTACCTACAGAACCTACAAACTATGTTGGTGGACTTTTTTTCTTGTAGATGTTAACCTGGGGCTCCAGGTGACCTTCTAGAATATTATACTTGTAGTAATGGGAAGGTAATAACTGTGTTATTTTTTCTCATTTGTACATTATCTGACAATGCACACTATTTTGAAATTGTTTTGGAATCTCTTTTGGTCTCGTTTTTCAAGGTCCTTAGACCTTTTTCCTTGACACTGTCTCCTCTGGCTTGCTCAGTGGGGGAATTTTCTGTAAATCTGTTTTGTGACAACATCTGTAGTAAAAAGTGCTATCTAAATAAACCTTGACTTGACCTGACTAGTCATTCATCAGTAGTCATTGTGAATGATTGAGTTTGCCCTCGGCATTTAACCGATCTATGCAGTGAAACAGGCACATATACACGCTAGTAAATATACACACTATGGGACAGTGTGCACACTTGCTCAGAGCGGTGGGCAGCCCTATTTACTGCACCCAGGGAGCAGTTGAGGGTTAGGTGCCTTGCTCAAGGGCTCTTCAGTTGTGTCCTGTTGGTTGGGATCGAACCGGTGACCCCCTTCGGTCACAAGACCGGATTCCTAACCTTCAGCCCACGACTGCCCCAATCTAATCTAAATGTCTTTTTTTTCTACATTCAGTATTCAATCAAAAGAAATTCTCTAATGACTTAGCAAACATCTGCCTCATTACAGACGAGGAAGACAGAGACTACAGAGAACTGAGTCAGGCCTTTGTGGGCTGGAGAAGGTGGAACTCCCTCCTGATCAATGCAGCGAAGACCAAAGAGATGGTGGCGAATTTCCACAGGCCCAGACACATGCCTCTACCAGCGAACATTCCAGGAACAGACATTGAGAGAGTGGAGTTTTAGATGCTTTTCACTTGAACAATAAGCCGGATTGGTTAAACAACATTGGTGCACTTTATAGAGCAACCAGACTCTACCTGCTTAGGAGACTGAGATTATTGGGAGTGAAAGGGGCACTGCTGAGGACTTTTTTTGACACCATGGTGGCATAAGAAATCTTTTATAGAGTGGTCTGATGGGACAGCAACATCTCAGCTGTGGACAAGAAGAGACTTGACAGACTCATTAGGAGGGCCAGCTCTGTCCTGGAAAATTTCCTAGACCTGGTGCAGGTGGTGAGAGAACAGTTCAAACCCAATGAATGAGACTCTGGCAGACTGGGCATCTCCTACAGTGACAGGTTGCTTCACCCCGAGTGTGTGAAGGAGCACCATGAGAGGTCCCTCCTTCCTGCTGCTGTTAGACTGCACAACCAGTACTGCACCTCACCCCCATACACCCCATGTTAGACCTCACACATCTACAGTTGGTAAACTGTAAATTCATAAAATTAATTCATACCCATTTTCTCTCTCAATGCACTTTTTGTTTTGGTTGCCGTGTACTCGGGTTTTGACTCTGGCCTGTTCTGATTATGCCCTATTTGCTGACACCAAACCAAAGTTTGTTCCAACTTTATTTGTATTTCCAATAAAAATATAAAACCTTAAGCATACAAAGAACTTCAGTACAGTATAAATCTTAAAACAGCAGAGCCCAACTAAATTTTTGTTTTGTGCGCCAATAGTATTATAAAATTCCAGAATTATATTTGTTTTTGTTTGTACTCATGAACTATTGTTCATAAACTTGTTTTTTTTTATCAGTTCTTTACATACAATTTTTTTTTCTGTGTGTTAAAGGTTAGGTTTTAATGCATTATACATTTTTGACCAATTCAGCCTGTTTTGCAATATTAGTTAACACAGGGTAGCTCTTATTTGTTTTGTCGTATTATTGTAAGATTGTGAGCTTGATTTCTGTTCAGTGATCGGGTATTGTGCCACATTTCTGAAAAAAAACCCTAAATGTTTCTGACTGAATGACAAAATGCAACTAACCTATTTTGTGCTATGCCTGACTCACCAATTGCATATATATATATATATATATATATATATATATATATATATATATATATATATATATATATATATATATGCTACCTCTGTATATATATCATAGCCTTTATTTCTTATCTAATACTACTGTCCTTATGCTCTACCCAAAAACGGAGAGAGTGATTACCTCCCTCAGGGATCCTCTCCTGGCATTCTCAGGACCTTGATTCTGGTAGTATTTCCAGCGTTCTAGGGTCTTGGTCACCTTCCACTGCTCAGACAGGAGATCAGAACCTGGAATCACTGAAGCCCTCTGGTTTCCCTCAGCATCTGCTCCAGAACCATCTAATCAACCTACGTCTTATTTCACATTTTTTTTCCCTGTTATGTTAATAAAGCCTTGCATATGGATCGAAATAACCTGCCTGAGTCAAATGATTCATTACAAAAGTACAAAAGTAGTATAATAAAACTGTATCTTTGCTGTTATTTTATTGCTCATGCTGCATGCCTGTAAATAATAGCAGTTTAAAACAGGCAGATTATGCAGACAGTCTTATTCACAGATTATTTTTGCCTCTCTTTATTTTGTCTGGACACAACTGCATATAGTAAATTTTTTTTGATGAAAGTGTCCTTAACGTTAATAAAAAACAGGTGGGTCAAATGCCCGATCGTTCCTATGGTTTCTCCGTCCCTGACTGTAAGCAGAGTATTTGGTTCATTATTGGACATATTTTTGTTGAGGCTGTTAAAACCACAGGATGTCAATATTGGCTGTTGTTCAGTGTCTTGGTTCGGCTCCACCAAACGACTTCAGTTTTGCAATTATTATCTGGGCGCTTTAACCTGCTCGAGAAGCTACTGAGAAAGCAGTCCATTTACAAATGAAGCCAAAGCTTCACTTAGTACTCTTTCAAAATTCCCATTCCACCTTAAATGGTGCCACATTCTGGCCTTTACATTATGGCACCTGTAACTGTGACACCTTTTAAGGTAGAATAAGATCCCGATTAAAAGGTAGTTATAGTCTCGTTTATGGTTTTAGACTTAAGCTTGAGGTAGGAAACATGAATTTTATGCTAAATAAAAAAAAACTGATGTTTGAAAAAACATCACTCCACACCCTTCACCATAAAGCAGCATCCGCTTAACACAAATACTCCTGTTGTCTGCCCAGACAACATTACTAGCTAGCTAAGTTAACAAACAGCTGTAAGTTGGCAACCATGGAAAGCGTCATAAAATTTATAAAATTTCTGAATACATTACATTTACCCAACACAATTTGCCCCTGCTCATTGTAGCATGTTTGTGTCAGCCAGCAGTTTAATGTTAAAATCCTTAATCTATTTCCACTGCAGACTATTAATAAGGATAGTCCAAGTCTAACAAGATAAAATAAATAAAATGGCTCTGAACATAAAACAACCCCCCAAGCCAAAAACAATAAATAAATGAAGGTATGTAGATGTTTTCCCATTAAAGAACTGAAACTCAAAACAGAATTTGTCCTGCTGTGATCTGACTAGCTGTGATGTGACTTCTGCCAGCTCATATTTCTGTAAGCTCTTAGCAGTCAGCTGTTAGCAGTCAGCAGTTAGTGTATTTGCAAGCAGGCCAAGTTGTTTTGTTCACATTTGGCAGCAATGTAGAACCCCCTGGCCTTAAGCCAACTCTCTCTCTCTCTCTCTCTCTCTCTTTCTTTCTTTCTCCCGCTACAGCTTATATTAACCATTTAACCCTGTAAAATGCTGTGGGTTTAGCCATGCTGCTGAGTTAGCTAGCAGTGGAGGCAGTAGAAGTGTAGTCATTCAGTAGGTGGCGTAAGGCCATATTACAAACTCTGGTTAGAATCTGATTTCTTTGTGACAAAAATAAATAGGCACCCAGGTGTTGGAATCCCAATTTTCCCAATGTTCATGACGAAACTAAATAGATAGGAAAGACAAGGGAAAACAAATATTAGAGAAACAAAACTACATAAAAACGAAAATAAATTAAAACCATCTTAACAAGACAAAAGAAAACAGCCAATGAGAACTGGTTAAACAGACAAACAACAAACAAACGATTCGGCAGGAGACAGTAAATTGGAAGAGTGGCTTGACAGGAATCTAGAAAAACAGTGTGACTGGCACTTGAACATGACATAACATAACAAAAACAGAAGCAGAGATGCTGAGAGGCTGACACCAGATCTGGAGGAAGCTAGGGTGCTGAAGAGAAAGCCTCTACGAATGAGGCAGTTCTGGGTGGCTTGACAAGGATAGTTGTCAGCTGAACAGTGCTCTCCACAGCAAATTGTAAAAATATTTAAGTCTTTCTTTGTTTCTTTGTATTTGTCTTTAATTCTGTAAAACAGTAATGTGTTGCACTTGCCGTAATTACAAAACATAAATGGGCAGAAATGAGCTTTTATCAACTAAAACCAAAGCAACCATATAAACCTACCTCATTGCGGAGTCTCCTCAGCTGCGTGTATGCAGTACTAAACTGTGTTGTTTTTTAAACACTGCTCTCAATGTGGCCTGAAGGTGGAGCATCTGAATGAAGACCGCACAGGGATTGTTGTTGAAAGATGTTCAAATGCCTCTTGGCTCTAGTACAGTTCCACGCATGGTGCAGAAAAAAACCCTTATTGGCCCATTCCAACTAATGATATATCAATGAGCAGCAATAAAAAAAGAGAAAGAAAGGGCTACTCATAAAGATTTGGAACATCTGCTGCTGTCACTGGATTTGGTTTTGAAAGTGTTCTCTAGGAGAAAATTGGATGATTTCTGAATTCTATTTTGAAATTGTCTTTTCTTCTAAATGACGACCCACAACTATATCGATGTTGTCATAGATTACCTGCATTCGAATTAGTTAGTAATAGATGTTATAGCACATTGTTAATACTTAAAGGTGCCATAGAATGGAAAACTGTATAGTCAAACTCGAATAATAGGAGTTCTCTACATAGAAATTATATACTGTGAACCTCAGACACTGTTGTCCCCTTTAAATACAAATCCTGTGTTTGTAAAATAAGGCATAGAAAAGAGTTGTTTCCAAAATCATTGACTGTTATGCAAAAGTCCAAAATTCTAGCTCAACAGAAATAACAACCATGTATCTAAAGCAATGGCTGATAATAGGTGCAAAAAAAACCTTTCCAAGCTGTAAAGGGGATGTTAAGACTTTTAAAACCCTTTCTAATCATCTTTTAGCTGGCATGGATGTTTAACAGTTGAAGCTTCTAAAACTAAAAGCTTCAACTTTAACAACTTTGATTTACTGTGTATTGATGTTCATTCTATATTATCTGTCTTTGTCTGTTTTGGCATTTTGCTTCTTTATCAGTCGATCAGAACTGAGCTTAACAGCTCTTTTCATTCAATGGCCAAATCATAGGGAATATATGTATGTGTAAAACCACATCTGAACAACTAACATTACACCTGTCTACGTAGACATCAAAGAACAATTTAAAATTCTAAGAAAAAGCATTCTGCAGCAAGGGAACTTTTGATTTCAAATAAATCAAAAGGCATTAAAAACTTTCCACATATAGGGGTTAGTGGGGTTATAAAACCCCATACAGGAGCCTCTAACTACTGCAGTGGATTCTATGTGGCATCATGCTTCAGTTCCAGGTTAGCTATCTTAAAGAGGGATTCTGGTTTCTATAACCACCTCTGTGTGGTCTGGCTCCAAGCACCACCTGTGTCGAATGAAACATTTTACATCCAACCTGAATGAATTTGTCTGTATCTCAATCATTCAATTATGTTAAATTTTTTATGAATTAAATTAAGCTCCTCAGAGAACCACACTAAAATGATTCCTGGACGCACGCCAAAGGTGTCTACTAGTGTGGCAAACTGGGAGGAATGAGGTCCGAGAAGTTGGATTGTGTAATCTGAGAGTCCGTGAAGAAGACGTATTTGATTTGAGGACAGACAGGTCTGAGAAACGGCTAAATGGAGGTGTCGGATGAGGCTGAGAGCGATGTAAAGGCAGAAGGAAGGAGGAAGATGGCTGCTAAGTTGGTGGTGATAGCATCAGTTGCTGAAATTTGGAGCCAGGCCCCTAGAGTCCTAACTTGGAGAGATGCAAGCTTGTTGTGCTAGGAGTTAGATTATGTGATCAGAGGATCCCTGATGGAAAGCCATGGAAGCCGTGCCAATTCTGGATGGATGTTCTTAGAAATGCACTGGAGAATAACCACTGAGAGGGCGTGGCAAAGATGAGTGTGAAACCAGGTATGATATGATGGATTCAGATTCTGTAATGAAGAGAGTCGAGTGTTCTGAGAAAACCGATGTAGGTTTCATGATATGGACCAAGCAGTGATTTTAACTTAAGGTGGAGAAGCGTGGTAAGCCAAACTGTTTGGTTTGCTAGTTTGATGTTAATGTTAAATAGTATTTGAATCGAGAAGAGGGAAGTCTAAGTTATAAGCAGGTAAATGTCTAATCAAGTAAAGGTTTGTTTGCGATAAATGCCGTCATGAAGCAGCAAATCCGGGTCCTAACCCTCAGTGAGCAAGCCAGGGGCGACAGTGGCAAGGAAAAACTCCCTCGGAGCAAGAGGAAGAAACCTTGAGAGGAACCAGACTCAAAAAGGGGGAACCCATCCTCCTCTGGTTGACACCGGATAGCAAATTAATTACATTTATACTTAATGGATCAATGAATTTAGAGAAGTTCTATCAGAGTAGCGGTAAAAAGTAAGAAAATGGAATCTTTGGAGGTGTTAGTGGTCATGTAGGTGATATCTCCACTAGACAGTAAGATGCTCCATCGAGGAGGTGTTGGATAAGACTGAAAAGATGGAATTCCAAACATTGGGGAAATCTAGATGGCTAGCAGAAAATGACTGAGTGTGGAGAAAGGGGTCTGAGTATTGTTAGTAGTTGAGGCAGAAGTGAAGTTCTGTCTTTTGAATAGTTTTTGAGGAGAAGTCTGAGTGTGATTTGGAGGAGGAGGAGTTCAACTAGTTACTAAATGTGACTGAAGAAGCTGGCGGAGTGCTGTGAGTTGACTGGCGTCAGGGAGGCTGCAGTGATGGAAAGTTTGTATGAAGGGAAGGTAATGTTGAGCAGGGCTGTGTTTACATCTGAATGGCCTGTAATGAGAACGACTTTGTGGATGATGTAGTGTCGTACTAGATGCCGTGAGACAACGAATGGAGTGTGTCTGAATGGATAGACTTCTGTCTACTCATGCCCCAAAAGGAGAGCGGCAACGACGAGGAGAGTCAGTGATTGTAGAAGACAAGCTGCAGTTGTAGGATGTGAGAAAGAGTCTGTGATTGCAAAGGTTGAGCAGCTGTCGTGGGTCCGGTGAGAGAGAGAGAGTCTGTGGTTGTAGAGGACGAGAGTTCTGTTAAGGAGGACTTCCGTGAGAGAGAAGCAATCAGTGAGCCAGCCGGAGGAGGCACAGCAGTAGGTTGACCTGTAAAGAAAATGCCAGGAAGATTGAGGGAGCGAGGGAGGATTGAGGCAAGCAAGAGGCAAGGCAGTAGTGGGACCTGTAAAGAAAAGGCAGGAAGATTAAGGGAGGTGGGAGGAGGGATAATTGAGGCAGGCATGGGGCACCACGGTAGGGGGACCTGTGAAGAAGTGGCAGAAAGATTCAAGAAGGGATGATTGAGGCAAGCATGAGGCAATACAATAGGGGGACCTGCAAAGAAATGGCAGAGATCGAAGAGGGGATGAGTGATGCAGGCAGGAGGTGCAGCAGTTGGGAGACTTGTAAAGAAATGGCAGGAAGATTAAGGAAGGAAACAGGATAAGGGCAGAACGAGAGAACAGAGGGACGATTGAAGGGAAGGGGAAGTTGGACGATTGAGGTGGGGGAGGGACGATTGAGGGAAAGGGAAGTTGGACGATTGAGGGAAGGGGAAGTTGGACGATTGAGGTGGGGGAGGGACGATTGAGGGAAGGCGAAGTTGGACAATTGAGGTATGAGGAAGGATGATTAAGTAGGAGAGGTGACTGAGCCCAAGAGGCGATGCTGGAAGAGGCAGAAACACACGTTTGATGTATAACGTTGTGACGTCGGTGGCGTGGCCGTGCCAGAAGTTCATTTCTCAGAAGCTGAGACAGCATTATAAACAATTCTGCAGCTACATAGTGACGACGTTTGTCAGTACATTGTGACCTTTTGAAATCCTTCATGTCTTCAATTATACAATCATAAGTGTACCAATAAGAAGTCATGATACCAAGAAGCTACATTATGTGGTAGCGAAATAGTGACAACACTGATGAGGTGACATGAGGCATGACCTGCTATAAAACAACGCTGTAAGATGGTAGACAACGGTGTGACAACGTGTGTTCGCTGGAGCGTGAGAAGCCGCGAGTGAAATCAGCACGGTTGAGGCAGAACCAACAGCTGCAGGCTGCAGTAGCCTGGAGGGAGCAGCAGGGGGGCAGGGGTGTAGGGATAGACCTGTTAGACCAGGCGTCGTTCCTCCGGAACCAGCAGGAGGCGTGACGTCATCGGGGCGGCCAGGATGTTTACCTCCGATGGAGGGCAGAAGCGAGGAAAATACGGCCCAGACCATGAGGCAGAAGGGGAGCAGGGAACGCGACGTTCCACCAAACTTGGAGCCTGACGATAGTCCAGTCCAGTGTTCCCGGAAGGCGAGATTTAGAGGGAGAGAAGAAGCGCGGGGGGGCTCGGCAGGCGCGGGGGACGCAGGGACCCGCCGCGTGAAGCAGCCGAGGAAGAGCCGGGGTGCGGCAAACGAGAGCGGCCACGTCTGGGAGACGATAGAAACGGAGCAGTCCCAGCGGCAGCGATGATAAAGGACCCCAAACGAGGAGCAGCGCGATGAATAGCGGGAGGCAGGATGTGCTGGCGATTGGCGAAGAGCCAGCTGTCCGAAGCAAGTCCGTGTCGGCAGAGAGCAAGGAAGGAGCAGTCAACGGGCCAGTCGGTGTGAATTTCGTCACGAGAAGGTGAGGGCAGAGGAGTGGTTTATATAGAGCGTGTAATGATTGAAGGGAGGAGTTTGGGCGTGGTCCTTCTCCCAAACTTAAGTTATTTCATAACTTCATATGTATATATATATATATATGTATATATATATATATATATAAACGTTTGAGAAAAAAAAGTGGGATCAGTGTGGATCAGCAGGCTTGTAACATATAAATACACAAAGTATTATCAGTTCTTACATTTGTCATTATTGCTTTGGCATTTATTTCATAATAAATACTGAAATTATACATTACATACACATGCGCAAAAATGACACATAATTAATAGTTCTGGATCTGGAAATAACACATCAGCTATAGGGCTACTTTTCTGTAGATTACGTTTATTTTGCTCCCTCTTTGTTACTGTAAAATGGATACAATTAATATATTAGCACTTGAAATGTACATGTGCCTATGACTGCTAGAGGACAGAAGGACAGAAGGCTGCATTTCACTGTGCAGCCAAAAAATGTTGAGATTTAATCGGGTCAATCAATAACTGCTGAAACAGTCCATCACTTTAATTCTGGTACATTTTTAATGTAATATTTTTTTGTGCTCTCTCACTGTATGGGATATAGTGGAGGCCTGAAAAATCATGCCCTTAATTGGCTAGCCTTGCCTGAGATATCAGGGGGCTGTATTTACATTCAGGACTCCCACAGAGCAGGTATTATTTGGGTGGTGGATAATTCTCAAAACTGCAGTGATACTGAAATCATCATTTATATGCGTTGGTATTTATAACACCTTTAATGGAATTCTTTCGATTTTGTTTCTAAAACCTACGAATGAATCTTAATAACACCTTCATAAAACAAATGTATAAGACATATAAGTGGTGAGCATTGTTTGCCTATTTGTATCAATTATAAGGAAATCATTAAATATAACTCTAAAAGGGCAGTAGATGGACGAGGGAGTTTGAAAACTCTTCAAATGTAAGATTTATCTGTACAAGCAAAAACAGAAACAATCAACACTGGTATTTTTTTGTTGTTCTTTATGGATGTGAGAAAAACTGACAATAAAAAAAAATCTAAAATATTTGCACAGCAGTATTGGTGCATTTGAACTTGCAAAGACATTTGAGTAGACTTTTGTTGGCAAACAAATTGATCCTTAGCCAAGCCTCACCACTGTGGTCACTTTCTGCAAAATGGACTTCAATCAAATTTTGGTAATGGTGGCAGTAAATTAGTCATGATTATTACACTAAAAAATGTGCCAAGGTGTGATTAAAGATAATTTTATTCAGATATGTTGTCAGATTTGTTGTCATTTGTAAGATGGAGTGGTGTTTGTTTCATTTCTGAGGCAGAAAAAGATTGAGATTATAATATGTGGAGGACCAAAACTACAGTTCATATTAAAACAGGCCAGATAATCACACAGACAAATAAACAAATAAAGTAAAGACAGAATGAAATACAATAAATCAATTACAAAAAGAGAGTTTGTGCGTAAAGATAAATGCACTCATAAGCATTTAATCAATTCTATTGATTCATTAAAATATATTGAAAGATGTTGTGAGAAAGACAAGTCTTCCTTATCCAAGTCAAGATCCTCAGCATCTAACATTACTCTATCTAGCTCTGGTGTTAGCCAAACAGAATCGTTTTTGCAAATGTTTTGAATTGGCCAGTGATTATGTTGTGCATTTTCTTGTATTTTTCTAGTTAACATCTTAAAATTTAAAATTAATTTATCTGAAAAATCTATATTTTCCTTTGTGCTACTGAGGTTTTTGGTCTGTTCACACAAGTGCTATGGATGCTATGGGTGATTAAAGCTACAAGTTAGACCAAGAACAGTGACTGTAAAAGGTGGAGGAATAAATTTAACCTCTTAAAACTGCCTGTGTGGAACCCACACTTCAGTTCCTTACTCTCAGTCCCTTTTTATGGTTACTTACTATAAAACATAAATACTTACCTAATTTATTTATAGTTTATTAGTTTCATGTAGTTGTTAATGGTAAGTCATCAAGCTCAGTGTTGAGTCATCTAGGCCTGGACTTTGCCAGTTTAAAGAAGGTTTAGCAGCAGTTCTTAATTTTTTAATAAGCCCCTTTGGGTTCTGTGACTCAGTGGCTGATTTTGATCCTCTTTATTCATTCCTTTGCAACAGTCCTCTGCCTCAGATTCAGTCACATTCTCGCCAGATTAGAGAGGACATGTAGTTTTCATGATCAGTGCAGATCATATAATAATATATAAAATTACCTGTACACTCTATCCATACGTGCTGTAGGGCTGCTGATACATCCATCCTTTTAGTCTGCCTGGAGTAGATATAGTTTTTACCTCTAACAATGGAAATATGCAACAAATATGTAGAAGCTCATTACTGAACAAAATCGTTGTGCTTTGATTCTTTCATAGAAATATGTGACTTTACCAGGCAAAAAATGTGTACATAATGTAATATGTCACACCCGGGCCAGAGTAGGACTTGTCTTTAGACTGGGAATCACATAATGCAGACCAGCCTACTCCAAACTTTCCCCTTGCTATTGATCCACATTATACCAGAACAAAGGTTTACATATGGACGGAAATGACATGTCCCTACCAATAATTTGGATTTAAAGAATTGTCCCTACCAATATTTGAGTGAACTCATTCACATTATATTTGGAGCGAATAACATTGATTGACCTGTCCAGACTCCCAGTAATTGAGACGCAGTTTAATCAGGCTCAAAAGACTGACATCATGACATGCATTTTTTTACTCCTTTACTAGGTGGAGCCAGAGCTGATCAGCGAGCTAGTGGTACGTTATCAAGGCTCTCAGTCCTCAAACATAAAGCACAGGCGAAAATGCTGTCTTTAAGATGACTTGATAATTTTTCATGTCATGACAACATGTTTGATTATTTGTAGATAACATGGCACTGAAAAATAGAAGCAACATCAGGAGCTGGTTAACTTTCCACTGTGAAATATAATAAGGTCAATAGATGTTAATTACCTGTGTTCACTAGCATTAACTAGCAGGCTAGCAGACAGATTTCTTGGGGGAGCAAACAAAAAACATCCAGTTTTTTGTTTTCTTACCAATATTGGGACCAATCTACTCCCTTGTACCAGACCATAGCCTATTTCCAACAGCAGCGCATTCATCACTGTACATTCTCCACCAGCACTTTTGCCCTGATACAAAATAATATCAACCAATCAGAAAACTAGATTCACACAACACCACAGACATGAGCCCAGAAAGGATAACAAAACTTCAAGTTTGACAGGTACAAAAACAAGGATAAAACACAGCAAAGTTAAAAACCTAAATCAAATAATCAGCAAAAGCATATCACCACAGCAGGCATTAAATGTGTTCAGAAAACATGCCCATGTCTTACCTAAAACGACAGAATGCACTAAGATAGAGGCAGCCATTCATTTCAATATTTTTGCGAAGACTATTCCTGCCTTTGTAGCACAGTAGCAATGTATTTACCAAATTTACATTTTTACATATGTTTCATTTTTGATGGGTATTCATCATTTAAGTATATACAATGATATTAAGGGACTTTCTCAAGGTTAGCTTCTTACTTAAATTTAGTTTCACAGTTTCACTTAAACAGTGCAGTGGTTACAAGTGCCTGTACCATACTCTTTATTATTTGAAGGGAAACGCTAAATGAGAATATGAAGTCCCTCCTTCGTGTTAATTTAATCTATTAATTTTTAAGGTACTTATGACACTATACCCAGAGAGATCACAAAGGAAGACTTGATAGTCAGACAGACTAGTTAGCTAACTAACAATAAATCAGCCACAAAAATGGGCAACATTTCATTCACTTATCCAAACTCTTGAAATATCTGGTTCATAAATTCCCTCTTACATGCCAAGCTGAGCGATTGAGCATGCTTGCCCGGTTCCAGTTGTTAAGCATGGGGGCATTGACTAACATTTCTCAACCACTCACAGAGACCTTAGGAGGTGACAGAATAATTTGAGTGATAGAGTGATCTATTTCAAGCCTTTATTTATTTTAATGTTGATGATCATGGCTTACAGCCAGTGGAAACCCAAAAGTCATTATCTCAGAAAATTAGAGTATTATATAAGGTCAAATTAAAAAAATGATTTTTAATAATATTGGCCTACTGAAAAGTATGTACAGTATATTCACTTAATACTTGGTCAGGGTTCCTTTTGCATGAATGACTGCATCAATGCAGCATGGCATGGAGGCGATTAGCCTGTGGCACTGCTGAGGTGTTATAGAAGCCCAAGTTGCTTTGATAGCAGGCTTCAATTCGGCTGCATCGTTGGGTCTGGTGTCTCTCATCATCCTGTCTCATCTTGACAGTATCCCATAGATTCTCTATGGTGTTTAGGTCAAGCGAGTTTACTGGCCAATCAAGCACAGCGACACTGTGGAGATTAAACTAAGTATAGATACTTTTGGCAGTGTGGACAGGTGCCAAGTCCTGCTGGAAAGTGAAATCTGCATATTTGTAAAGCTTGTCAGCAGAGGGAAGCATGAAATGCTCTAAAATGACCTGATAGACGGCTGCGCTGACTTTGGACTTGATATAACCCAGTGGACCCCAAAATAACACTGATTGTGGAAATTGTGGATTGTATGCCTCTCCATTCTTCCTTCAGACTACGGGAGCTTGATTTCCAAATTAAATGCCAAATTTACTACAATCTGAAAACAAGACTTTGGACCAGTTCTTTTTCTCCTTGGCCCACGTAAGACGATTCTGACGTTGTCTCTGGGTCATGAGTGGCTTGACACAAGGAATGCGACAGTTGTAGCCCTGTCCTGTGTGTGGTGGCTCTTGTCCACTCCTTGTGAATCTTACCCAAATTTTTGATTGGCCTTTCCTTAACAATCGTTTCAAGCCTGCGATTAGCCCCGTTGCTTGTGCTTGTTTTTTCCTTCCCACTTAACTTTCCATTCACTGTAAACCCAAACAGTATTGTTAACTTATGTTCTTTATTGGTATAAAAATCAAATCCTGTTATTTAGTTAACCCAGCATCAAGGTTTTGCGCTGTCTTGACATTTTATTATGTTTTAAGTTTAACTGAGTACATTTTTTTGAGTAACGACTGTCACTGACATTATAATTTATGCGTATCCAAAGTCACGCGGCATCTGACATCACCAACATGCCTGGTGTCCCGGATTAACTTTTCATACTGGTCAAGATGGCGTTATGTGACCGTATTAGCTTTAGGCGCCAGCGTGGGGGTTAGCTTTATGCTAACGTAGATAGTGCTAGATGTCGATATTCAAATAGCTAGGTCTCACCAGTCAGTCACCAACAAAACAAGTCAAGTCAAGTCAAGTTTATTTATATAGCGCTTTTTACAACGATGTTGTCTCAAAGCAGCTTTACAGAGTTTTGAAAACAGACAGTTATAACATATATCCCCCAGTGAGCAAGCCAGAGGCAACAGTGGCAAGGAAGAACTCCCTCAATTGGAGGAAGAAACCTTGGGAGGAACCAGACTCACAAGGGGAGACCCATCCTCCTCTGGTCAAACAGTATTTACAGTTTGAACTAAATGCCAAAGAAAGGAGCCTCTGTTTGAAATCTGGATAGCAAAGCTTTAGAAGCTGCACAGATAGAGGCAGTGTATGACTGAGACAGTCTCTGGCTGAGTCTTTATGTAAAGTGGGCGTGAGCTGAAACAGTCCCATCCTATCTCAGTGCTGGTGCATCTGGATGGCACAGTGATGTAACTGAGGGTGTAGTAGTAAATGGACCGGTGAGCTGGCTGGTGATGGTGAGGTGATGGCCCGATGATCAGTCCTTCAACAGCGTTCAACAGACATTCATTTCCTCAGGAAGAGTAAAGAGAGAGAGTTAGTTGGGCTCGGGAGAATGACTGTAGAGAATATGAATTTTCAGAATTTTAGAGTGCGGCTGGCGACTCTGGCAGATCTAACTATAAGAGCCTAAACTAAAAGGAGAGAACCAGAAGGTAACATGGACATGAGAGCACCCTGAGAGACTGGGGTCCCCCCACTCCACCATCAACAAACCTGTGTGATCGCGTGAAGTGGTGGAACAACAGCACCAACATCTCAGTTTACCATAAACCTCTGTGTCCAAGAACCCCCAGATCTCCTGCCTTTATCTAAAAGAGAAGATTAATTACCAAAAGCTAAACTAAACAAGTATGTTTTCAGTCTAGACTTAAATATTGAGACTGTGTCAGAGTCCCGAACATTAACTGGGAGATTATTCCACAATTTTGGGGCTTTGTAGGAAATTGTAGTCCATTGTAGTCTTCTGAATTTTAGGAACTATTAGAAAACCAGCATCCTGTGATCTGAGTGAACGTGGCGGTTCATAATAGGAAATTAGATCTTGCAGGTACTCCGGTGTGAGACCGTGCAGGGTTTTATACGTCAGTTATAGAATTTTATAGTTGATACGGAATTTAACTGGAAGCCAGTGTAGTGCTGATAAAACTGGACTGATGTGATCGAATTTCCTGGTTTTAGGTAGTACTCTAGCTGCAGCGTTCTGAACTAACTGAAGTTTATTCAGGTTCCTGCTGGAGCATCCTGACAATAATGCATTACAGTAACCTAGCCTTGAGGTTATAAAGGCATGCGCTAACTTTTCAGCATCAGACACAGATAACGCATTTCTTAACTTTGAAATGTTTCGTAGGTGAAGAAACGCTGTTCTTGTAATATTACCTATGTGTTGATTAAATGTCAGATCTGAGTCAATTTTTACACCAAGATTTTTGGCTACTGAACCAGGAACTACAGAGAAGTCAGCAAGATTTAACATTTGAACATTTAATCCGAGCAGCCTTTGGGCCGAGGAGGAGGACTTCCGTTTTGTCAGGGTTCAAAAGAAGGAAGTTCTGTAGCATCCAAAGTCTAATATCTCTTACACAATCTTCTATCTTATTCACTTTTGTAGAGTTAGACGATACATTATTTATCTTTACAAACTGAAAGCGATCACTAAGGTAAGATGTGAACCAGGATAACGCTGTTCCTGTGATTCCAACTATATTTTCTAGTCTGTCCAAGAGAATAGTGTGATCTATAGTGTCAAAAGCTGCACTTAGATCGAGTAACACCAGTAGAGATACGTGGCCCTGATCAGAGGCAAGAAGAAGATCATTTGTTATCTTAACTAAAGCTGTCTCTGTGCTGTGATGTGGCCTAAAATCAGATTGGAATTTTTCATATATGTTGTTCTTATGTAGATGAGAACAGAGTTGTCAAGCTACAGCCTTTTCTAAAATCTTAGAGATAAAAGGTAAATTGGAAATCGGTCTATAACTGGACAGTTCTCTGGGGTCAAGATTTGGCTTCTTTATCAAGGGTTTTATCACAGCTAGTTTAAAAGACTTAGGTACATGACCCAGACTAAGAGGAGAGTTGATGATAGTTAAGATAGGTTTAATAATAGCTGGTAATACTTGTTTCAATAGGCTTGTTGGAATCATATCGAGTGTGCATGTAGCAGAATTTGAAGAAGAGATAAGTTTTTCTAGTTCTGTCTGCTGTAGTGGACAAAATGTTTCTAGTCTTTCTTCAAAACCACATTTTGTGCTGTTTGAGCCAAACCGGATGAATGATAGGTTACTCGTATTGGTAGAACTTTTTGTCTAATATTCTCGATTTTGCTATCTCGATTTTTGGTAAGTTTTGCGATGGTGCTAAATAAAACTCTAGGATTGTTTTTGTTGTGTTCGATGAGTGAGGACAGGTATGCTGAGCGTGTTTTAATAAGTGCCTTTCTGTAACTGCTAAGGCTGTCCTTCCAAGCAGAGTGAAATACCTCCAGCTTGGTCATTCTCCATTTGCGCTCTAATTTCCATACTGTCTGTCTTAAGGTGCGTATTTCATTGTTGTACCACGGAGCGAGCTTTTTCTGTTGCATCTTTTTAATTTTTATAGGTGCAACGTTGTCTAAAGTTAATCGAAGCGTATTTTCTACGCAGTCAGTTAGTCTGTCTAGCTCTGTTGGGTCTGATGATGGAAAAATCATGGTTGATAAATCTGGAAGGATTTCAATAAAGTGCTGAGATGTATTTGGCATTATTGAACGTTTCATGCAATAACGGGGTGATGTACATACATTTTTACTGAGACTCAATTCATATGAAATTAGGTAGTGATCTGAAACTACTGAAGTCTGTGGAAGAACAGGAAGATTATGTATATCAATACCTAAGGTCAAAACTAGATCTAGTGTGTGATTACAGGAATGTGGAGGCCCTATTACATTCTCAGTGAGACCAACAGAGTCTAAGATAGATGAGAAAGCCTTTTTTAATGGATCTGCTGAGTTTTCAAAGTGAATAATAAAATCTCCTGCAATTATTACTTTCTCAGTGCTCACTGCCAGATCTGCAACAAAGTCACTGAATTCTTTTAAGAATTCAGAATAAGGTCCTGGTGGTCTATAAATGCTGACTAGGGTGAGTACACTTCTATTAGTGGTCGGATTGGTGATGTTTATGAGAAGAATTTCAAAAGAATTGAAAGTGAGATTGTGTTTCTGACTCATGTCTAATGAATATTTATGAATGACACATATACCCCCTCCTTTACCGGACAGTCTGGGGCTGTGTACATACTTATAGCCTATGGGAGTGGCTTCATTTAATGCCAAATATTCCTCAGGTTTAATCCATGTTTCTACGAGACATAACACATCAATTTTATGATAAGTTATTGTATCATTTACAATGACAGCCTTAGAGTTCAGTGATCTTATATTAAATAAACCAAACCTTAATTCAGAAACACTGCAGCTAGAAACTGGATCTAATATTCTTATATTAACTAAGTTATTTAAACAAACTGATTTAGATTTTCTAAGTTTGTGTTTAATTCGGGGCAGTGAAACAGTCTCAATATAGTTGTACTGCCCATAAACATTTAAATGACAGATATTTTAAATGGACGTCCTTCCTTATCGTTAAGAGTTTGGTTTATAGACGTACAGTTAACTTAGTTAGCTAGCTAGCGGCTTATCTGTTGGCAGTCACCGTAGTGGTAGCTAGCGCTAACAGAATTGAAGGACCGTTAAATTCAGCTAGATTGTTGGGAAAGGCGAGGAGGGGACATTGCTTTATTTTTCTTCCTTTATTACTTAACTGGCAATAAACAGACGAGCTTGAATCCTGTGTAGTTAATGCACAGCGATAGGAACATCTATAATGTGACTCCAGTGGTATTTTAAAAGGAATAAAATTCTTGTTTATTAAGCAAATCAGCATAATGCAAAACTTTGAACTTTCTTTGTTCTTGGTTTATATGGGTGGAGAATTTTTTACATCTGTTTGAATAACCAGTTAATTCTTCACAACAAATTCTGTATTTGTTCTTGTTTGTTCACTTTAATGTGAACATCACTTAAGTTGAAGTTTGTATTTAAATAAAATATCTGCATCAAATTTAGGAAATTGTTTTTCACCCCGAACATTTAATTGATTTTTAATTGTTTGAAAATCTAACCAAATGCCATCTAAAGTGACATCAGTAAAAGTCACACGCCATTACCAAATGCATGTTTCATTTTTCTTAAAGGAATTATATGGATATGATATTGTTAAAACAGACTTGTGCTTAAATAATTTCTTTTGATTTGTCAATCAAGGAGGAAAATGATATGAACACAAGATGCACTTTCGTTCGTGCACTTTCAATCTTCAAGAGTTACAATGTAAGCAGTGCCACATGTAAATATCAGTTAAGACAAATCCATACGTATTATAAAGTACAAGTATAATGAGTTTGCAGCTAAAACATGTCTACTACTGCAGCGTATATTTAATAAATCTGGTCAAGTAATTAAACAATGACCTTTTGTGGCTTAGGGTGTCAATGACTGACCACTCTGTTTGTCGCGAATCTATATAATACACAAGTTTCACTTTTTATACTGAATTACTGAAATACATTATTTTTTTGATGATATTCAAAAATGCACTTGTAATTTGATTGATGGACCTGAAACAAGATAGCAGAAGTTCCACACATAGTCTTTGCATCAAACAAAACCGTATCGTGTCTGTCTTAGTTTCTACCCTTGCAGCTTGATCAGAGAGAAAATCAAACAAATTAAGTTCCTGAAAAAAAGATTTAACTCTTTAATTCAGTAATTCCGTAGATGATGAAATCTCTCTCGCTCTTTCTCTCTCTTTCTCTCTCTCCAGTTTCATTCCCCTTTCCATTTTGCGCGCGTGGTCTCACTCCCTTTGGCTCGACGTCAGTAGCGGTGCAGCAGTGCAGCAGTTTACTGAGCTCGTGGCTTTTCTGTCGCCGACGTTTCATCCTCTCGCGCCCCCTCCTTCTGTTCTGCAGCACGCGTACCCGGATCTCCCCCGTCAGCGATGGATGGCCCGTGCAGCCCATGAATAGGAGAAGGACTATTTGGCATAGTGAAAACACAGGTGACACGAATAGAGGAGGGGAGAGGTCGAGAGCGGATGTTTTCTGTGTGGAGAAGTTGACCATGCCGTGGATGCTTCTTCTTTATCCCTGACGAGCTCCCGTGGAGAAATCGCCGTCATACACGCGGGGCTCGCTTCAGGCAGGCGAGCAAGATGAGCAGCAGTCATCCCCGGTTACCAGGACCAATGCCGTGGCTGCTGCTGCCTTTCTTGTTGCTTCTGGGCTGCTCTTTTGGGATGCCTCACGTTCTAAGATTCGGTAAGGAAGACAAGTTACTGTCGCTTTTAACTGGCAGGATTTACGTTTGGGTGCCGTATGCCCTTTAGTAAGTTTTCCGTAATAAACCTTAAGAACATGACACGGCTTTTCAGAGAACGTCCTGCCTCAAAACACCGTAATCTGCACAAATAGGTGGTTGCATGCAACTAACTACCATTGCAAGGAATGTTGGTTCCTTACTTTGGCAATATGTGAATGTATAAAAAAGACTAGATTAGATGGTTGACTTATAAACAGTTTATTGTGTTTAAAAGACGTTTATGATCGGGAGGAAGGTTATTGTTTCTGGTCCGTATTAAAATGTAAATATATGAGATCAGCAGAAGGCTCTGCATGTTCGAAGATCTATAAAAACTGACGTTAAGATGAATTACTTCTCTCCTAAGACTATTAACGAGGCTGGAAAGATTGCATCTCTCTCTCTCTCTCTCTCTCTCTCTCTCTCTCTCTCACACACACACACACACACACACTCTCTCTCTCTCTCTCTCTCTCTCGCTCTTCCTCTTAAATTGAGCAACAAGCGTATGCTCATTAGCTCTGTTGCTGTGTGAGGTCTATAAAACCGAGAACACAGTGTATGTATTATGCTTTGTGGGTTTTGGACAGAAGCTCCAGGCACCAACCAAACAATAATGTTGTGCAGAGCTACTGGGCTAAAGCCCAGTGTTAGGACGGAGTTAAACCACTGGACTGGTTATTATAATATAGCATTACAGTCAATGTAAGATGATTAGTGTCAGCTGTCAACACAAAACTGGCCATATGAGGGAACTGAATGCCCTGTTTAAGAGTCAGAGCGCGTGTGCACGTTGCCATTGTGAAAGCGGGGGATGCGCACACACACACACGGTCGGTCGCCCTTGCTTCCGTGCCACGCCGATCTCCTTTCACGTGCACTCGGGGGAAGACTCGCGTATTACAAATCAGGAGAAATGTGGTAATGCACGAGAGGCGTAGAGATACGGCGCCCTTATATCGTCCTCAGTTCTTTCTGCGTTGAATACGTCCGATTCAGCACCACGGACAGCGGCTCAGTTTAGACGACGCAAACGGGAGGGCCTAGCTCCTAAAATACACGTTTCGAAATAGCCAATTGGCTTCCACGATTTTACTGGCAATCTTTAATTGGAAACGAATCTGTACAATATGCAGTGGTTCTTTAAAAAAGATTGCACATCTTATTTACCAAATGAAATCCATGGAAGTGCTTCATGTACCTTTAAAAAAAGGTTCTTTAGTAAATCTCAGTGCTTGAATACCAAAACTTGACAACTCAATAAACCAATTAAATGCATAAATTCTTTGCATGGTTAAATGGCTTTTTCATAAACCTGTGTTATGTGATTCTTAAAACAACCTTTTTAAAACGGTTGTATACAGCACCTAAAAGGGTTCCAGTGTAGTTACAAATCATAGAACCCCTGTTGTCAGGATTATAGTGGGAGTTAACTAGACCACGGTCTTAGTTGCCTTCTGTACTATACAGTATTGCTTTGTTTGCTCTACACAAACTGTGTATCCTGTCAGACCACAGAAATATTGTTGGGAATTGTCTCTCCAGGTTAACTGAAATAATATACATTGCAGTTTTAGGATTAAAAAATGCAGAGAAGATAAAAAACGATATTTTACAAAAATGTATGCATGCTCTAATGATAGCAGGGTTTTTTTTTAATATTTGAAGTCACGTCATAATATCAGTATTATCATTTTAAAATGGCACTACACAGACCAAGAAAAAATCCCTGTAGGCAAATATGCAATGCATGATGACATTGAGAGAATATAATACTACAAAGTAAGTAACGGAAAGCTGTTTAACAACAACAGCAAAAGATATGTAACCTAGATTTTGGGGAAGGAAGTTCCATAGTCTGGGATCCCAGAGTGGGATATCTAGTCATGGAATGCACAGCATTCTGAATAGAAAATTGTTGTCCAAATGTTGTCCACAGAAAAACTGACCTTATAATATCTGCCACCAATTTAAGCTGGGTTAGGATGTATTTCATCACAGAAGACTGCCCCCTTTTTTCTTTCTTATCCATCATAGCCATCAGTCATGCTTAATACTTCATGCCTCATGGTAAAGTTTTGCAACATGTGGGCTTCTGTGATTATTATTATTATTATTATTATTTTATTTATTTATTTATTTTACAATTTTCCAAATTACTTTGTTTAAGGTTATACCTAACGTTCTGGAGATGTATACAAGTCAATTTCCAGACTTCTACTCAAGAAAACATCAAACTCTGTGGCACCCCTTGATGCTAATGTTATGGCTGTTTACCTAATGAAACATTAGGTTCTACACCAGCGCACACCCACCCACAGTGCAAAATAATAATATAATAATAATGCTCGCTCCTACTGACTGCACAAAGGTGAAGTCAGCTTTTTATTCACCAGTTTTCCTGTTTTGTCTTAAATTATGTGGCAGGTACATTTTGGCACATGCTACACCATTTAAGGTGGATCAGGAAAGAACTGAACATAAAATAATCAAATAATACCACAGAGAGTATGTGAATGGGCAGTGACAGCATATTAATTTCCTTTAAACAGTTTGCTACTTTCAGTTGAAACCCTGACCCAGTTTAACTTTCATTCTTCAAATTATTTAGCTGTTGTACATATGCATAAGTAGAGGTGCTCCATATCTGATATGAATAAGGCTTAGAGTGTTGTAATGGTGGGTGAATTTTTTGTAGTTGTCATATACTGAAAAGAAATAGAATGCCCTGTTATATTTTGTTCCTGTTATCAGAATACTACAAATAAATAGCACTAATGCCATCAATAGTGGTCAATGACATTCTTTAGTAAACACCTGAAACACCTAGACCATAGCAGTGTTGTGTGTTTTCCTGCATTAATTTTCCTTAAGTGATTCCCTTTCAAGCACTGGAATGTGTGGAGAATTACATGTACTTGTAAGGTTGCTATAGGTTTTTTTCACTGTCTAAATACTGCTGGCTTTGCTCTGTTTGCTTCCTTAGGCTTCCCAGTGGGGTATTTCTGAGATGAGCTGTTGCTGAGTGTGAGAAGTTATGCAAAATGCCTTACCGGCAAATCATGATAGCTGGAGGTTTTCCCAGTAGGCCGGTCATGTTGTAGCTGAATGTACTTATTCTCACTAAATATGTATTTCTAAAAGCAACTCCAGCAGTATGCTTAAGAACATCCTGTAAATAACAATAAAAATCTGACAGCGAAGTATAAACATATAAGATACCAGTGCTTGGGTTGTCCTAGCTTTAACTGACTCTCTTAGAGGTCAAGTGAAAACATTGTTATCTCAAAGATTGTTACCTGTCAAATGAAAGGCATTAACTCTATTAACATACTTACTCAATGTGCTGCAGTTATGTTGTGGTGCTACTATAGAGTTAGTATGTGTTACACTGTTGGATCAGATATAGTAGTACTGTTGGGGTTTCACACTATATACACCACTGAGCAAATGTTTCAGACAATTTTTATTAATTCAAAGTAATTTATGTGTGGATAGAGTATTAATTGATTTGCTGTGGGCCCCATCAGATCTGACTTGATCTATATTTGATATAGACATATTAACAAAAGTCTGCAGTCTGCGAATCAATCAGAGCAAGGAATAGGGAAAAGTAAGCAAGTATTTTAAACAACAGATATTTTCTCATGTGTCTTATGAAAATATATTACTAAATGTATTTTAAATACTTTACTGATTACATTTGGGATAATTTATTCAATATTTAACCATCAACTCTTGCCAATCATTAAGTTTTTACGCTTGCAAATTGCACATGGTGGTGTTCTTTTTCTAGTTTCTTCAAAGCTTCCAGAATATTGTTTGAAATCTCTTAACAGCTTTCAACCTGGTAACTGCCAAAAGAGAATAGAGAATAATTCAGAGAATAATTGTTTTGTTTTGTTTGTGTGCATTTTTGGTGCTGGAGAACTCTTTCCTAGTCACACCACCAAAAAACTCCATTTTTCTTATCACTCTTTACACCACCTTAAAACCATCCTCCCTTCTCAGTCTCCTGACAAATCTGTATCAATTTTCAGATACCACATTTTTAAAAAACACATCCACAAAATAGAACTTTCTCTTTATAGCAAGACGAAACTCCAGCACTGGGGGATAAACTAGTGCAAGAATAGTTTAAGCTTGCTGTACCTTTAGCAATTTAGGTGTAATTTGTCTTCCGCTGTCAATTAAACAAGGACAAATTTGCCACAGACGTGGGTTGTTTAATACTAGCGTGCAGAAACATGGAACCTCTTGCAGCTCTCAACAGCTTTGAGGTAACAAAGCAGTGATGTATTACATTTTAGCATGCATCACACACAACAGCTGGAGGGAATGGCTGAGGGGAAGACTGGGGAGAGACAGAACGAGAGAAAGACAGAGAGAGAGAGCTGCTTCAATTCAGTAGGTCCTTATGTGAATTTTTTGGTTCTGAAATCTATGGACAACAGTATCTTAAAAAGGAATTTAGTTTGAAGGTCTCAGCCTGCCCAGTAGAAATGTGTTAAAAATCATTTTCAATATTACACACATAGAAAATAATGTGAAAACACAAGAAGAGAGTGCTAGAATGACTGCAAGCTTGTTTGGCCTTAAAGCAACATTTCAGTGAAAATTTAACATTTAAAATCTCCTCGTAGTTGGTCATTGAAGACATGTTCAGTTTGTATCTTCATTTTTACATGGGGGTTCTCATGATAATGTAAACTTATATATATATATATATATATATATATATATATATATATATATATATATATATATATATATATATATATATATATATATATACATATATGTTCTGCTCGCTTTCCAAGTGTTAATATTACACTGTACTGTGTTATGTCCAGCACTGACAGTATGCTTGACATCAAGTTAAATAACTTTTTATTCTGTATTAGCTACACTAGTCTTGCGTCACTACTGTAAAATTAATGAACCGCACTTCTGACCCCAAAAACGTCTTTGCTAGTTAACTACATTTGGGGTTCGGGGAAAAACAGTATAAATTGTGAGACAGTTATACGCATTATACTATTAAGGAACCTTCTGTTGTTTCACAGTGGCTGATCCTCAGCAATGCAGAATTGTACAGATTATACAGACCTGAAACTCATTTTGAAATTTTGTGGAACTTGATTTAAATTCAGTTCAGTAAATTCCATTCAGTAAAAGGGTTGTGATATACTGAAAACAAGTTAAATTAAAGAGATTTAAGATGATTAAAAAGCATTCTCAAACTGTAATTATACATTAGTTGGCTCTTCAGTCAGCTGAAGAGTTTAGTAAAGCTATACATAAATCTGTACAACTGATAAGTTAAAATTATTATAAGATATATTAACAGAAGAAAACAATTAGGAAAAGTAAGTGAAAAACTATTTGCATTTGAGGTCAATAGCAAAAAAGTTATATTTGAATAATGCTTTCATTCTAAAAGTGCTATAGAATGCATCTTTTCAGCATATTAAAATATTCTCTGATGGTCTGGGTGAATAATGTACACAGCTATTTACAACCCCTATGATTATGATGATTAATAATTTGATGAGCTTGGCTCTGATTTGGTGGTTTACAATGAGACACCACGATGATCACACAAAAGCAACACAAAATAATATAAACCTTGATATCAACACAGAATAAATAAAAGTTGTACTGAAACTTTCTGCTTCAGATAATCTGCTTTAACCGTTAAAAAGAAGATAAAATCACACAGCATGGCTGATACTGTTTGCTTTTAGGGTTGTAATGCTAGTTAAGGTGGAAACAGCTCCTCTCTTCAGTCTCGTCTTTGTCTAACACTGAGTAAAGCCTACTTAATGTTGTTCAAGGTCTAACAGACTGTCTGGATTGAAATGTGCAGGACAGTGTTACAACATTTTTTTCTTGTGAGTACTTCCTGTTTGCCAGCTTGTTTTGTGATTTTTCCATTCCACCTTAAGTGGTGCCACAGCCGCATTCCGGCACCTGAGCAAGTTGAGGCATTTAAGGTGGAACTGAACATTAAATTTAGAGGCTTGCAAATAGGAAGCCAACTCCTTGTTTAAAGATTAACATTAAGCCTATCTGCTAACAGTTCCTTGGAAAGGTTATGAAAAGTGCAGACATCACTTGCACAGACTGAAACAGTAGATTTGTGGCAGTACAATCTGCTATTGCTCTTGATAGATTATTGTTATTTTTGCTAGGCTGGAACATGAATTGATATAAGTAAATTTTGGATTAGGACTTGTTTTCAAACACAGGATTTGTATTTAAAAGTGTAGTTTTTGAGGTTCATGGTCAGTTCTTTGTAGTGAATGCTGTCTATTAATATATGACAGTATAAAAACAGCTTTTCATGCTATTGCACATTTAAATAGCACAGCAGTTACATTAAGACACATCAGGCGACCCATTGACTGTGGTTTGGTATTTCTGTATATGATTATTAACAGTGAATTAGCAGTATTTAACCATCTGTATATACTGAGGCAAATAGCATGAAGATGTTCTTTTGATACATTATTTAGATTAAGTAGATGCATTGTTACATTGTTACATTGTTAAATTAAGTAATCTGAGTAACTTTACCGAAAATTTAACTGTAACACTGGCTCTAATCTTAACCTCAACCCAAAACCTAATCCTGACCACAACCTTAACCTTAACCCAGAACATAATGTATGATAAAATAGGGATCTTATAGGGATAAACATTATCTCCGAAGCCAGAGAGAACATGCTTCATAACCTTAATTCATGCAATATCACAGCTTTCTGCTCCTTTTGTTTTTCTTTATCTCTTTTTCTTCAGTCTATCTTTCCCTATATATATATATATATATATATATATATATATATATATATATATATATATATATATATATATATATATATATTAATGCTGAATATGCTGAACAATATTTTATATAATGAAAACATGAAATTCTATTGAATCTAGAATAAAGATTTTTTTATAATAATGCAGGATGCATATTTAATTAGATATTGTTCATCTACTGAATAAATGTAATTCAAAAATATCCATAATTAAGCCAATATATATAGCCTTAATTGGTACAGAATCTTTACATTATGTGGAATATGGAATATCTTTGTAAGGATTTTTTTACATAGTAACAAAATGAACTACACACTAAAGGTTTTAGGGCACCTAAATCTATTTGAGAAAATAGATTTTCTCAATTGCTAATACACTGATTTATTTGTTGACTTATACAGTGCTGCTTAAAAATGTGTAAACCCTGTATCATCTTGTGAATTTCTATATATATGTGACCTAATACCATATAATCATATTTACTGTCACGCCTCCCGTCCATGTGCCCTTGTTTACGTCCCGTCCATGTGTTTCTGTTTTGTCGCGTGCTCCCTGTCTCCGCCTTTGCCCCGCCTCGCACACCTGTACCCCATCGATGTTCAGTCTCGTCACCTGTTCCCTCTTGTTAGCCCGTGTGTATATATACCCAGTGTTTGCCCTACGTCTGGGTTGGTCATTGTCGTGATATGTCCAGGTGATGTCTAGGTTATCTTGTAGTTTTTCCTTGCCAGTTCTGTTTATTTACCCGTTTGTTTACCCTCCGTTTACGTTAGTGTTATTAAAAAGTACTGTTTATTTCAAAAGCTTGCGCCTGTGTCTGAAATCCTGCTTCCGACCGTGACAGAATGACCAACCATTACAAGGACACCGCGAGCTTCTCAATCCCTCGGATCGAACACGAGGATTTTCTCTCCGCTTGGGAGCTCTGTGCGCTGCTGAAGGCGGATAACCCCGCTCTGCTCGCGGCTGAGATGGCGGCCGGGTATGCAGCCGTCTCGGCGAACCAGGCTAAGCGGCGTAGCAAACGCCGTAGCCGGAAGCAGACTTCGCGGGCGCCCGCCTGCACAGAGCCGCGGCCACGCGCTTACCCCGTCGTGGCGCCGCTCTCCAGCTCCGCCTGCACAGAGCCGCGGCCACGCGCTTTACCCCGTCGTGGCGTCGCTCTCCAGCCCCGCCTGCTCAGCGTCGCGGCCACGCGCTCACTCCTTCGCGGCCCCGCTCTCCAGCCCCGCTGGCGCTCCGGCGCCACCTGGTGCTCCGGAACGGAGGCGCTTCTGCTTCGCTGCCTCCGTGGACGTCAATGCAGCGCGGCCCGCTGCCTCCGTGGACGTCAATGCAGCGCGGCCCGCTGCCTCCGTGGACGTCAATGCAGCGCGGCCCGCTGCCTCCGTGGACGTCAATGCAGCGCGGCCCGCTGCCTCCGTGGACGTCAATGCAGCGCGGCCCGCTGCCTCCGTGGACGTCGCCGCAGTCCCTGCTCCTCAGTCGGCTCCTGTTCCTACTCCCCCTGTCTCCGAGGGCGTCAATGCAGCGCGGTCCGCTGCCTCCGTGGACGTCGCCGCAGTCCCTGCTCCTCAGTCGGCTCCTGTTCCTACTCCCCCTGTCTCCGAGGGCGTCACCGCAGCTCCCGCTGCCTCCGTGGACGTCGCCGCAGTCCCGGCTTCCCAGCCGGCTCCTGTTCAAGCTCCCCGGTCTGTTCCCGTGCCTGCTCCCCGGACGGTGGTCCGGTCTGTTCCCGTGCCTGTCTCCGCCCCCTGTGCGCCTCCTGTTCCTGTGATCCGGGCGCCTCCTGACTCCGCCCCTGGGCGCCTCCTGACTCCGCCCCCTGGGCGCCTCCTGACTCCGTGCCCAGAGCGCTTCATGGTTTTGTCCCCCGTAAGCTACCTGTTAAGGCAGACTTTGTTGCTCCCGCCCGCCCTGTTCTGTTTCTTTGCCTTGTTTTGTTCCCGTTTTTGTTCCTGTTCCTGGTTTCCGTGTTCCTGTCCCTGTCGTTCTGTTTGTTCCTGTTTTTCTGCCTTGTCCCCCTCCTGGTCTGTTGTCTGGTGTTTCGTTGTTTTCCTTGTCCTCGTTTTGGTCTCCTCCCGTTTCGTCTCGTCATCCTCCTCCTGCGTCCTCTCGTCAGCCTCCTCCCTTGGCCTCTCGTCGTGTTCCTCGTTTCTCTCGTCTCCCTCCTCCCTTGTCGTCTCATCGTCTTCCTCCCGTTTCGTCTCGTCGTCCTTACTCGTCCTCGTCTTTCCTGGTTTTGTTTGTCTGTCCCTGTTTTTTTGTTCTGGTTCCTGTTTGCCTGTTTTTCTGTTCCTGTCTGCCCGTTCCTGGTTTTCTGTGCCTGTTCCTGTCTGCCCGTTCCTGGTTTTCTGTGCCTGTTCCTGTCTGCCTGTTCCTGGTTTTCTGTGCCTGTCTGCCTGTTCCTGGTCTCCTTGTTGTCTGTTCCTGGTCTCCTTGTTGTCTGTTCCTGGTCTCCTTGTTGTCTGTTCCTGGTCTCCTTGTCGGTCCCTGTTTTGTTTTCTGGGTCTCCTCCTCGGGGCGGGCTCCTGGGGTGTGTTCTCTTTCTCGCCTCCGGAGCTGCGTCCTTTGAGGGGGGGGTGCTGTCACGCCTCCCGTCCATGTGCCCTTGTTTACGTCCCGTCCATGTGTTTCTGTTTTGTCGCGTGCTCCCTGTCTCTGCCTTTGCCCCGCCTCGCACACCTGTACCCCATCGATGTTCAGTCTCGTCACCTGTTCCCTCTTGTTAGCCTGTGTGTATATATACCCAGTGTTTGCCCTACGTCTGGGTTGGTCATTGTCGTGATATGTCCAGGTGATGTCTAGGTTATCTTGTAGTTTTTCCTTGTCAGTTATGTTTATTTACCCATTTGTTTACCCTCCGTTTACGTTAGTGTTATTAAAAAGTACTGTTTATTTCAAAAGCTTGCGCCTGTGTCTGAAATCCTGCTTCCGACCGTGACCTTTACATATTTACCACAGAACAACAGATACAGAGAATACAATTAAACAATTGACTCAAATAATTATTCATCCATTAATTGAACTACATCATATAACATTAAATGTGAAACTTTGCTTTCAGGAATTGGGTGACTCCCTTGAGCAGCAATGTCTTTAGCCAAACGGGTCCTATAACTGGTGATCAGCTGTGCACATTGACTTATCTTGGCCCATTCTTTCTTACAGAAATGCTTTAACTCAGTGTGTTTGGTGGACTTTCTTGCATAAATCTTCCACACATTAGGTTATCCGTGGACATTTCTTTTGGATGTCGGGACTTGGTCATTCTATAAGCGGATGAAAAAACAACATATGTCATATTTATATATAAATGTGCAAATTGACAAAAGGTTAATAAACACAGAGTGCTCATAGCATCACTCTACATGTAGGTTTCAGACTAATCTGTGGAGATTGAACAGCCCCCACTTTGAGAGTTATGTCCTTTCTGTAGTTCTAAAGCCTGTTAATCTCTGATAGTTATCTACTTCTGCTTGATAGGCTGATCTTTTCTCTGATAGGGCTGTTGATACTTATCTACAGATAGAAGGATGTAAAAACTTTTAACTCTCCAATAGTTTGCCCTTCATGCTACAAGTTAAATATGGCAGAAACAATGAACAATTTTAGCATAAGGGAAAGGATTATAGGATTATATTGCATCATGAGAGGAGAGAGAGAGAAAGAGAGAGAGTTTGACAGTAAAATTAAAAGTACTCTTTGCTAAAAAATACAAATAAATTCCCTCACTTTTAGAGTTATGGGTAATGTAAGCAATGCTTTTTGACTGGATTTCAAAGGGGTGAAATTGTGTTTGCAAAGCATGCATTTTTCCACTATAAATACAAGTTTCTCATGTTGCTGCCTCACATGCACTGCAAGATCGTAAAATCCATTCTGCCTATTAAAAGTTTTTCTGGGCTCAATTTCACATAAAATCTCCTCTTAAATGTAGAGCAGTCAAATAACCATCAAAGGTAATGTAAATCAGAATCAGAAATACTTTATTGATCCCAGGGGGAAATTGCAGTTTTTACAGTAGCAGAAGAAGAATAAACACTCTAATAATAATTTACAACATAAAAGAAATTTGTAGTATGTACACATATATAAGTCTTATATTACAATAGAATAATAAGATGTAAAGAATAAAATATAAAGTGACTGTGTCTATAATATTAAGTACAGATATACCGTATACAGCAGTAAGAGTTTTAGAAGTAAGAAAGTTATTGCACATTTGAGTTCTTATATACATAATTAAATAATAGTTCTACTGGTATCACTGTACATGTGAAAGGTGTCGTACATTCAGGGAGGAGTTATAAAGTTTGATAGCCACTGGTAGGAATGACCTCCTGTGGCGTTCTGTAGTGCATTTTGGCTGAATGAGTCTCTCACTGAATGTGCTCCTGCGTCTCATCACTGTGTGATAGAGGGTGGGAGCCATTCTCCATGATGGCCTGCAGCTTAGACAGCGTCCTCCTCTCAGACACTGCCGTCAGCGAGTCCAGCTCCACACCCACAACATCACTGGCTCTGCGGATCAGTTTATCAAGTCTGTTGGCGTCTGCTACCCTCAGCCTGCTGCCCCAGCATGCAACAGCGTATAGGATAGCACTGGCAACTACAGACTCATAAAAGATCCTCAGCATAGTCCTGCAGATGTTGAAGGACCTCAGACTCCTCAGAAAATAGAGACGACTTTGGCCCTTCTTGTAGAAGGCGTCAGTGTTCTTAGCCCAGTCCAGTTTATTGTCAATGTGCACGCCCAGATATTTATAGTCCTCCACAGTGTCCACACTGACCCCCCTGATGGAAACAGGGGTCACCTTTGTTTTGTCCCTTCTCAGGTCCACCACCAGCTCCTTTGTCTTTGTCACGTTGAGCTGCAGATGGTTCAGCTCACACCACGCAACAAAGTCGTTCACCGTCGCCCTGTACTCATCCTCATCACCCCTGCTGATACATCCAACTAGTGCAGAGTCATCAGAGAACTTCTGGAGGTGGCAGGTCTCTGAGCAGTAGTTGAAATCAGTGGTGTAGAGGGTGAAGAGGAAGGGAGAGAGGACAGTTCCCTGCGGGGCTCCAGTGTTGCTGACCACTCTGTCTGACACACAGTGCTGCAGACGTACATACTGTGGTCTGCCAGTCAGGTAGTCAACAATCCAGGACACGAGGGGGGCGTCTACCTGCATCACGTTCAGCTTGTCACCCAGAAGAGCAGGCTGAATGGTGTTAAATGCACTGGAGAAGTCAAAGAACATGATCCTCACAGTGCTGCCTGGCTTATCAAGGTGAGCGTAGACACAGTTCAGCAGGTAGATGATGGCATCCTCAACTCCCAGATGAGGCTGGTAGGCGAACTGGAGGGGGTCTAGAAGTGGCTGGACCATGGGCCGGAGCTGATCCAGGACAAGTCTCTCCATGGTCTTCATGATGTGGGACGTCAGTGCCACTGGCCTGTAGTCCTTGATGTCACTGGGCCGCGGAGTCTTTGGCACAGGAACAATGCAGGACGTCTTCCACATCACAGGGACCCTCTGGAGACTCAGGCTCATGTTGAAGACATACTGCAGGACTCCACAAAGTTGGGTGGCACAGGCTTTAAGCACCCTGGGAGGGACACCATCAGGGCCTGCAGCCTTGTTCGTGTGGAGTCTCTGTAGCTGTCTTCTCACCTGGTCAGCTGTGAGATTCACTGTAGAGGTGACTGGTGGGGGAGGAGAGGAGGTGTGAAGTCTATCACAGGAGGGTGGGAGGCTAACAGGAGGGGGAGGGAGTGGAGTGGGCTGTTGAGGCCTGGAAGCAGAGGAGTCAGGGAGGGGGAGGTCAGGGCTTACAGTGTCAAATCTGTTAAAAAACAAATTTAACTCGTTGGCCCTGTCCACACTGCCCTCTACTCCCCTGTTGTTGCTGGATCTGAAGCCAGTGATAGTTCTCATACCACTCCAAACATCCCTCATGTTGTTCTGCTGGAGTTTCCACTCCAGCTTCCTCCTATATCTGTTCTTAGCCTCCCTGATGGTTCTCTTCAGCTCTCTCTGAATCGTTCTCACCTCCTCCCGGTCTCCAGCTCTGAAAGCCCTCTTCTTCTTGTTGAGGAGGGCTTTAATGTCTTTTGTTACCCACGGCTTGTTGTTTGGGTAACATTTAACAGTCCTGGTTGGGACAGTGGAGTCCACACAGAAATTGATGTAGTCTGTGATGCACTCTGTGAGCCCGTCAATGTCCTCTCCATGAGGCTCATAGAGTGCTGTCCAGTCTGTAGTCTCAAAGCAGTCCTGCAGCACTTCAGAAGTCTCCTCTGACCATCTCCTCACTGTCCTCGTGGTCACAGGCTGACTCTTCACCTGAGGCACATACTTTGAGCTAAGGCTGACCAAGTTATGATCAGATCCACCCAGAGGGGGGAGGGGGGAGCAACTGTATGCATCCTTAACATTAGCATACAGCAGGTCCAGTGTTCTCTCCTCTCTGGTGGGACAGTCCACATACTGAGTGAAGTTTGGTAATGTCCTGGCCATAGTGACGTGGTTGAAGTCACCTGATATGGCAATGAAAGCAGTCGGGTGTTGAGTTTGAAGACGCGCTATGGTGGAGTGAATGACGTCACACGCCGACGTCGGGTTTGCAGAGGGGGGGATATAAACAGCCACGACAACAACATGGGAAAACTCCCGCGGCAAATAATATGGCCTGAGTCCAACAGCCAACAGCTCAATGTCCGGACAACAGATACGCTCCTTGATGGTAATGTGACCAGGGGCGCACCAGCGGTTATTAACTAACACAGCCAGCCCCCCCCCCCTCTCCGCTTACCGCTCTCGGTGCAGTCCCGGTCGGCCCGAACAGTCTGAAAGCCAGCGATTGAAACGTTCTCATCTGGAATGTTCTGGTGTAGCCATGTCTCCGAAAAGCACATTAAACTACACTGCCGGTATTCCTTCTGACTCGTGGCTAACGCTGTTAGCTCGTCCATCTTATTAGCCAGTGATCTAACGTTGCCCATGACGAGAGTGAAAGTAGAACTTTCACAGCGAACAAACTGACCAAAACTCTCTCTACTAGCATGATTCGAGAGGGCACAGCTTCACTAAGTTACTTTGTAAAAAATAAATAATATTATTAAGATAAAACTATAGTTAAAAGCAAAAACACGAACACGCGAACGGGAGCTACTGCAAAGGCTGCACGCACTTTCGCGCATGCGCACTCGACTGTAAAACAGGCAAGGCACTGTAAGCATTCCCAGCTTTGGCTGGTGTCTCAGTACAAACAACTGAGGTGGAAATACACTTAGTTTCATATAGTTTATGGGGAGATAAATAGGTAAAATTGTAGAAATCATCTGATTATTCTAAAAGCTGGGAGTTTCTGAGCTGTATACACCCAAGCTGTACACACCCATGCATATAAAGATTATGCATTCTTAATTGTTCTGTACAGTGCTATATTAACACTGTAATTAAACAACACAAACCATTATATCTATTATAATGTATTATATTATAATCTATTACTACCTATTACTATTCCTATTACTACTATTACTATTATATACCATTCAGTCGTGGCCTGAAGTTTAGGGATCCAGTCTTGTGACTGAAAGGTGGCCGGTTTGATCCCCGGGACCAGCAGGACATGACTGAGGGCCCTTGAGCACCTAACCCCCAACTGCTCCCTGGGCGCCGTGGATAGGTCTGCCCACCGCTCTGGGCACATGTGCTCACTGCCCCCTAGTGTGTATATTCACTAGTGTGTGTGTTTATGTGGGTTTTTCACTGCACAGATGGGTTAAATGTGAAGGTCAAATTTTGCTGTGTGCAAACACAAGTGACAAAATAATTCTAAAACTCAAACTTATCTCTTCTAGAGAGATCTGAGCAGGTCTAGAAAAAGACTCTGAGTGGACCTAGAGAAAGGATCTGGGAAGATTTAGATAACTGAAAAGGCAGACCTATATAAAAGATCTGAATAGATCAAAAATATTACAAAAAAACAGAGAAAAGACTGGGTAAAAAAAAGAGCATTCTACGGAGGCAGAGCATCTCAAAAGCAAAGATGGGCAGAGGTTAACCAATCTGCAAAAAACTGCATCTAAAAACTGCGGAACAATTTCAGAAATTGTGTTCCTCAACGTAAAATTCTAAAGACAATTTGCTGGGCAATCCACAAATGCAAGTTAAAACTTTATCATTCAAAGAAGAAGCCATATGTTAACATGATCAAAAACAGCCGCCTTCTCTGGGCCAGAGCTCATTTAAAATAGACTGAGACAAAACGGAAAACTGTTCTGTGGTCAGATGAATCAAAATTTTAAATTCTTTTTGGAAACCATGGATGCCATGTCCTGTCGACTCAAGAGGAGTGTTTGTTAATGCACAGTTTAAAAGCCTGCATCTCTGATGGTATAGGGTTGCCTGGCATTTTTGTGCTAAACCACATACAGCATCCATCACAACAGCATCCCACATCAGACAAGAATGGAACAACATTCCTCTCCCAAAACTGCAGCAATTGGTCTCCTTACTTCCCAGAAATTTACAGACTGTTATTAAAAGAAAAGGGGATGCTACACAATGGCGTAAACATAGTAAGAAGTGTAAACATTAAATGGCAAGATATATCCAAAAAATCTTAGTCTAGAAATCCCTTGAAATTTTCACTATTAATAAATGAGTTTTATGTACTACAGAAAGAACAGTAGGTTAGAAAAGTGAAGCAGTCTTCCGAGAAAACAGGTACATCTTCAGGGTTTCAGGTTTATTGTTCATACATTTGAAGACATATGCACTATCCTTATACTGTTCACTAAGTCTTTTGGGTCAAAGTCTACGGTTTTGCATTTTGCCCTCTCCAGCTCACAGCACAATCAAAGTTATTCAAAAATGTGTCACGAGCTGTAATAGTGCAACAATGTGGACAGTTTAGGTGGAGAACACTGTTGTAATTGGCTGTATTGGGGACGCTACAACTAGCTGCTTTGCTGTGATCTAAAATGGCTTTTTTACTGTTAGAAGGAGTAATATTGTTTTCTGAATCTGTTATTTTCCTTGAAACCCAGATGCTTTATTGCAAATGTTAAGATGTAAGCAAAATAATTTATGATGCATGCTGGTAGGAACCAGATGTGCAAATAATTTAATGTCTCCTCAAGCTAGCTACCTTAAAAAAGTCTATTGTATGAAATTATTACAAATACACTGAATGAACCTTAGGACACCTTTACAATAGTTTTGAAATAAGCAATCTAAAGCATTATATATTAATTTATTTTTTCAACATGATGAATAAAATCTCGCTCAACCATTGAATTATACTAAAACAAAAGCTTTGTAGAAAATTTAAATAGACAGCATAGCCCAGCTCTAGCAGTGGACTTGTACTAGCTAGAAAACAAAAGCATGGACACTGAACAACATATCAGAAAGCTTTTCAAAGGTCCATAAAACATGTCCTACTACACCACAGCAGACAGAAACGGAAACACAGAGAACAAGGAGTTCAAAAGCAGAAGAAAGATGGATTAAAACAAGTGTGACACTGAAAAAAGAGAGTCTCTTATTCACTCAAAAATGTAAATCACTGTGCTCTTTTTATATCACATCATTAGCACTTTCACACTGTGTGAAGAGCACAGGCACACATTTTATGGCAGCCTGCGGAACTCACTGGATCAGCCAGCTGCCCTTTTCAAGGCATCTATCATAATTTGAACAACAGACAGATATTTATTAAATGATATATACACACATACTCTTACCAAAGTTTACTTTTTTCATTGTTTATTCAACTGACAAAAGTGTATCAGACACACTATGAAGCCACACTGTTGTAGCTGATGCAGAATGAGGCCATCTTATGTCTCTCTAAATCTGTAGAAATTGATTGCTGTATTTCATGACAGATGCTGACCACAGCCCATATTTCCAACTGAGCCAACTGAGAGCTGATGTGGAATTTTCTCCTTGTATAAGAGAGATTTAAGTTGCATAATTTAAGTTGCACAATGTGACAATGGTTTTCCGATGTACTCTCTGGTTATATTTAACATAGCGGCATTATGGTTTCTCAAACAGTTAGATCTGAGGGCTCAAAGATCACATGTTCAACAGTGGTTTCAAGACTTGCTTTCAATCTTGACTTGCAAAGACTAAGCATTTGGTGGAATTTCTTTTATACCTAATCATGATACCTTCCCTTCTGTTTGTGAAATGTTTCTAAATGTTTTAACTTTATTATTGTATAAACATTTTTAGATTTTCTGTCCCTACTATTTTTGCAGACATCCACTTCAAAATCAGTTTATATTTATAAAATGCAATCAACTTGGTCAGCCAAAACATTTAATGCAAATTCTTTATGCTTTTGTATGTTCCATAAAAGTTTCAAGAGAATGAACAAATCACAGATTCATTTCTTTATTGCAGTTTAAAAATGTCCCAATTGTTCTGGAAATGGGCTTTGCAAAAATGGAATGTACACATATTTAAAAGAAAGATAAAGCTATATTTCACAGCAGCATAGTGATGTTTGTCAGTCCCACTATAAACTAAACATCACATGACAGCAGGTACATGCACGCAAATCAGTAACATCATGAACTAAACTAAACACAATACAAATACAAAATACATTTTCTTAGTATGCTTTGCAAACAACAAATAGTTATTGTTATTTCCACAATAAATGTACACCAGGTTTTTACCATGTACTATGCCCCTTCTCTGTCCATTGTTTCTGTATGTAGATTTTTACATAGTCTGAACTACAGCCTATTACAGCTTTAATAACAATCTTTTTTCTACAGGAGGAATTTTTGAGTCTATTGAAAGCGGCCCTTCCGGAGCTGAGGAGCTAGCCTTCAAATTTGCACTGAACACCATCAATAGGAACAGAACACTGCTGCCCAACACCACACTAACCTATGACATCCAGAGGATTAACGTTTTTGACAGCTTTGAGGCCTCGAGGAAAGGTGAGTTAGTGTTGAGAGAGGTAACTATTCTGGCTGTGTAACTCATTTACATGTAAAACCACAAAGCTATTTTGCTTCTGCAGTGCATTTAAATGTATGACCTCATACATGCTCCTAAAATGGCCTTGAGGGTTAGAGAGCAAGGTTGTTTTTTGATGTTCTTCTTTTTTGTCTTTTTTTTGCACCTGAATATTTTTTTTTATTTCTTTTTTTTTTGTACCTGAGTGTCCTAGTATATAATCCATTTATAAAACAGTATATGTTTTTCTTTTTTTTTGACAATTGTTGCTCACATAATGAATTAATTATTAGTGAATTAGAACCTTATTCTGTCCTCAGGGTAATTCTTTTCCTATGGACAAAACAGCAGAGATATAATAATAGATTATGGGTCCTGAAACAATTGTGCTTCAAACTATTTTAGAAGTACCTGTTTCTATTAAAGTTTCTAACTGAGCTTTCTCCAGTAGTATATTTCATTATATTTCATATAACTCTTGAACCTATTATTATTCAGTTATTAATCTTATGACTTTTATTTGACAAATTATTTGGTGGAGTGGTGAATGTATTTTAAAAGGGCTATATTATAGAACATAATAATAATAATAATAATAATAATAATAATAATAATAATAATAATAATAATTGTTGTTGTTGTTGTTGTTGTTGTTATTATATACAGACAATAAGACACAATAGGTCTGAAACGATGTATGGCTGTCAGGAAAAAAAAGTTAGAAAATTGGAAAATCAAAAAAGAAGCTGCTAATATTCGCAGAACAATGCACTGTCCCCGAGATTTCAGACCTCCCAAAATTTTGAATGTGTTTGGGATTACTCGATTCGTCAGAAGTAGAAAATGCAACCAGCTTTTAAGACTGCACTTTTGGAGGTGTGGAACCATTCTGCAGATTTGTTTGAAAAACTAAAGCTCGTCTTCCATAAAGAATGGAAGCTATAAAAATTGTTGACTAGTGTTGCAGGGCCAGATGTGACCTTGTGTGTGAAGATGCAAAGTCTGGGGGCAACAATGTAATATTTTTAGTTAAATGTGGCGGGCCAGACTTATTTGGGTCAGAACAAACAATAACACGGTCATGAAGAACATGCTTTTCGCTATTTCTGGTAAGGTTTGTCTGAAACTGAGGGCAGCTGTTTTGATGCCTTGCTCTCATGTGAAAAAGTGAAGCAGTGAAGCAGTCTTCCGAGAAAACAGGTACATCTTCAGGGTTTCAGGTTTATTGTTCATACATTTGAAGACATATGCACTATCCTTATACTGTTCACTAAGTCTTTTGGGTCAAAGTCTACGGTTTTGCATTTTGCCCTCTCCAGCTCACAGCACAATCAAAGTTATTCAAAAATGTGTCACGAGCTGTAATAGTGCAACAATGTGGACAGTTTAGGTGGAGAACACTGTTGTAATTGGCTGTATTGGGGACGCTACAACTAGCTGCTTTGCTGTGATCTAAAATGGCTTTTTTACTGTTAGAAGGGAGTAATATTGTTTTCTGAATCTGTTATTTTCCTTGAAACCCAGATGCTTTATTGCAAATGTTAAGATGTAAGCAAAATAATTTATGATGCATGCTGGTAGGAACCAGATGTGCAAATAATTTAATGTCTCCTCAAGCTAGCTACCTTAAAAAAGTCTATTGTATGAAATTATTACAAATACACTGAATGAACCTTAGGACACCTTTACAATAGTTTTGAAATAAGCAATCTAAAGCATTATATATTAATTTATTTTTTCAACATGATGAATAAAATCTCGCTCAACCATTGAATTATACTAAAACAAAAGCTTTGTAGAAAATTTAAATAGACAGCATAGCCCAGCTCTAGCAGTGGACTTGTACTAGCTAGAAAACAAAAGCATGGACACTGAACAACATATCAGAAAGCTTTTCAAAGGTCCATAAAACATGTCCTACTACACCACAGCAGACAGAAACGGAAACACAGAGAACAAGGAGTTCAAAAGCAGAAGAAAGATGGATTAAAACAAGTGTGACACTGAAAAAAGAGAGTCTCTTATTCACTCAAAAATGTAAATCATGCTTTTCGCTATTTCTGGTAAGGTTTGTCTGAAACTGAGGGCAGCTGTTTTGATGCCTTGCTCTCATGAATGGTCCTGTGCGTGGTCCTGGGAGCCAATTTTAGTGGTGGTGAGAGTTAGTTTTTTTATTGCAGTCTTCTCAAGGGCCATTCTGACAGTGGTGTCTGTAAAGCAGTGAACCATCTGAGTGTCTACATGTCCTGAACCACAGCTCTTTATTTTGTGTAAGTAATAAAAAGCAAAAAACAAAAACAACACTTCACAACATTGTGATATAGCCACTGAAGCTGAGATTTGCCCCTCATCTCCATTTCTATTTCACCTTGAATAGCACTGCAGTTACATTCTGACTTTAAATGATTTTGAGCATATTGGACTTTTCTTATACTTTTTTAATCAGGACAGGTATACGTCTTGCAGTTTGGGCATCAAGACCTTTAGCGTTTAGTATGTGGCTTACTGTGTGAACTAAACCTCAGTGTCTTCTGCCACCAAACCTAGCTGCAGTTCTTTTGCAGTAACTCGAAGATTTTTTAACCACCTCAGGAATCTGGTGGCTTTCCCTTTTCTGCCATGTCCAGGAAGTGTAGCCAGTGTTCCTTGAACTTGCAAACTATGCTTCCAACTGTATCGCTAAGGATCAGTCAGTGTCTTTGCCAGCTTTTGTATCCTTTTCCTTGTTTGTGCAAATCAGCGATCTCCTCTCTTAACTTTTTGGACAACTTTCTTGGCCTGGCCATTTTTTTTTAAACATGCAATCAAACATCTCAGTCAACAAACTCCTAGCCAGTTTATGTATTTCATTTGCTTTATCTCAAGGACACCTTGAGATATTAAGCACTTTAGCTGCATCAGGTGTGCTTCAGACATCTAATTTGCAAATGTGTGCCCTTATGAGGGACTTTAATTAGGGGGTGGAATAATTCTGAGACTGCATCATTTACAGTAGTGTTAATGAGTTAATGTGTTGAATTTGGAGAAACCATTCATATAGTTATGTGAGTTGAGATATATGCTCTTTAAATTGTTCATGTTTGACATGGTTTATAGCAGCCGAGTTTGTAAATTTAACCTAACATTGCAGTGATTTACCCCCCAAAAATTAATTTAAACAAATAACATCTGAGAAATTTAGGTAACAGAAATATACTGTTAATACAATAAGAAAATAAGAGGATTAACCTGCTCAGCTTTATTTTCAATGTCATCAAAATCAATTGATATTGTACTTTGTTTCCCATGGCCTTCAGTAGAACAAGACGATGCAGCCTGATTGATTGGTTGGATCAGCAGTGAAAATGTAAAATAAAAATATTAAGTAAAATATTAATTAAAATATACAAAGCCTAGTTGAGATTTGGATAAACACAACATTGGAATGGCCCATAAATATACGTGGAAATAACTGTCCAGTGAGGTAAGGTTTTTTGGACAAGGCCCAAAGCCCTCAGGGGCCCTCAGACAGCAATACATTAAAAACAGGTACAATTCTGTAGTAGAAGTCACTGCATGGGCTTCCTAAAATCACTAACTGTAAGCACAGGTCTTTGCTGCATTCACAAATTCAAAATTAAATGCAAGGAAAAACATGTAAACCTACACCCTACATAAACAGGGTACAAAAACATTGACAACTTCTCTGGAGTGAGGCGAAGTGGGAAATTGTCCTGTGGTCAGATTTTTGGAAATATGAAAACCACATTTTTTGGGCTAAAGAGAAGAGGGACCAAGCAGCTTTATATCAGTGCACTGTTCAAAGGACAGCATCCATGGGGTACATTAGTGCACAAGGCACCATTAATGCTGAACAATATACACAGGTTTTGGAGCAGCATATGCTGTGATCTAAATTATGTTTTCTTCGGGGAAAACCATTGCTTATTGATCCTTGCTTAACCCCACCAAAGTTTCTACTTTAGGTTGATGATAATGTAAGTAAGTTTTTAGATTAGGCAATGGCAGTTTATGTGCAGAAGAAGTTTTTCTATTGTTCATGTTTTTTTATATTAAACAAAACCTTATGCCATATTTTAATAGTATTGTACAGTTTTTTAAGACACACAGGTCTTGGAAAGGTGAATAAAAAGCTAGTGAGTAATACAAAAAAAAGAAAACAAGATTACATTCAAGGAACTAAAAAGAAGTTTAATTAAGTCCCAAGGATGTAATAAGCAGTATATGTTTTTTGGACTCTGTCTCCCCATTGTTGAAATGCCAGGAACATCTGTATGACAAATGCTATGCAGCCAATGGTGGTTTATGAAAAATAGGCCTGCCTACAGCACCCCAATGTTTTTGTACATAGGTTGTAGAATCAACTTTATCATAAAATGTGTGTTTAGTCTCAAAACATCTCAAGACCCATAAAATGGCAATTGCTGTCTCCTTGAAGGGTAACTTGTGAAGTTTGGTGAAATGGGTGGGATATCCAGACTGGGACTTGAGGCTCTGTTGTCTTCTTAAGACTGGGAATGAGTCATTCTTCCCACTCGCTAAAAACCATGTGACTACGTCGATCATTGGAAGTTGAGACATGGTGGCTCCCAGCTTCATGTTTCCTTTCTGCTGTTGTTGGCACTACCTAACCTGTACCAGAGACCCTCACCCAGGAGTCTGTAACACAGAAATTCTCTGGCCTCGTCCTTAATATTTGCTACTTTTTTTTGTCCTCCCCTTCCCTACTGGTTCTCTTTTAGCCTGGAGATGGAGAGAATGAGCACAACTTGAGGAAATTGCACAGCTGATTTATTTGACTATTAATGAACTGAGCCAATTACAGTGTTAAATAGGTAATAGAATGGAAAACTGTATTTACATTGTAATACTTGAATAATGAGTTCAAGTGACATACCATGAACTTCAAACACTGTTGTCTCAAATACAAATTCTGTCTTTGTAAAATGGCCAGAAAAACAATATGCTTTTAAGACTGTTGTGTAACAGTCCTGACTTGTACATATACCAACATAAATTCCAGCATAGCAGAAACAATAATAAAAGCAATGGCACCTTATTTATGCAGAAATCTAAAGTTCCAGGCTGTAAAAAGGAATGTTCATGCCCTTTCAAAAATCTGTCAGCGAGCATGGTTTTTGTTCTTTAAGCAAGGCTGACACTGGCTTCCTATTTGACAGCATTTTAGTAGAATGCTCCGTTCCACCTTAAATGCTTGCTCAGGCGCCAGAAGTGTAGCTACGGCACCATTTAGGGTGGAACGGAAGATTTGCAAGACAAGCTGGTAAACAGGAAGCCAACTTTAGTGCCCACATCCCTCACTAGCTGTATTCACACTGTACGAAAGCACTCAGTCCATGCCGTTCGTGCCAAAACAACACACAGCGCACCATGTACAAAAGAAACACAGAGGAACGGCACTCCAGCATCTTAGCTAACACAGTGTAACCGGTAGGACAGTACGGTCACCAAACTGTGTTTATGTAGAAACAAGGAATGCTTATGTGGGGGGTTTATACATTTGTTAAGGACAAGAACTTTGAGATAAAAGCCCCGAATATGGGTGGAGTTTTCCAGAAGGAATAAAAGAAGTGCTATGATTTTAGCATTGGGCTAAGATGTTTTTAGCATCTGACTGAGTAAAACTGTGTTATTTCTGTTGGCCTGCCCATTTGCAAAAACTTGTTGAAAAGACATTAAAAGACCCGCTTTGCCAGACATCTAAACAACATTGAGAATTGGTTGAAAAGTGAAAGATGAAATCACGTCTTTTTTAGATCGTTGCAAGACGTCTAGAACAAAACGACCCTGACCTGCAAACACGGTTATGTTGTGACAACGTACTGGTTTGGTGCCCACAACGTTGAACCGTTTTCTCAGAACGTTGTGAGAACGTAAAACAACATTGTCACAACCTTCTAAAATCCCAAATGCGTCCCATTATATCTGCATAGAACTACATGGAATTTTGGAAAAGTTGCCATCAGGCAATGACGATACCACAAAACAACCTTATTTATTAGTTACATTGTGACAATCTTGTTCAGACAGCGTAAAAGTCTCCACCGCAAGGTTGGCAATGTTGTGAGAAAAGTAGACAACGCTGTAACAATGTTACCATTACATTTCTACTATGCTTTTTACATTTATGTAAAACAATTACATTTCAATGTTAAGACAATGTTGTGGCCACTAAAACAGTATCTTGTAACAACCTTGTCACAGCGTAACTGTGTTTACAGAGTCCGCCAGGGCACAGCAGATGTACTGTGGTCTCTCTGTCCCACTTTGTCACCAGATGCAATGACAAAGAAAAACATTTTAATTTAAAATGGCAAAAAGCGAATGTGGCAGGGGGCTATGATATCAGGGCAGCCTAAATGCAACACAGTAAAATAGAATATCCAGCCTCTCAAAATGTAACTCATAACTACTTGCACTAAGGCAGTCGTGTGTTGGAGTTGAGTATTGGTTTACAGGAATGCTGTGCTGCTACCCGGTGCGATAGTGACCCCTTCACAGTGACCGATTGAAAACATTGAAACCCATCCAGCTTATCTTTAAAGGACAAAACACTGCACTATTAGACCGGAACTTAAACATGCAACCCCTGCAACAGAAATAATATGTGAATGCTAATAATTACTTTTGGGGTAACCATTCTGAAGAGCTGAACCTTCGCGGTTCATTATTGTTCGTAAAATGCTGGTAAATGCTGGGTCCTATTGTCCCCCAGTACTGCTGTTGCTTCAGCAGAGACCGATGCTATTAACGTTTTATCTGATATAACCCACAAGAATATAAATGGGGTTTTTTTTTAGAACAAAGGTGATCCAGTTAGAACAGTGGTATCCTATGTGGTTGGTTTTCATTCAAATAAACAGATCACATGATCAACACTTTGAACACTGAGACGAACTAAATAAACAAGAGCCACCATAACCCTTTGCGAATATAATTGGATACAGCTCAGTTAGAGAGACAATGAAGACAGTTTAGCCCCAGTCTTCACTACACTGAGCTAACCAGGCTACAGCAAGAAATTTTGATTTGAAATTTGAAATTAAAACTTTGTGCCTGTGATGCATACCATGCCCACTTCAAGCATCAGCCATAGGAAAATGTTCGAAGTGACCAGTGGCTTTCTCCACAGGGTCAGATTTAGCAGATCCTCCTTTACTGGCAGCTTGAATTTTTTAATCATTAGTGATCATCAGCTGGTATCAGTATATTGGTATTGGTGCATTTAAAATAGTAAAGAGTAAATTATCTCATTCTGGTATTGTATCAGTATTGATGCATTCCTAGCGTAAACACAAAGAAATCATCAAATTTAAAGTATAGTTGGCTCATATTTGTCATTATCTCTGGGCATGCATGTAGTGTTGTCACTTTAATTTTCTAAAAGTTTTCCTGAGTAGCATAGGTTCCATGTATCCTTTGCTGGTACTTAAGCATCACAAAATTAGTTCTGGATCACAGAAGAGGGCTGGAGGATTAGGGTTTCATAGCCCCTTATACAAGAGAAGACTCCTGTTTTCCTGTTTGGCAATAGACCACTGAGATCTGTTGTTATTTTGTAGTCAGTGCCCATAAAAGGAACTCATGGTCTACAAGGAATCTTTCCATGAGACATTATCAAAACGTGCCTCTGGAAGATCCTGGGTTAATTAAAAAACTCCCTAATTAGCTAATTTAGGCTACCAAAACATCTTAATTATTTTTTTAATGCTGAAACATTTTCTGATGACATTCTCAGGATCACATTCTCTTATTATGTTTGAATGCATATGTTCCACCTAAAATAGTCCTGCGGTTACATTCTGGTGCCTGAGGCGTTATGGCAACTGCTAGCAAAAGAGGTGACTTTAGCTTCAAAAAGAGTTAAAAGGCTTGAATGGGTGGGGTTGCTGTGTTTCTGCTGGACGGGTGAGTGATGTTCATTTTAACTATTTTTGCTCTTTTACAGAACTGTTTCATTCTATTTGCTAATTTTTGCTTTTGTGATTGCTGCACCATTTAAGGTGGAACAAGAAGACCTGAGCAAGAAGCTGACTTGAGTCTCGTAACGCTGGCAGTATTGATAAGAGTTTAGGCAAAAAATTTCACCTAGAGAATATTACAGAGTACAGAGCTATCTATAAATATTCACTGTGATACGTGCGTGCACGACTTCTCACACAAAAACTGTGATTTATAAAGAAATACTTGCCTTAAAAACGAGCGTACATTTAAGCAAGGTTTGAGGCATCCATATTCCTTCAAAAGATTGCGGAGAGAGAGCACATTTGGTCAAATCGGGCAATACCTTGAATTCCTGGCAACTGGTAACTTTCTACTTCACATTGTCCAAAATTTCCCCCGTTATCCCGCTCAGAATGTATGGGGAAGCCCACATTTAAATGTTCATGGTTAATTAGCATGGACCTTTTATGGGTAAATGTGGGCGGCATGGAGGTGGAATATGAGAATGGTTCACTTGCACACATTTTGAAGTATATTGTGATTTATAAAGCAGAAACAATGTTTAGGTGTGGCTACACATGGTTTCATAGATCCGATTATTTTGGGCGCACGCCATTTCCTGCTTTTGTGTTTTATAAAGTCCTGCTAGAGTTTTATATATAAGGCCCCAGAACATTGCCTAGCACATCTTATTTCCATGTAGCTCTGTGACGTCAATTTGATGTGCAGTAGCATTAGCTTACATTTAGCAATATTAGTATAATTATTATGACTCCTTAACAATGTCGTAGCTTGGACGGTCCAGTGATATTGAGGAGAACAATGTTCACAGAACAAATGTATAGCATTATGGACATTTTTATTTATCACAGGAAGCAACAGGGGTGATTTTTCTTTCTGTAGAGGAATGGAGTACAGATCCGGAGATTATCCAATCTTAACTAAAGTAAAGCTCTTCCAGCTCTGTTACAACACTTCTCTTCAGCAACTGTAGGACGGGGTCATTAACGTTCACAAAAAAAAGGAAATTATTATTTTCTGATCACTGCTGTTATTCATTGATGGTTACAGTCATTTAATCCTGCATATAATTGCACTGCAAAAGAGCCGTAGTTAAGTTCCACTGGGTTACTGTCTCTGATCCTGTCTGCTACAAGCTGTGGTGTAACGCGAATGTGCTTTTTTGTATAATTTTTATTAATTTAGACCAATGATTGTTGTCTCTTAGTGACATTTGGCAATGATTTGGTTCTTTTAGGTCAACATTGGGAGTTTTTAAAAAATACATGCACACTAAAACTGAAAAATACAACAAATTTTTTTTATTTTTAAGGCCTCTGTAGAATTTGTTCAATATGTTATATATTAAATATATCTGTTTAGTATGTCATTTTCTTTACTATTAAAGAAATACTTTTTGATCAGAAATAAAAAAAATAATAATAGTTTCTGACTTTTGCATAGTACTGTATATTAGTCTTAAAGGCACAGTAACAAATGCAGCCTGTTTCATTACAAAGTGCTTTACTGTAAATAACTGCACACAAATGTCATGAATTGGAAAAAAAAGTAGGTTATGACTTGAGGAGGTTAATGGAACTGTTTTGTTTTATAACATATCACTTAAAGGCCACACTTATTCATAATTAGGCCATTTTTTTTTTCTCACAATCAACAGTTCTTTCTTTCAATCTCCAGCTTGCGAGCAGCTCTCCTTAGGCGTAGCAGCCATATTTGGACCTTCCCACAGCTCCTCAGCCAATGCTGTGCAATCTATCTCCAACGCCTTGGGTGTGCCACACATCCAGACCAGGTGGAAGCATCAGGTTTCAGATAATCGTGACTCGTACTACGTCAGCCTGTTTCCGGACTTCTCTTCCCTAAGCCACGCCATCCTGGACCTTGTTCACTTCTTTAGGTGGGAGACGGTCACCGTGGTCTATGACGACAGCACAGGTACGTAGCACAGATGAATGAGTCAAAAACTAAACAGGCTATGACAGAAATTTCTCACTCTTTAAACATGCACCCACATGTCATGTTTATATTGCCCCAATGCATATATGACATTTAGTTTTGTAAAAATAAACCTTTAACATATTACATGTTTATGATGTGTTCACATTATACAGTAGATACAGACATTTTTTTATTTTGATAAATTATTAATACTGAATAAATGTTATACTTGCTTCTGTATTACTGTATTGTAGCTTTGGTATTCTACAAAGTGTTGGTAAGAGCACAGAAAAACATGGGAGTGAACCTTTTGTATTTTTACAAGGGCAGCAGCACATTAAGAACACATATTGTTGTGTTCAGAAGTTTACATGAAAGGTCATGGAAATACTAAGCTTTTAGTGAATTGGGGCAGAATGAGATCTTAATGTAAACCTGTGTTATCTACTCCACAGTCAGCTTTGCTGTGTTTGGTTATTTCTATCGGCTCGTCTTATAGTTCTATTGAGGAAATGTTATTTCACAATAATAACAGTGTCTAATAACTAAAACAGAGGTATGGAGTATAACAGTGTCTGAAAACAGATACAGAGGTCTGGTCCGGAGGGCCCAGAGTATAACAGTGTCTGATAACTGATATGGGGGTCCGGAGTATAACAGTGTCTGATAACTGACACAGAGGTCCGGAGTATAACAGTGCCTGTTAACTGATACAGAAGTCCGGAGTATAACAGTGTCTGGTAACTGATATAGGTGTCCAGATTATAACGGTGTCTGATAACTGAAACAGAGATCCGGAGTATAACAGTGCCTGATAACTGATACAGAGGTCTGGAGTATAACGGTGTCTGATAACTGATATAGGGGTCCAGATTATAACGGTGTCTGATAACTGATACAGGGGTCCGGAGTATAACAGTGTCTGATGGCTGATACAGAGGTTAGGAGTATAACAGTGTCTGATATAGGGGTTCGTTGTTACAGAATTATTTTTTATAAATGACAAATATATGCAGTTTAGTGGGGAGAGATATAGTAACAGCATGATATTCAAAAGAAGAAATAGAGAGATGAGAGAATGAAAGTGGAGTGAAGTTCCACTTTCTAGACAAAAGCAAACCTGTGCCGCCACCTCTGCCAATCTGTCTTGGAGAATGGGAGAAGTTAAAGGCAGAGGATAGGGCTGCTGGAGTTGCAGAGTTCTCTGGGGTGATCCATGCCTCAGTCAAAGCTTTAGCGAATGATGAGATGCTAAGGCTGAGATAAAGTCAGCTTTCGGAACTGCAGATTGTCAATTCCAAAGTTCACCTACCACCCTGGTCAGAGAATGTGACACCTTGTGGCATTGTGCTTCCTGTGAAAAAGATGGGGTCTTCTAGCTCTTTGGGTTGAAGCGATAGGTACTGAAAAACACATGTTTGAAGTGCTACAGAGTGATAACTTTAAGACACATGCTATTTGCACCTGGGTATACGCAGTAGTGTGTGTTATTTGCACCTGGGTATACGCAGTAGTGTGTGCTATTTGCACCCGGGAATATGCAGCAGTGTGTGCTATTTGCACCCGGGCATATGCAGCAGTGTGTGCTATTTGCACCCGGGCATATGCAGCAGTGTGTGCTATTTGTGACAAAACATGTGACAAAACACATTTTACTTACAAATTATTTTACAAGAGGTGAAGATACTTTTGTTTGGGGTGGACCTCAAAGTTTGTTCTTATTGAATTTTGTTTTTTCACTTGTGAGTCTCTTCTTTGTTTTTCTTTACCATGCTCTTAGTATTTAAATAGAAATTTAAATTCTAAGAGCATCATAAAGAAAAACAAAGAAGAGACTCACAAGTGAAAAAACTAAATTGTGAAAGTGAAAAACAAATGTTAACGGTAATAGCAGTAATCACATGCTAAATACTAAATTATAATATACACTGCCAGTAATAAATGATAATGTTAACACAAAATGTAACACAAGTTAATATAAAGTCTGTAGCACACTCAAATGTACACCACACGGTATTTTATATATATATACTACAGACTTTATATTAACTTGTGTTACATTTTGTGTTAACATTATCATTTATTACATTTTTTAAAGAAGTGAATTGGGGTTTTTATTATTTACATCATGTTTAATAAATTTAACAAACAACCCAAAGAACAAGGTTTCTTAACATGCCTATACCAGGCGTGAGCAAGTGGGGTATAAAGCCCCCAGCATTGAGCATTGGAACTGTGTTCTCTGGAATGGTGGTATTTTTAAGTTGAGGTGGGGGGGACCTCACAAGATTTACTCTTTATTAGTCCCTGCTGCTATAATATGATCCCGAATGTATAGCCAGATCTCATTCACTTGGCTTTGCTTCATGGATGCAGGATCTCCAAATCTCCGAAGAGCTTCAGCATTCTGAAAAATCACACACACATACAATACACACAGTGAATACACATCCACTGCAAAACACCCCCTGAAATTCTGAAATGTCTTTTTAAAAAGCTGATTAGTTAAAAACCCTAAAACCCTAGATTTGTTATTCAGTTATTAATTTGCAAACAGTTGTGAATTATTTGGTAACAGGTTAGCGTATCTTGTGTACATTTTTTGGGCCTATAAAACTGATGATAATTATAATAGCAGTGTTATTATTGGACACGTGGGCTTTCACTGAGGGCATAAGGGGTTATTTCAAGTGTTTTGTGGAACAGGAATAGCACTAAAATCTGCAGGTCAGGTTGTCTCCAGGAGCATCAGGTTCTGTTATCTTGCTGAATTTCAGCCTAAAACATTTCTAAAAACACCTCTATATTACATTGTAGCAGTTACATTTACTGCAAACCGTGACTTTGTCCAAGTAGACTAATATATACACAACGTTCATTGTACAAAGACAACTTAATAAAGAAAATAAAGTTCCTCAAGAGCTGTATCTGAATCTGTTGGGGCAGAAAGTATTTTTTTTACCATATCAAAATTAAAATATTTACCGCTTCGCTTCTGCTTTTCACACTGGCTACTGCAACTCCTGGAATTCTTGCTGTTTCTATGCATAAACAATATTCAGCACTCAAGCTGAATATACATTATATATAGAAATCATTCATGCGTTACTGCCGCGGTGTCACATTGGTAGAGAAGGTGTTGTGCGCTGCTCGGCAAAGTTTCTGCTTTTGGTGCAACCATTTACAGGGCTAAAATTACATAACAAACACATCAAGTCGTTAGCTATCATTTAAACTGAAAATAATCTTAAACTGTATAATAATTAAACTGATAATAATAGTCAGTACATTCACTGCCAATATTACTTAGAAAGCTATGAAAGTGATCTAAATACTACACATTACAAGCTTCAAAACTGAATCAGTATGAACGAAACATGATTAAAAATAGCCAGGTGACATTAGAAAACTACTAGCCAGCAATTAGCTAGCCAAAATAGTCAGAATAAGCAACAAAATACCAAACTTTTAACTTATTAACTAAGATAAGGTTAGATACAATTTACCTAACTGCCTCAAACTTTAATTCAAGCAAATAACTTAAACTGAGATCCACCAAAACATTAGCTTAGCTTATTCATTAAATTAGCTATAGCTAGTAGTTTTTCTTGTAAGCCAATAAAAAATATAGCTACATTTATCATGGAATAATAAATGTATTTTAGAAGAGATTTCTTCATTGTCTGTGAACATAAAATAAGTAAGATGACGTTTGTTTGCAAGTTAGCTATAATGCTCCTATTAGATCAAAAATATGTCAGTGTTCAGTCAGTGTCAGTGAGTCAGTGTTCCTTGGATAATAATTCTCACACTATTTCTTAATTATATATCTTAAAATGTAGAGTTAAACTGAGTGATGGAGCTTTATACATAACTATTAACCAAAATAAGGGGTGAAAATAGCCTTGCTGTGTGGGCAAATGCTACCTGTACCCGGGTGCAAATAGAAACTCTGTAACGAGCAAGTACAGGAATAGAATGAAAGCAAGAAGATACTTAGCCAAGTTTGAGGGAGACCTTCTCTGTGTTAATGATGAATGGGACAAGAAAAAATAAGTCCACCTAGTCACTTCAGTCACTGTAGACACCTTCTTAATATATCTATCTAGTGGTTCGTAAGGCCATTCATGTCCAGTTGTGTCCAGGTTTTAACCATCTAGCTGATGGATTGAGGTTATACAAAGAATTCTAAGGTAGTCTTTTTTCATTATTTAATCAACTTGTGCAATGTACCAGTTTTAAAGGCAGCCCCAGAGCATGAGGCTACCCGCAGTTGATACAGTGTTCCTGGGGTTGAACGCTTTCGCATTTACTTTTCCAAACATACTTTGGTCATTGTGATGAAAAGTCCATTTTTGTCTCATCTGATTGTAAGTCTTTCCCCTTGAAGATTTTTTTCATCCACGTGGCTTGAAGATTTTGGAACAGGAGCTTCTTTCTTGGACGACAGTCCCTCAGTTAATGGCAATCTAAAACCCGCTTGACTGTAGACAGTGGCATGGTATTTTGGCAGCTTCTGGTTCATGGCAGGCCTGTGCCTTTGGAATTCTTGAGTTGTTTCAATCAATTTCCTTTCAGCAAAGGGTGACAGTTTGGCTCTTCTTCCAGACCTTGTAAAAAGACTACATCTCCCAATAAACTATTTGCACTGTTTTAGTTTCATTACAGGTCAAAGTGGATTTACAAATAACTGCTTTCTGGTGTCATTTGCATTTTACATGCTGGCTTATTTGGAATTGAGGTTTGCGCTCAGAAAAGCATATTATGATGCATTTTATAAATTAATTAAGAGTAGGATGTTGTAATGTTGTCTAGTTCAAATTTTTAGGATGATAAGGATGAAAAAATAACTGCCGTGTCTGTAATTTCTGTGTATAATTTGTTCACAGAGATTCAGTTTGTTTTTCTGCAAATGGTTAAGGTGAATAAATTACATTGCAATAATTGAATATAGTAAATTACTTTCTGTCCTTTCCTAATTACTTTTCATTACCTCATAAAACAGATGACCATTTATTGTACCATTTATTGTATTCCTAAGTTTTTTAATTATACATATAAGTAAAGTGAAGTAATAAGTAATAAACTTATTACTTAGTAATAAGTAAACTGTCTTAATCTTATTGGATGCAAGTTTGTGGTTTTGTGTCTAAAAATGTCAGGCCACTATGCTTTCACACAGTCTCCCCTCTAAATAAATGTATTGTTTATCATACCCCCTGAGGCCAGTGGAGTTAAGCTCTACAACCATACCTATGGTCTGTTGAGACATTACCTGAGATAAGATTTTTATCTTGTTCTTAAAAATGGCCCTTTTTCTTAAAGGAGAATTCAATCTATTTGTAATAATTTCTACATAGTTTAATCATTGATGTAAACAAAGTCATGAAGCATGATTTTAAAAAATCGAATTGCGTTTTATGTAATGAGGTCCTTTGTTCCTCTCTTTACCTTTCATTTCACAACAAACTACTAAAATAAGTTTATGTTTTAACTAGAGATGGACCGATCAGCGTTTTTGAGGCCGATTCCGATCGCCGATCACCTTTCAGTGCGATCGGCCGATAGCCGATACCGATAGAGGGCGGGGCTATATGCCACGACTGGACTACATATTATTAGCACAAGCAAGTCATGAAACAAGGTGGAAACTGGTTTATTACCATTTTTAACGAGCTTATGTGACGAAGAATAATATTTTTAACTAAATGAGAAGTTGGTCTATGTGGGCGTAAGCCGCTTTATACAGCTCCGGAAGAGCCACATCTGAAAAGTATTTCCTACTAGGAACGGCAGAGCGTGGATCCAGGTGGAATATTAAGCAGCAGAATGAACGTCTTCTACAGCCGAGAAGAGCTGCTTATCTAGAATTATAAACTCAATCACTCTAGCTCCTTTAGCTCTCTGGCTGTTTCTGCTGCTGTTCTGTTCGTACCGGTCAGATCTGGTCTACACGGTTCTCTGGGCTGCGCGTGCTAGCTCTGCTGTTTGCTGATACTCACTGTATTCAGCTGCGTGGTGTACGCGCCGTATCAGATTACTAGTGTTAAATGTCTTTGTCTTGGTTCCCCCGCGAGAGACGCTGATTTTACAGATGATACAAACTGTCCTGGATGAGTCTGTGTCACATACGGTAACAAACTGCCAGACGGACGATGTTTTTTTCCAAACGTGCGGTGAACGCTTAAACTGTTCTCGCTTGGCCGCTGCTTAAATCAGTCTGTCGTATTTCTACCTAGCGGTTCAGATAGGAATTGCAGGGAGCTGGCAGGAGGGGGTTTCACGCAGGGCTCCTCTCTCTGGATGAAACGCTAGCTGGAAATACAGAAATTAGGCTCATTTGTTTACCGCCATCGATCGGCTCTCGAGATCGGCCGATCACCGATCACATATTTTGATTAAAAATCGGTACCGATACCAATACAGATACATGGCCGATCGATCCTTCCATCTCTTGTTTTAACAATTCAATTAAGTGGACATTTTGAAAGTGAAATACCCGTTTAAATTTGTTTTCGAAGGCCTTTAAAATCAAGGCTCAATTTCTAGACAACCCATATTTCATGATAGTTTCAGTAAACATGTTGTGCAAACCTTCTGTAGCAGCTCATACTTGCAGCTCTAATGGTATTATGTTTATTATAAAGAAATGCCTTCTTACAACTTGAACATTTGCTAATTCACACAAGTAACTTAATATGGTCATATCACAATGTCTGTATTACCAAGCTTACTATGACAGATCTTATGAGTTTTATTAAGGATTTGAATCATCCCTTTTCTTGAGTTTAAACTATTCTAAATCTTAACTATTCAGCACACTCTGAAGCAAATGTGAGATCCATTAGTAGGCTTTTTTATTGTATAGTGAATAGCTATGTACTGAGCAGAGCAAAAAGTGTGATGAGGAGTGAGTAGACCAGATTCCCTCAGTTGCGGTGGTTTCCAGGTGCAATGTCCTGTCTGAGCAGATAAAAGGGTAGAAAAGACCCTAACTAATGTGTAAAGTTAGGGAGTATTTTGTTTAGAGAGTCCATACAGCGGCCATGCTGGTGTGCTGTGGCTGAGTAAACTTCAACTTGGTGTGGCTTGGTAATACCTCGCAACTGGGATGCGCGTAGTGCAGACAAGAAGAGTGGATGATACTGGGTCTACAATTAAGTTTTCTCATGATATATTGAACAAAATTTGAATGAAGGAAAATTAAAGCAATAATCACATTGTAGCTCAACTTTCTAATGAGACTGGAGCTGAGAGGTATTGGATGAGTGCTGGAGCAAGGTGTTCATTGGTGCTGATTAGTGTTTAATCTTGCACAGTTGCATTAGATACCATAATTAAAAAATGTCCATTCACTACACTGTATTGCCAAATCCGCACAACGCACATTGCGACAGTTTTGCATTGCAGTTATTATGCCCCTAATACAGTTACAATTAAATATTTTTAAAACTGTATTTGTTAGATTTCTTAGTCTGTTTCTTAGTTTACTCAGGTATTGGTCATCAACTAACAAAGTATAGAAAGATGCAGATGGTCTACACGCTGTACACTTTGTAGAAATCATAGGACAAGTTGAAATAATATTGTTGTTAAAAATTAGTTTTGTTTCTTTTGTTTTTGTTAGTAAGCAAGTAATTTCCTAAAGATTACTTCTGTTAAGTATGTGTGGGGTATAGTTTTAATTTAGATCTTATATGTTTTAACGATCCTTTAGGCATTTAATTTGGCATAAAAATTAAAAAGCAGTCTCTCCCTCCTCTGTCTTTCTTTAATCCCTGCTACCTCTTTCTTTCATTAGGGTTGATTCGTCTGCAGGAGCTGATCAAGGCTCCCTCCAGATACAACATCCGCCTGAAGATCCGCCAGCTGCCTGCAGAGACCAAGGATGCCAAACCACTTCTTAAAGAAATGAAAAATGCAAAAGAGTTCCACGTCATTTTCGACTGTGGCCATGAGATGGCTGCCTGGATACTCAAGCAGGTTTCTCCAATTTTTTTCTCCATTCCTTTTTTACTTTTTCTGAGAAGCTCAATCTTTGTCACCAGTGTGACTGTAGTGTGAATGTAACATGCAGCACAAAATATATGCGGAACAGGTTTACAAATACATAAATAAGGTAATCAATTAAAAAATTAAAAAGATAATTAGGAGGGTGAGAGTGGCAGCCTGCTCACTTGCTATCCCTCTGCTGCTGTAGCAGTGTGAATTTACTCTATTGTGGAACTAATAAACGATTATCTTGTAATATCTTATTTACTGTAAACTAAAGGCTATTTATATACATGAATTTAGCATGTACAAAAATGTTACATATACCGAGACATACACTTCACTCCTTTCTTCACTCCTAGATATTCCACGATCAGTTGTGTGGTATTATTAAAAAGTGGAAGCTTTTCCCAGTGCAGAACGCAAGGTCTATAAAGGCTGGTTGAGTGAGTTTGTAAAAAGAAACTTGACTCGCCCTGGTCAGTGAACACCTTTGGGATGAACTAGAACAAAGCCAGGCATCACAAATGCTCATCTGGATAAATGGGCAAAAATTCCCACAGACACACCCCAAAATCTTTCAGTAAGCTTTCCAGTGGAGTGGAGCTGCAAGCTGCTAGGGATAAAACATCCTAAAAGCTCCTGTAGGTGTCCCAATACTTTTGTTTGTCCATACAGTGTAGTTTTCAACCCATTTTTTTGGGTAAACTAATGGTTTACAATTACTCAATAACAAAAATTACATTAAGTTTCTGAGAGGAATAAATCCCAGGAATGCAAATCCAGAAATGTTCTGAATAAATTAGACCATAGGTAAATGTGCCAAGATTAAATAAAGAATATATTTTTTTTAACTATATTGGACAGTTACTTGACAGAATTTACCATTGTCAGAAGAAATACACTGCACTGGCGCTGACACTACACATATTTTCATAGGCATTAAAACATCAAAAGCTGAATTTTGACTTTTATTTGTCGGGTCGTTAATTAAAGCTGTTTAAGCAAATAGCAAAATAAATAAATCTGATCGTTGTTTCAATACATTTGCTAAATGCTAGCTGTGTCTTTTTTATGATAATTTTTTTTATTTTTTCAGTAGCAAAAGCAGTACACATCGAGCAGCCAGAGAACTATGTACAACAGCCAGGTTTTGCACAAATTTAATGAGAGGGACAAAAAAAGAGAATAAAAACACACCAGAATCCAACACCACACCACCCTCTGTTACAATCAACAAGTTTAAAGCCAACAATCTATTAAAAATATATAGCCAGTCATTAAGTGCCCTAAAGTTGGCTTTATTAGTCCTAGCAGTCAAGCGCTTAAGTAGTACAATGTTTTTAAATGCCATGAACCACAACCTTTCAAGCGAGCTACCTCCCTCAAATCATGATTTAAGGATGCTTTTTATGGCAGCTGTTGAAGCTGTGTACAAAACTCTCCAATTAAGAAGATAATCATCATTCAGAAAGCATATATTGGGTTGCTTTACACAAGGTTTCTTATTTAAAACTGACAACACATCTATAACCAAGTCTCATAATTAACAAATAGTTTACAATCATAGTGCTAGCTGTTTCGTTGAGCACTTTCATAATTCATCTGCTAGAATCTATTAGCACTCCATCGTTATATTCATCCGTTGGAATCTATTAGCACTCTATCGAGCGCATCACCACAAAATGTGAATAAAATTAAATCAGACAATTTGCCCTAAGGGTACAACAAGGAGAAATTAGGGATGATATAATTAAATACAGCACGCATTAATAAGGACAAGCTTGCTGCTAAGGGAGTCAAAATCCTTTTGTCAACCATAAAGAAACACACTTAAAGGGGTTATTTCCCAGCATTATCTTTTAACCACACTGTGCTGTTTAACTGCAGTGCTAGAATTTTGTATTTAAGCTGCTTTAAGGTAAAATGCTTTATTTGTTGTGTACTGATATGTTCTCAAGGCTCTATCTATGGGGATGATGACAGAGTATTATCACTACATCTTCACAACACTGGTAAGACTAATGTGCTATTTTTTATATTCCATGTTTTGCATGCTTATGTTAATTCACCACCATTTCACCATACAATTTTAAAAGCAGAAGTTAAATGGTCACCTGACATCATCTTGTGGGTAGATTTTAAACATGCTGTGCATGCAAGCTGGTTCAAGAACATTATAGAACATCACAGAAGCGAGGAAGAAAGTAAGTTTAAGTAAAAAATACCTACTAGAATAGAAGGGTTGCTAGCTGACTACAAAAAGTGGGTGTTAAGCTTTTTAAAACTTAAATGTCCAAGTTTTTTTGCACATGCCACTGTTACTATTTTCTTTCTTTTTTTTAAGAAACCAACTTAAACAACAGCTATCTCTACTGTTCACTAATTAGTCTCTGCAGTTTTTTTCTTTTTTGCCAACTATGTCTTTAATATGGTAAAAACTGTTTATTCCTCAGGACCTGTTTGCACTGGACATGGAGCCATATCGCTACAGTGGTGTGAATATGACTGGCTTTCGAATCCTAAACACAGAGAGCGCTCAAGTGTCTTCTATTGTAGAGAAATGGTCCATGGAGAGACTGCAGGCTCCTCCTAAGCCAGACTCAGGTCTGCTGGATGGATTCATGACGGTAAGTGATTCAAAACATAAAATTTGTGTAGTAGGGCCTGTACCGGTAACAGTATCCTCTGACTGAAATAACCTTGTGGACAGTAACCACCGTAAACCATAAAGCCTTTACACACCTCTCCTTTCAGATCATATTGTGATCGTACATAACATTAAAGTGAAAAACAGTGATTACAAGTGATTTGAAGCTTAATATTTATGAAACAACAATAACATAATTAAGTTAATAGAAGTTGTTGCCTTTGCCTTAACTATAAAACTGTAATTAATGTAATAAAGAAATGTCAGAATTACTGCTTTATAATATGGCACCAAATCGCACAACAAAATATTTAAAAAGTAAGGAACATCCCTTTGTACTTTTTTTTTAACCAAATAAAAAATCCTCTGATAAACCTACAGTTTTGTCAGTGATGACACTGTGGTCACTGTTGGATGCTTGTGTTGCAATTCACATACTATTGTACTAAAAAAAATATTCAAAATTGCATCATTGGAAGAGTACTAATTAAACATACTATCTAGTGTAGTATATGTGATTTGAGACAGTAATGATTTTCATCTGCTGCTTTGTTTATTGGTTGGATGTAGTGGAAACATGACTTTCAATCATGTTTATTGTCACTTACCAGATGGAAAATATTTTTTGAGAATTTTTTTTCCTAGAGTTACCCCCTTGTTTAGGCACACATAGTCTTGCCCACACACAAACTCACCAGTTCACACATGCACTGGCTGTGTTGACATACACACATAGCACCAAGCTTCTGCAGGCAGCTGATCTTTGGGCTGAAGTCTCCACATAGTGTTAGTGGTAATGATCGTTTATCCTCACTGCTGTCCACTCTCTTGCACTCCAAAATAAGGCAACCTGCAAAAAAAGGATAGACAGAGTGTGAGAATTAGATAAGTAAAGGCTTTTCAGGGTACCTTCCCAAGGAGATTATGTGATAAGATGATTTCAAAGTGAAGCCCGGGAGTGAGGTGCAGTGCCAGCAGTGATTAGGTTCTTTTTTTTAAATACAGTTTTTGTGCTCTCCCAAGCCTGTTCTAGCAAACTGCATAGAGAGACCCATTACTATGAAATTACTGTGAGTATTCAGATATTCCAAACTGTTAGAAAAACATTATTATTGTAAAAGAAACCAGAACAATGATCTTAAATATGCATTAGATATGCCAATAATTAATTAATTAAGATAAATACTGGAATTTAATTAATAATATGTTTTAATTAATTTGGTTCCCATAGATGTAATGTGTGGAGCAACTTGGAGAATTAAATACTTATGTCAGTATGGTGGTTGTATAAAATATTAAATTCAAAAATACAAGTGTGAAGCTTTGGTTTTGGTAAAATTTCGACTTGGGATAAAGAAAGTCTCGTTTTGAGCAGGTTAATTGGTTAAGCTTCAGTAGTTTTTTTAAATAAGGCTACCTGAAATGTAATTGGACCTATCATTCTTGTAGCAAACCAAAAAAGTTAAACAATGAACATATAATTCTAAGATCAATATTTTTAGGTCATATTACGATACACAGGCTGATTAAGAGTATACTTGACTGAATTGTGAAGTGGAATATGTCAGTAAATGGCCCAAAACAAAATAATACATAGGCTTTTTAATACCAAATTCTTCACTGTTTGATGTGTGTGCATGTATATACACATGGGCATGATTAAAGGGAAGACATTCATAGCAAGACAAATGTTCTCCCAGCATTAGCTTGTTATCCATGTCTGCTCCAGTGTGTTTATCCTGTGCTAAATTAGGGATGAGAGAGTGAGAAATCAAGAGAATGAGAAGGGAAAAGGATCTGGGCATGTTTTGCTCCCCCTGCTGAGTGCAAAATAACATACCAGTCACCGGTAACACACAGACACACACACATTGTTTTTATACAATGTCAGGACATTTTTCTGGTTAACAGATGTGTATTTGCTCTAAAGTGGTATTATTACAATAAAGAAAAATAATAAAATACATAGTGAATTTTACATTTATCATAATTATTCTTTAACCATTTACAAACCATTGTGACAGCCCAATATTCATTATAATTATCATCCAGTACCTGATTTAGCAAGATTTTATCAGTACTTGACTTTATTAAGTGTTCTCTGGGATGGAATTTAGGCAATCCAAACATTTTGGTATATCATATGTTATATATTTGTGCAGATATGTAATAATATTGTTTCCTATATGTATTGCATATGTGTTAATATTTATGTGCTGTAATACGGCACAATCTTTTACATTAATCTGACTTAAATTGTGATCAGATCTTCATCTAAGTTCTTACATTAGATAAATAAAACAGTATATTCTGTTTTAAAAGGGATGCAATGTTAAATGTTTATACAATTTTCAGTTTAGTATAGGATATAATTAGGGCCAGTAAGTAAATCAATGTGATGACTATTATGTATGACTTTAGATGACAGTGCCCCAATTGTAAAATTATTATTAATACATTTAACCTCATTGTTACCTTTCCCAACAATGGTGATTTCACAAAAAGCATTCTAAGAGCAAGGCATATAATATACTAGGAGATCACAAAGAAACCAATAGGTAACATCTAAACATCTGCAGACATTTTTTTGGACTGGCTAATAGCTAATCAGTTCACCAGTCACCAAGAAAAATCTTGCTGCCAGTTTACTGTTACCTAAAGGCCACCTTGATGAGCCAGAGTACTAAGAACTCAAGTATCTACAGAGTATCGACGAAGTTGGGTCTTGCAGCAAGTCTACAATGCACATGACTTATTAATAGATACATTGCTGCTCTGGATGGTTACACCAGTTACCAGTTACTTTTGCCAACAAAGATACAAAATATTGGAGATGTTCAATATAATAATTAAAAATTATATTATAATATTAATGTAGAATTATTTTGTTCTGTCTGTTGTTATGACTAGGTTAAATATCTTAACCGCATTTCAGTTGAGATTTGTTTAGAAATCCTAAAGGGTTCACAAAGTTTTTATAGCACCACTATACTGGTAAGTGCCTATTTTTAATAATGACAACACACACACACACACACATACAAACACAGACAGACAAACATCCACACAGACCTGATCAGCTCAGACTCACACTCAAAATGGTCTGGCACAATCATGGCCACTGGCAGTTTGGCACCTCTCCTTTTGCTCATTCAGCCCTAACTAATCATCTATACAGTGGTTGCTACCGGAGAGGCAGGGTTGCCGTGGAAACCAGTGCTGACATAGCTGAGCTACTTAGCTGCCACGGTGGGGTGGGAGGATGGGGGGGGGGGGGGGGGGGGGGGCGTGTGGTGGAATGAGGGTTGCCAAGACGATTTCAGCCCATATCTTGGTGTCCTGTGATTTATTGCTATCTAGGAGCAACTTGGTGAGAGAGAGACTAAAAGAGATGGTTGTAGTTTAGTCACAGAAAACATTAGAAAAACCGGATTGACAAATAATGTATAGAAATGTTTATCTGTGAAAACACACATTAACAAAGAAGAACAACTAATCATCACAGTATAACACCAAGTCACTTCAACTACAGTGATATCCGTCTGTCCAGTTTGGATGCATAGGCTGTTGTGAATTAATTTGACCTGCTTTGTCAGTGGGAGATTGCAATTTTTCTCTGCATCAATGAGTGAATGTGTGTTGTTTGTCTGAGCAGCTGCACACATCAATGAATGTGATGGCTGATGGTGAGGGTAAGACATGCTCCTGGGTCAGCACTGTATCTATCTAGATAGTATATGCCATACATCAGTGAAACAAAGTGACCTTTGAGTTATTAGATTTGTTCGGACAAATACGATCTCTAATACAGGGCAGTTATTACAAAGCAGAAAAAGAAATAAGTCAATCTTCTATGGGTATGGGTAGTTTAACTAGTGCAATGGAAATCTAAGTCCCCCTCTCAAGAAAGAAAATGCTAACAAGTCTGCTGTTGCATTAGCAGACACCTTTAGCAGTGTCCGTTGTGGATACTGCTTGTCCCTTGACTAGGAGGAGTCTCGCCATGATAACTGGGCATCAACATAGTATTGCAGACATATTGTCCAGTTTCATCATTTTTTGCAACAACTCAAAGATATAATTCCTCTGTATATTTTCCTGCTATGTTGCTAATATTTTACAATTAGAATAATAATGCGCCTGTATTATACCCACATTTGTGTGTGTGTGTGTGTGTGTGTTTGTGTGTGTTAACAATGAAGTAAGACCCCTACCTAAAGGTGTACAGGGTGGCGTGCTTATTAGACATACCTTAAAGACTGCCAGCCCTCTTTAAGTCTGGTAGAGCATTTCTATTTTACTTTACTTAAATTCACAGTACTCACAAACTCACTCTAAAACCCAGGACTAACAGCAGGAACAGTGCTTTTAAGGTAGAATTTCAGTTAATATGGTACAATATTTAAGTTTTAAATAAAACTTTCATTACTATCATCTAGCTTTTTCAAGCCAACTTCCAAGTTCTAGTCTTCTTCTTCGTATTATTATTTTATTTGCAAAATAGTTTTTGAGCTAGAAATTCAAGCTCGTAGTTCCTGTAGCCCAGATATATGCCTGTGCTTTTCTAAGCGATACAACATGTGATTTTCCGGAAAATGGCGTCCAAACAGGGAATTTTTTCCCCATTCCTGAATGAATGGTGCAATGTTGACAGAATTCAAATCTAACTGCCAGGAGTGATGTCACAATGCACATCTCACCTAGACACTCATTAAACAGTACACACACGCAAGCTCACAAGCACACACACACACACACACACACATTGCAAAAACAGCAGGAACAGTGCTTTTAAGGTGGAATTCCAAAATTTTAAGGTGAGGCATCCAGCCATCAAGCAGTTTTTAAACGTTCATAAATGTTCATTATTATCAGTGAGCTTTTTCAAACCAACTTAAATTTCATTCACAAACTTTCCTTTTCTAGTTTCTTATTTGATCACTTGCACAGTCAGCTACAGCAGAGCTTTTACCGTAAGCTGAGCAATTACTAGGACAAGAATAAACATCTGAGAATCTGTTTAGCTAGAAATGTTAAGAATGGCCTGAACTTCCAACATAAACTCACACATTAATTTCACGGCTATGTTGTATGTTAGGCTATAGTTTGTGTGTTGCATACCTCTACATTTTAAGCCAAAGTCAATCTGGATAGCGTAGCATCTCATTAAGATAAACAGCTTCCACTTTAAATCTTGTTAAACTCTTCCAAAGCTACTGAGGTCTGCGCATAGAAGTCTTAATGCTAGATACAGACATGTACATGCCCCTAACATGGGTAAAAAAATGTTTGAGACCTACCTGAAAAGGGCACAGCTTTGTAAGGAGAGGCAAATTAACCTTAAAATCTACCACAAGCTGTAAGTTTTATAATTTATTAAATAATTTGTATCTCTGTATGAGTTTGTGTGTGTATGGTGTGTGTTCACAGACAGATGCAGCGCTGATGTATGATGCGGTGCATGTTGTAGCAGTAGCAGTGCAGCAGTCCCAGCAGATCACTGTTAGCTCTTTACAGTGCAACCGACACAAACCTTGGCGCTTCGGAGGGAGGTTCATGAGCCTTATCAAAGAGGTACACAGAACAATACACTCACAATATGTAACTTAAATCCTGAGAGATCTTCTTTTGAGCGTTGTCACTGTGTTTTTTAGAGGCTTTAAAAGTGATGCAACATGGCACATTTCTTTATGTTAGACAGTCAGTTTTTTTGACTGGGTGTGAACTTGAAAATTAAACTTTATCCACTTCACCTAGGCTGTATCATAAATCGATACTTCATCCATGTTGTTCAAAGTAAAACAAATCATTATTGTTTAATGTCAAGACTAGATGTCATTTTGAAAAAAAGCCTTTAACACGTACTGTAACATTTGCTAATGCTTAATTTTCTTGACTTTCTTAATCATTTTATATTAACTAAATGTCAGCCTGAAATATTTTGATTTAATGCTCATGTCTTTTTCTTGTAAAAAAATAAAATGGATCATATTTCCACGCAGCAACTGTCTATTTCTTTTTTTTGTTGTGCCTCATGTAGCTCTACTGATCTTGAGGCAGTGTCATTGTAGGTAATTTGTGAAAATGGCACATTCTACTTTGTCTTTGATACTCTCTCCATTTCTTGTAGTTCAGTCTCTGTTTTCTCTCTCTCATACTCTCTCTCTTTCTCTTTCTCTCTGTACCTATCTCTCTCTCTATCTCGCTCTCTCTCTCTCTCTGCCTGATGCCCTGAAAGCTTTGAAGTCAGACTTCAGAAACAGCCAGCTTCAAGAACAATGAAGCCAGGAGCCTCTTTGTAGTGCACTACTGTGTCCAGATGCCAGCTGTGTTTTTTCATCTCGTCTCTCATTATCACTGAAAGAGATAGAGAGATGCATATATTATTCCCCAGTATAATGTGTGTTCATAGAATTTTAATTTCTCTGTTATAACAAAATTGCATTGGGTAACAGAGTGTCTCTTATGGTCTTTTCTAAAGGCTTCTTGGGATGGGCTGACAGGGCGAGTTCTCTTCAACAAAACAAATGGATTAAGAACAGATTTTGATCTAGATGTGATTAGTCTGAAGGAGAATGGACTGGAGAAGGTACTCTTTGAGTGTGTGTATGTGTGAGATAAAATGTGTGGATTTAATTCTGTTAAGATTATGGTCAATATACAAGGATAGCATAAAGTTTTCTCACTGTTCTACATGGTACATACCTGCTACTCAAAAAACACAAAAGTATGAAATGCGTGATTTTGGTCTGAGCCCAAATTAAGTTTAAATATCTTTGGCTGAACAAATCTATCATTTTGGCTGCGTTAAAATATTTTCATAAGTCGATTCACTGTTTAGGTAGCATTTTCTTGTGAGTCTGAACGTCAGTACTATGAAGGTGACTCCAACATGGCAGATATAAAAAGGATTTAAGGTAGAAAGCATACAGGGGAATTGTTTTAAGCTCTACCAGTCTGCAACAACGCAGAACTGCACAGGGGACATTCAGCCTAACTGTGCATCCCTGTGTATCCATAGCATTGCATGTGTGTGTTGCTTTAAGGGAGTGTTGGCTTCTGTTTGGTAATAGTTTTCTAGTGTAAAGTTTCTAGTGTTAAAGTTGTTGCCTTTTTTTGTTTTCAGCCTTGACAGTCACCAAACCAAGCTCCATAACAGGCTAGATGCCAATAATCTTGCATTTGCTACTCTGCTTTGTCTCTGAAAATGTTAGTGGTAATTTTTTTTCTTCCGGTTGGTTTTATATTGTTGACAGTTTTGTTACAGAGTGTACAGTTTAACTATGTACAACAGCAAAATATAGGCTAATAACACATGCCTACAATGCCCCACTCCCACTGTAACATTTAACCATTATTTGACATTAAAACTTTAGAATCTCTATAAAATTGTCAGCTTTTTTCAATATACTACATTGATTTAAATAGTTGCACATAAATAATATGTTACATCATCACAGTTTTTTTTCTGATAAAGTAAACTGGATGGCTGTAATTGTATTATAGCATTTATTCCAGATCCATTTGATACATATGAATTATGTAAATTCAGCATTTGAGAACAAATTAAGATCAAATTAGACAATGCTTTTGTTGTTGCCAGTGATAAAGCTTGTATAATTGTAATACATTGTGTAATTCTAAGGTTTGTGACAGTATCTGTACTTTAGTACAGGAACGCCAGTTCTTGCATGACAGTAAAACAGATAGACCTTTATGTTTGTTTATGTGTGCATATAAGTTGTTTTCACATGTTAAAACATGTTTTCATTATTTTATTTCTAGATTGGGACATGGGAACCTATAAATGGCCTAAATATGACAGAGCATCACAAAAGTAAAATGACCAATGTTACAAACTCATTGTCCAACAAATCACTAAGGGTCGCTACTATTCTGGTAAATACATACAGCTACACAAAATCACACACAGTCAAACACATACTTACTCTGCATTCAATCAACATGTGCATTTGGGCAGTAGTACTTTTTACAGTAGATGAGTATTACATTCTGTATTGTGCAGAGGTCAATGGCCACCTTTCATTTATTTATTTTTCAGTTTAAACAACAATTATTACAAAATGCACATTTTTAAGCATTTTTAAAATTATAATTATTAAAGTAATTATTTTGTTCATGCTTTGTCTCATACTTTGTTCATTACATGCTTTTTTGGGAGACTTTCTTTTAGTGTTTCAGAGAAATCTTGGCTGTTTTTCCCCACCTCCAAAGTTAGATTGTAGACATTGGTTACCCTGGTTGGTTGAGGTCTGGAATCTGGGGTAACTTGTCCATTGTTCTCATTACACTAACAGTCTCTTTGTTTGATTTGATCTTTTAAGAATAAGTAAATCTTACATCTGATCCTTACAGAAATATGTCCTGAAAAGTAAATCACTTGTACTTCATGGACATTTTTACTGGAAGTGTTTTCTCCACCTGTATGTATTTGTAAACGTAAAAGTGCTATAGTGCCGCCAACAGCTAGGCTCATTCATCAATACCTGTGTATTTGTACTGTATTTTGTTTTCTCTTAGGATTTCAGTCTTCTCTCCCTTGCCTGCAGGAAGAACCTTACGTGATGTTTAAGAAGTCAGACAAACCTCTGTGTGGAAATGACCGGTTTGAGGGCTACTGTGTGGATTTGCTGCGAGAGCTGGCCGCCATTCTGGGATTCCGCTATGAGATCCAGTTGGTGGAGGATGGAAAGTATGGAGCGCTGGAAGAAAGCACAGGGCAGTGGAATGGCATAGTCCGAGAATTAATGGACCATGTGAGTCTTCATCTCAGTTTTACATGGGTTGATATAAGATCATATAAGATAAGGTAAGAAGCTCTCTCCCTTTTTAGAGCAATGTTTATTTACTGTATAGATAACTCAAACAGTTTTTTTGTTATAGCACAAAATTACAGTTTGTGCTGTAGGGGTTTTTTTATTGAATATCTGTTGTGATGTTGTGCATATCTGCACACAATTCTATTTATGTCTCTCTTTATTATAAATGACTTAATTATAACTCCTCAGCATGATGTAAAGGCATTTGTTTCCCTCCTTATGTAATAGAGGAACTGGCAGCTTTGGAAGCTGCTAAAATATGCATGATTTCTAAATGCACTACATGTATTCACCAAAATTTGTTCGTTAAAGTTGCTTATCAGCATAATCCAGACCCATGCTGGCAGCATGTGCTACACTGATAAGTGGCTGGTGAAAATTTTGGTGGATAAATGTTTTATGCTAAATTACGGAAGATTTCCCAGTTTCTACAGTTAAAGACTAGGGCAGATGCTTTGTAACATGCTTGATGTACTTGAGCATACAGTGCTATATGCCCCTCACCTAATTTCTTCTATACTATCCTCGTCTTGCTATTGCTATTTTGTCACATTTAAATATTTTAGATCATCCAGCTAATTTTAATATAAGACAAATACAACACAAGTAAACACAAAATGCAGCTTTTAAATGATAATTTCTTTTATTGAAGATAAATATTTATTCAAAACCCATATCACCCACATGAAAATGTAATTGTCCCTCTAAACCTGATAACTGATTGTGCAAATACTTGGCAGTAACAAATGAAATCCAACATTTGTGATATGTTGCAGCCTTTTACATCATGTGGAGGAATTTTGGCCCACTCCTCTTTGCAGAATTGTCTTAATTTAGGTAGGGTTTGCTACAGCATCTAAATGGGATTCAACTCAGGACTCCAGGTCACTCCAAATCCTTAATTTTATTTCATAGAGCCCTTCAGAGGTCTATTAACTGGTGTTTTTTGCATGAATTTCCTGCAGTATACCCCAACTCCATTTTGGCTTGAGGTCACAAACTGAAGGATGCACATTTTTCTTTAGAAGTTTTTGATAGAGTCAGAATCCCGGTTCCACCAATTATGACAAGTCATTCCAGATCCTGCAAAAGCAAAACAGCCCGGAACATCACACCACTACCACCATGTATGTGGCTCTTATTGTGTGATGCGATATTAGCAAGTCTTTGGGTCATCTAAATGCAAGACAAGCCTTCTTAGGGTTTTTTTGGTCAGCAGTTGTTGGCCCTCCAGTGGATGTAGGGCTGGGCGATAGGGGAAAAAATCTTATCACGAAATTTTTTTTCATATCAGTCGATATCTATATATATCACGATATAAATCAAATCACTATTTCCTTTTTACTTTAAGTGAGATATGAAGGTATCAAAATTAAAATTTTTTCTTAAATTGTTTTTTTATTTTCAGACAAATGTACTATAGAACATTACACAACTAATAACCACACACACACATATATATGTATGTATGTGTGTGTGTGTGTGTGTGTGTGTGTGTTTAATACAGTTGTTTAATGTTGTGTATATGGGGCAGTATTAGTATGAACAGTATTCACACACAGACAGTGTTAAGCAGGCTATTGCTGGCCCTTTAAGGGCTGAGGAAAGGACTCGTAGCGGTAAGTCGACTTTCTATCGGCTCAAATGGTGAGTTCATTTAGCGATTCTGTTTCGGTAGAAAAAAAATGTTTCCCTGCTCGGGTTTTTGGATTATAAAGTCAACTTTGCCTCAGCGTTCTCACTCGAACTCATACAGTATACATATTTATGTTTATCAATTACGAAATTACGTCGATTAGCATAACGTGCGTCGATGCGTCGCAAAGGTGGCCGTGCCCACTGAAAGCATGGATTTATCTGGAGCGCAAGCTGCAGCTACAAACAATCGCTCACCTACATCTAAAGTTGTGGGAGTGTTTCACACAGAAACCCAACAGTGTGGTGCTCTGTCAGCTCTGCACAACACAACTGTACAGCTGCTACACACCAGCACTTGAAGCTCAAACACCCCGTAGCGCTTTATCAACACAGCAGCAAGACAGCACCTGTTTACTAGTTGTTCTTATTTTAGCAGATTATTTTAAGATTACTGACTCATGTAACATGTTTCTTTCAGTAGTAGTTAACGTTTCCTGTCGTTGTTTTTTCTTATTTCGTTCTCTCTGCTCGACTGTGGTGTCTGCAGTAACTTATTACTAGCGCGTGGGTTAAGCTGCCGCTACGCCTGCACTCTATGCTGTGTGCTTCAACCAAACACGAAGTGGCTGGAACTCCAGTTCAGCCATCTGATTGGTTGGGGGCAGCGCTATTCTCATTCTCATTTGCTGTTTGTGTTGTCTCTCAAAACACGGACGGAACTTAATTCTATCGACTTTCGCCTACGTCTTAAAGTTCTGTCGAAGAAAATGTTATTTCGCGATAATTATCGTTATCGTTTTATCGCCCAGCCCTAAGTGGATGTCATTTTTTCCAGTTTGTATTGTGGAATCGTTTACATTAACCTTAACTGAGGCCTCAAACACTTTAGATGTTTGTCTAGGTTCTTTAGTGACCTTCTAAATGAGTGCTTTTGGTGAAATTTTAATAGGCTCTCATTTGTGGATCAGAGCCTTAATAATGGCTTTGTAACTCTGTCTGGTTTATTTTGCTTTGTTTCAATCTGTATTTAAAAGTCTTTAGAATATGACAGCATGTGCTGATTCTTTTAGGCTTTCTAGCTGCTTTAGATAGCCAGACAGATTCTTTTTAAGGGATGTTTTGATTCAACTGGGACAGTGTTTCTGCTACATTTTGTAAAATTTTAGCTGCCTCTGCTTCAGAAACTGCAAGGGACTTGTAATGTTAAAGAATGGACACAGGATCCTAGAGGAAACACTGTGGCAGTTATCATGCCTGTGAATGTGTACTTGAACCCTATATACTGGATTTGGTTAACTCCTTAATTTTAATTCACATAGGACGAGGTAAGGTTAAACAGCATTTTTCTTTTAAAAATGTAGATTTAACATCAGGCTGCACAGTACAATGTTACCACAATATTGGGGCCACAGTTTAATTATTGTAAAATGAGATCCAAAACAAATGTTGTTTGTACATTTCTAAACAAATGCTTTTAATTAGAGTAATTTTACTTATTCATTCTAGGGATTTTTCTGGTTCATATGTCAGCAAGCATGTTGTTCAGTACACAGACCAACCAACTCTATTAAAAACTTTGATCTTACCGAAAAGGAGCAGCACCATTAAGACAGAAGAGATTTCTGGCTTAGTCAATTAGTTGATTTATTTGCTATCAAGGAAGTGGAAACATGAGAAGCAAAAACAAAACTGACACAGTTAATGATGCAACCTGACAGCCAATATAGTTGCTTAGGGAAGGGTGGGGTGGCTGGATTCAGTAAGTAGCTGCTCCTTTATAGTATATCTTGATAAGGCACATGGGGACAACTCTTGAACAGCTGTTGTAGTTTTTATATAATTCACACTTTTCTAATTGTTACGTATTGGCAGTTTACTTCTTGTAATTCTTCTGTTAATAATGTTTGTGAAGAAAATCACGTAAATGAATTAAATAAAGTTACAAAATCCTCCACATTATTTTGGCTTTTATTGCATTCTGTCCAGTGCTGCCTCCATAATCCCACTGCCATCTCTTAAACAAACAGTTAAGTATGTTACTTTGAGTTAATGGCGTGTATGTGACTTACCACACAATTCCACCAAGTTTATCATGTGTAAACCTGGTCACTACTGTTCAGTTTACTCTGTCAAAAAAGTGTAATAATGCAGAAAACAACAACTAGCTCATCAAATTGAAGTAGCAGTCTACTCAGGCTTTAGCAGGAACTTCAGTAGTTGTGAAAAGCCATTTATCAAGTGATTCTTTAGAGTATGTCTTTATACATTATGTTGACTAAACTAAACTTAACAAGCATTGACGTTTCTTTAAAAAATTGTATATTTTGCAACTGAGTGATAAGTCCTCTAAAAGCATTTGCAAACAAATGAAGAAGAATGAAAGAAGAAAAAAGCACACTAACAATAGAAGCCAGTTTTAGTAACTACAAGGAATATTTCAGTAACTACTATGAAACTGTGAGATATGCAGTTAATGACAGATTGAAGAGAGTAAGATTAACAAGTTAGTTGTAAATGATGACTTTAGAGCAGATAATGAATGCACAAATGAAATAATAAAGGCATAGATACAAATTAAAATGAAATAAAAAATATGTACCATCTGTTTTGCGTTTTTTAAAACTGATGCTCATTTGTACACAAGCCCATCATCTTTGACCTTAAGGCCAATGTGAGATGGAGAAGGATTACAGGAACAGGCTTTCCCAAGATATCTTATTAAAGATATTGGAAGCTGATGTTAGGAGCTTAATTAATCTGTTAACAGAAACCTGAACATGTGAATCGTTAGCCAGGGAATCTACCGAACACCAATTAATACACCATGTATTTTGAACTGAACTGTTGCTTAGCTCTTCCTAGTTGGTTGCCATGGTATCCCATGTGGTTGCTTAAGTGTTGCTAGGTAGTTGCTATGTTATCACAGGTTGTTGCGAGGGTGTGGCTAGGTTGTTGCTGTGGTATCTGGTACCTTAAATCCAGTGGTACCTAACAAAATAGTTTATTTGAGGGACAGGTGAAATTAAGGCATCAGTGTATTGAGTCATCAGTGCATTTGAAGGATCAATGGAATGCATTTTTTGATGATCATACAGAAGCAACATGTAACAGAAATAAAAATGAAAAAAATCTTATTTTATGAGCTAGGTCCTCATACCACGTAGTTAGTAGTTACACTATTTAGTTTTAATTATACTAGCTACTTGCCTTCAATTCCTTTGGTATAAAAATCCTTTACAGCTTGGAACAGTAGGTTTCTCCACATAGTCTGCTGTTTTCATTGCTGTTGTTCCATTGCCATATGTAAATCATGTAATTGTTTTATATATTTTTTTTTTATTAATTAGGACTGTTTTTTAACAGTATATTTTTTATACACTGTTCTGCCTGTCAGAAGGGGAAGAACAGTGCACAGGAAAGAGCACAATAAAATCTTTATAGAATAAAGGCTAAGTAAGCCTGTTTCAATATGGGTTGATTACGCTGAAATGGATGAATGAAAAACTTTGGTTGACTCTCACTGGTGTTTTGTGTGTGTGTCTTTGAGCTCTGATTTCTCATTTTAACTTTAAAGAAACAAAAGTTGGTAAGATTCTCTATAGTGTTTCATTTAATTGCACAGATAGAACACTTCAGCAAGTGGGCACTCACTTTTGTTGTCTTAAAATTAAATTGCATTAATGTGCTACAAAAACAGTGGACTCTCTGTGAAATTATATGATGGAGCTCTCTTGTCGCATGTAGTGGCAAACCTGCTAAGCTAATCCTTCTTCAAAATCATTTATTTTGAATGAATCACAACATGTGCAGTAACCATTTTTGATGCTCACACCCTCACACTATGTCAAGTGTAAACTTCACGATCAGGGGCCACAGGTCTGCAGAGTGCTCCAAAGAAAGGCTTATCAACTACAGTAACTAATACACCACTTATTGACTAAAGGTAAATCTGACATACGCCAGTCATTTTCAGTCTTGATAATTTCAGGAGAAAATAATTAAATGAAAGTTAAATTCTCATGGGAGCAAGATTTTAAATAAAAAAGGTGTCTTGTCTGGATTGTATCCACTGCTTCTGAAATTTGCATTGCTACAAATCTACTCAAAACAAAATCTTAGTGTAGCATTTGGCCAGCATTTCTGGAGTGTGAGGAGTTGATGAATGTATGTTTTTTCAACATTGTTGTTTTGTGTGTTTGATAGAAAGCGGATTTGGCAGTGGCTCCCTTGGCCATAACATACATGAGGGAGAAGGTGATTGATTTCTCGAAGCCTTTCATGACACTGGGCATCAGCATCCTGTACCGCAAGCCCAACGGCACCAACCCCGGTGTCTTCTCCTTCCTCAACCCTCTGTCTCCTGATATCTGGATGTATATTCTGCTGGCTTACTTGGGTGTCAGTTGTGTGCTGTTTGTCATTGCCAGGTAACATGTCAAGTTTAGTGGAGAAAAATATACTGTGAAGATGAAGCTTGAAGATGAGATGTTATGCAGTTTTCAGCTAATAATTTCAACTTTAATTGACATACTGAGCACATATAAAGTCATTTATTTCACTTAATATAGCACAGAACCTTCATTTCCTTTTTTGCTTATTTGCTTGTTCATAAATATTTTTTTTCAAAGCTCTCTCAGCGTTCTTCCATTCTTCCTCAAAATTCGTCCATTGTCATTTTTTTACTGGAATAACTGGAACAAGTCTGTTGCGATGCTTCTCTGTTTTTCCTTCTTACTACATTAATAAAAGGAAAGATAAGAACATAATATAAAAAACATCTTTATTTATATATTATGTTTAATTTCAGTCACAAAATATCATGTTTTATGTAAGTGGCTGAACAATTAGAACAATTTATGTTTAGATACATGAATGAAATTACAGCATACAAACATTACCTTTTTTGGGCCCTTGCCTCTTCATTTCTACTGCCATGTCTATTTTATTCTCTTTGAAATCTGTATTGTTTTACTGCACACTGACCTTATTAATAATTATGGTAACTGCATTACATACATGAGGCCATGATGACATTTTTAATTCAATACTAGTCCATGTATATATTCTTTATTATATAGTGTCAAATGTAAGTATTTGAATTAGAACAGCACACATTAACCACAAGACTTTTGAGTGCTGTGTTGTTTCTTAGACCCTCAGAATAATTGTGGTTAAAGCTGTTTGACTCTCAGTGTTACTGGTATTATGATGTTTAAACAGAAAAGCCACAACTGTCGCCTAAGTTGGTTCAGAATATGCATAGAAAAGTACTGTATTTTGATGGAGAGTAATAGGTAAGTTTGCTTTTCAATTCATAGAGAAGAACGTTTAGCATTTAACTAATTTTATTCATAATGCGTAGATGGTTTTATTAGAAAAGCACAGCAATTTTTTCTGTTTTACTGCTTTTCTTTCCACATCACCAAACCAAATAAAAAAAATGCAAATACAAAGAGCAATTACAATTTTACCTAACTAATAGTGGCAGACCAGTGTTAAAATTCTAACAAAAAAAAACCAGATGCAAACACGCAAAGATGTATATTTTTATAGCTATTAGCTGCTTCAGAAAACCTCTTGAAGAAGTTCTGAAAACAAGATGCTGTGACATTTTTAGCCATGAGGGTGATTGCTGTGTGGGTACAGACACCACAGTAAGGCTGACATTTGTAAACTCATTTGTGTAAACACATTTGTGTCCACTTATTGTCTGCTCTTAACACATTTACCTTGTTGTTCTTCCCTGTAGTCAAGTTTATTTATATAGCGCTTTTTACAACGATGTTGTCTCAAAGCAGCTTTACAGAGTTTTGAAAACAGACAGTTACAACATATATCCCCCAGTGAGCAAGCCAGAGGCAACAGTGGCAAGGAAAAACTCCCTCAACTGGAGGAAGAAACCTTGGGAGGAACCAGACTCACAAGGGGTGACCCATCCTCCTCTGGTCAAACAGTATTTACAGTTTAAACTAAATACCAAAGAAAAGAGCTTGTTTGAACTCTGGATAGCAAAGCTTTAGAAGCTGCACAGATAGAGGCAGTGTATGACTGAGGCAGTCTCTGACTGAGGTTTTATGTAAAGTGGGCGTGAGCTGAAACAGTCCCATCCTATCTCAAGAAGAAAAGAGCCTCTGTTTGAAATCTGGAGAGCAAAGCTTTAGAAGCTGCACAGATAGAGGCAGTGTATGACTGAGGCAGTCTCTGACTGAGGTTTTATGTAAAGTGGGCGTGAGCTGAAACTGTCCCATCCTATCTCAATGCTAGTACATCTGGATGGCACAGTGATGTAACTGAGGGTGTAGTAGTAGACACAGATGGACAGGAGAGCTGGCTGGTGATAGTGGGGTGGAGGCCCTGATGATCAGTCCTTCAACAGACGGGAGGACAGTCATTACCTCAGGAAGAGTAAAGAGAAATAGTTAGTTTGGCTCGGGAGTATGACTGTAGAGAATATGAATATTCAAATTTTTTTGGGGTGTGGCTGGTGACTCCGGCAGATCTAACTATAACAGCCTAAATTAAAAGGAGAGAACCAGAAGGTAACATGGACATGAGAGCACCCCGAGGCACTGGGTGACACTACTCCACCGTCAACAAACCTGTGTGGTCGTGTGAAGTGGTGGAAAAACAGCACCAACAGTTTACCATAAACCTCTGTGTCCATAAACCCCCAGATCTCCTGTCCCGAACATTAACTGGGAGATTTAGGTTTTCTGATATAGACTTGCAGTGTTGCAAAAATAGTAGGGTTATGGCAAGCTGATAACTTAATGCAATGGTAGTTTACAGCACACTCAAGGCCAAATATCCTATGAATACAGTCATGGTATCAAAGTTATCAAAAAGGAAATTTGCTGCAAGCATATTTTCCAAACACTTTCTATAGCTAAGATGTACAGAATTTGGTAGCCTAAAGGGCCTGCTCTGACATGTTTTGATTTGTGGATTGTTATTTATACAGCACACTGATTGCGAAACATGGCAAAACAGAGCCATTATAAACAAACAAAACTCTGTAATGAATTGTCCAAGCATCACTCAAATGAAATAAACATAGAAAATGGAATTTGTAGACATTAGCTTGTTAGTGAACTAGAATATATATACTTAGATCCATGCTCATATCTTGTGCTTTGCAGACATGAGAAATAATTATCAACTTTAATATGGTGATTTCTGTTAAATAGTTGATTATTGTATTATGTTCAGAGTTGGATAACTGTTTGCAGTTGCTGTTTATCAGTTGCTATATGGTATGTTTTAGTTATTTTTATACTTGTTTTGTTTATATGCTTCTAGTCCTCAAATCTGCATAATCGTTCTAACTACTATCTCAAAAATGACTGACTGTATCACTGATAACACAGCACTTAATAAACTCAAACTTCTCTTCATACTAGGGTGATGAGAAACCTCTGGATTAAGAACTGAAAACTGTAGCTGGTGGTTTGGGAATGTGTTTTCTCAGCAGGAAATGATGCTAGGCAAAAAACTCACAGTTACAGCCATAAACAGAAATTGTAATTGTTGTTGGAATTTTTATTGGCATAATATTGATATTTAATTTGCAATATTAACTGAATTTCAAATATGCCACATATTTCGCAAGTGAGTTATCATTCAAAGTACGATTAAAAAAGGTAGGACTAGGCCTGCTACGCCCAATTCTTGCACTCCACTGCCTACAAAGTTTATTTATGTAAAAGTATATTTGATAAAATGTCCAAGCATAAACCAAAAGATAGGTGTACAAACTGACTAGTGTGACAAGTGTGTTAAGGAGTGTAAATGTGTGTGTGTTTGCATCCCTCCACGTGTTTATACGCTGTATCTATAACAATTTTATCCTTTCTCTAGTCTCTAATCTTTGTGTATCTCTCTTTTTCTCTGTATCAGGTTCAGCCCATATGAGTGGTATAATCCTCACCCCTGTAACCCAGACTCTGACTTGGTGGAGAATAACTTTACTCTGCTAAATAGTTTCTGGTTCGGAGTTGGAGCTCTCATGCAACAAGGTAGACACTTCAGCCCCGCTGCCCTGCTTTAATGGCTCTCCACTGTGCACTAGGTCTTTTTGGGGCCCCCTTCTGTTGTAGTGCTGGTACTGCAGGGTGCAAGGGACTCTTGTTTATGTATTGCACATGTTACTGAGACTGATTCTGAAGTCTCTACTGATACTATACACTATGCACTTGTGGCAGACTGAAATTGTTTACCTTTATCTATAAAGCATGATTTCACTTAGGTTTTTTTGCTCTAAGATAACTGTTTAGAGCTAAGAGCTCAGTTCAAATATTTCAAGCAGTTATAATTCTAACTTGAGTAGTTGTGGGCCCATTTAGACTGAACTATAAATACAAAGACGTTGCACCACAGACAGTGGACATACTCTACAAATTAAAAAACATTATTTCACACCAAAGTGCAAAAATCAGAACTATAATTCTGTTCAATATAATCGTAAATAGTGTGTTCTAGGACGTAATATATTTTTTATTTTGTACTTAAAAAGTTGTCTCTGTTTTTGAGAGTAATGCATAAAAAGAATGTTTAGCCACTAATTACAGAACTTCATTTGCACGTCTGTGTGTTGTTGAGCCACACATAAAAGTAATTCTTGTCAAATAATGAAAATTCTAGAATGAAAAACAAGAAAACGGACAATTTCGTGATGAAGTGCTGAATATGGTGTGAATAGTAAGGTCTCTGGTGCTGTTAATAGACTTGAGGTAGTGGACCTAGACAACATTTGGTTGTATCACAATTCATGTTTTAAAAATTAACAGGTATATAATATGTTGCTTTACTACATGCTTACACCTCAGACTGAGTCCCTTGTCTCTGTGGTTTGCCCCATAGAGGTCAGTGGGTGGTGGTGACAGGGTATGAAGTTACCTTGGGTACGTGATAGTAGAATCCAACCAGGTTATGAGTTGTATGAGAACAGAAACCGAAATCTCTCTCTATTCTATTCTGTTCTAGTCTGTTAAGCCTAAGTTTGCTTTTGGAGAAAAATGTTAAGCAGTGTGTAGGCATTTAAGTGAAATTGTTGAGTGCATAGTATTGGTGTGACTTGGTGTGAAAATCAGTCATGTGTTATAAAATGCCAAATATAAAAATGCATGGTTATAGGCATTGAAAATAATAGCAGTAGCTGACAACTAAATAGCTGGTATGTTAACTGTGGTTTTAAGCTTATGTTTTATGAAGAAAGCATTCTTCTTTTCTTTTGTTTTCCTTTTTTTTAAATTGGTTATGTATTCAGTTGCTGACACCTTTCTCTAGAAGCATAAATTAGGCTTTAGTGTTTGAGCATGAACAACAGATACTTAGAGTACTTAGAGCTACAGACCACATTTTATTTCTTAAAACACCTCATAGAGTCGGTCTACCACAAGGTGGATCAACCTTCAGGATCACTGCTCAGAAAGGTTTAGAACTACTGCTTACACACGTAGATAATACTAAGGTCTTAAGTGGTGTATGATGTGAGACCTGTGTGGAGTAATGGAGCTCACCAGGTGAAACTACCCCATTTCCTATACCCTTTCTTTTTCTCTCCTTATCAATCTTTTGCTCTTACTGTGCACTTTTCTCTTATTGTCAGGCTCTGAGCTGATGCCCAAGGCTCTGTCCACCAGGATAGTTGGAGGTATCTGGTGGTTTTTCACTCTAATCATCATCTCCTCTTACACGGCCAATCTGGCTGCCTTCCTCACTGTGGAGAGGATGGAGTCACCCATTGATTCAGCTGATGATCTAGCCAAGCAGACGAAGATTCCTTACGGTGTAGTGGAGGATGGATCTACTATGACATTTTTCAAGGTGCTACAGCTAGATCTGACCTTTCCATACTTTGCCTACAAATTCTTTCATATGCTACTTTTTAAAGAGTGGACAAGCTTTATAGAGCATTTGAAAGTAGTGTAGTGAGGCAGTGTTCGACTTATATTTGTCAAGTAACTACATTTATGGTTTATTATTAATTTCAACTGAAATGTAATTTTATTTTTTAGGATAGGAGTTTTAGGATATCTTTTTGTTGTTGTTTAATCATATAGTGAATAATCTGAGTAATTGGCTAAACAAAAAAATGATTGTTGCTAACTACGTTAACATTGTAACACCATTACCTACTGTAGCATGAATAAACACGTCTCCACTGCTCTAGAGTCTAGTGGTGGCGTGCTTTACATCACTGTATCCAACATTTTGCATTGCACTTGGTGAAATAAGACTTGGAGGCAACTGCTCAGCCATGAAAACCCATTCCCTAAAGCTCTCTAGGCACTGTTCTTGAGGTAATCTGAAGCCCAAATTAAGTTTGGTCTTTAGCAATTTACTCTGCAGAAAGTATTGAAGTATTAATACCACTGACAGTTGACTGTGGAATATTTAGTAGTGAGGAAATTTCACGGTTTGGACAGGTGAGATTTGATAAAAGAAAATCCACTTGCATTAAAAGCATGAAAATGTAATAAAATTAATGAGGAAACATGGCTTTTCAAAATCATGAAATGAATAAACATGCAGTAAAATAGAACTTCTAAGAGCTGGTAGACCACCAAAACTGTCTGAGATACATAGAACTTAAAGCTTTTGCCTTTCACAGAAAATCAAGCCTCACTCATGCTGTTTTCTTTGTGAGAAGAAAGGGTCTTCGAACAGATGTGTAACTGTCAAGAGGCCTTTACTGAAAAAAGGAAATAGACAAAAAAGAAAAAGATTGATTAGCAAAAATTTGTAATTTGGTCATAGGAAGCAGAAAGTTTAACCAACTTCTGAGATTGAACTTTGTGGGTGTGAAAGAATATCTGTGCAGATTTCTTTGAAAAAAGACAAAAATAATGGAGGACACCTTTTTTATACAGTTCAGTTAAACATATATATATATATATATATATATATATATATATATATATATATATATATATATATATATATATATATATATATATATATATGCTTGTTTCTAAAGTGTGTAATTATCATTTGAGCAAATATTTGACATATTTAGCTTTATTCAATGACAGCTGTTTAATTATAGATTAATTAAAATATAGAGATTAATTATAAACTTTATAATGGATATGTGTATTAGATTTTAAATATTTAATAGATTTATTATTATGTTTGGATTTACATTCATTTAAATTTAATTTATTAGATTAATATGAATAGCAGTGAAGCTCTACTCTGAACACTGGCTAAAACATTGTCCAGAAGTAAATGAATGATAAACCTTCTCTGTTCTTCTTTCATATTGACCTTTATAGAAGACAAAGATCTCCACTTATGATAAGATGTGGGAGTTCATGAACAGCAGGAGGCAGTCAGTAATGGTGACCAGTGTGGAGGAGGGAATTCAGCGAGTCCTCACATCCGACTACGCATTCCTTATGGAGTCTACCACCATCGAGTTTGTCACCCAGCGCAACTGCAACCTCACTCAGATTGGAGGACTCATAGATTCCAAGGCTTATGGAGTGGGAACACCCATGGGTAAATATTCCTTTGGCCTGAATTCCACCACTGGACTGAAGCAAATTAAAGGAAAAAAATCAGTGAAAAAACAGATTTACATGATTTATCATTTACCCCAGATGCAGTCAATCAGATGTCTCTGGCTTACCGCAGGAGATGCTAAAAATTGCCGGTTTTTAGCAATGTTAAAATGGTAAATTGACTCCATATCTTTAAGGTATTAATAACGATTGACTTGTTAGTGAAATTTGAGGCAGAAAAGGGAAGACTAGAGTTGCTCAGTGCTATGAGAGAGGTTGAAATACAAGATGTAGTTTCAAGGCAACATCAAGCAGAATAAGGAGTATGAAGCCAATGAATAATTTTTTGGATGTTTACAGCCTAATAGTAGTGGCAAAGGTTGGGAAGCGCCAGACCAACCTGTGGTTTAGGCCTCTGTAGTAACTCTGCACGTACTCTTGGATTCCTACCATTACACATAAATTAAATGAGAGCTTTATCAATAGCTTTAAAGAAGGATTTAGTAAGATAAATTGGGATACACTAAAACAGATAAATGAACACACACACATTTTTGATACAGTTCACCTTATATGCAAAAAACAAATAAAGTGATCTCCATTTCTTCAGGTCTTGTTTTACTTTTTCAAACAAAGGGGAAAAGTTTTCCTTATAAAGATTCTGCATATCTCTTGTAATGTTAATGCCTAGATATTTAAACCCATTTTGGACATTTGGAATGGTAGGCCGTCATCATGGATCTGAAATGCCAAATTGTTAACAGGGTAACATTCACCTTTAATAAAGTTCAGTAGCATTCTCAGTTTACCATAATACTCTCTGTAAGTGAACCAGATCTGCACCTTTTATCTGACTAATAACCAACCGTTTGACTGAACAAGTAGGTTTTTAGCCTGAGCTTAAAAACTGAGACTGTGTCTGAATCCCAAACATTGACTGGAAAGTTATTCCAAAGCTAGTGGAGTTCTATATGAAAAGGCTCTACTCCCTGATGCAACTTCTAGGTACTAACAGCAAGTCAGTGGAACTTTTTAGAAGGCGTGCATCCCGTTACATCTGGCATAAAACTAACAAAGCATTTCAGAAAAAGAACATCATACTGACAGTCAAACTTGGTGGTGGAAATGTGAGGGTCTAGGGCTGCTTTTTTGCCTCAGGACCTGGGTGACTTGCTGTAATTGATGGAACCATGAATTCTGCTTTCCACAAGAAAATCCTGAGAATCCTGAGAATGTCCTACCATCAGTTTGTGACCTTAAGCTCAAGTGTACTTGGGTTCTGCAGCAGGACAACGATCAAAAGAACTCGAGAAAGTCCACCTCTGAATGGCTGAAAAAAAAAGATTAAGGTTTTTGAGTGGCCCAGTCAAAGTCTCTACTCAAATATGATCATGCTTAAAAACCCCTATTGCCAGTTATCGCAAATGCTTGATTGCAGTTCTTGATGCCAAGGGTGGCACAATCACTTTTTCACAAAGGACCAAGTTTTTTAAATAAATAAAATCATGATTGAAAAACTGGATTATTTTATCTTCATCTGGTATTGAAATTTGTTTGTTAATCTGAAACATTTAAGTGTGACAAATGTGCAAAAACAAAAGAAATCTATAAGGGGTCAAATACTTTTTAACTGCACTGTATTTAACCTGGCTTGTGACTTACTTATTCACTCTCTAGGAAAACTGTATGAAACTGATATGTACCAGGTGTAACAGGGTCTTACAAATGTAGGTTTGCAGACACTATTTCTGCATAAGACTAACCCTCTGTAAAAAAGCAAAGCCAGTTTACTGCTGTTGCAGCGTAACCACTGTTCAATAATTTTCAAAAGTTTAACTTACTTTAAGTGATATGTGAATTTCTGTACGCTCTTGTCTCTGTAGGCTCTCCATACCGAGACAAGATCACTATAGCGATTCTGCAGTTACAGGAGGAAGGGAAGCTCCACATGATGAAGGAGAAGTGGTGGAGAGGAAATGGCTGTCCAGAGGAGGAGAGCAAAGAGGCGAGTGCACTGGGTGTGCAAAACATTGGAGGGATCTTCATCGTGCTGGCTGCGGGTCTGGTCCTCTCCGTTTTTGTGGCTGTAGGGGAAGTGCTATACAAATCTAAACAGAACGCACAGATAGAGAAGGTAAGAATAATGCTAAAGAGTAAAAGCTATGTCCACACTGACACTGGGATTTGAGTTTAATAGTGACGGTTGGTCTTAAATTAAGAGAGACCACTTAGAAGCAAATAACAGCTATATTAGTAGAATAGACAAAAAGGGGAAAAATAAAACCTTGTAATAGGTCTACACAGCTCTGCTTATTGGATGACGCTATATCCATTCAGGGAATACAAATACACGTCTAAATATAAGATTGATCTCAAAACTGATGCTTCTCTTCATCCTGCATCCTGTGACCCAGAAATAAATCATATCAAATATGATCATGTAAATCAGTGTAAATGCTTTCTGTAAAAAGCTCTTTGTTTGTTATTATTAAACATAAAATATGAAACGAATTAAGAGACATGCATATAAAAGTCCAGGTATTTGTAAAAGTTCAGAAATTTTCCCATGCAGATGTATGTACAGTAGACACAGGAAAACATTAAAATAACAAACAATAGTTTGTTCTTAAATTATCCAGTCTCTGGTCTGAAAAGGCTTTATGCTTATTACCACATAGAAGCTTAGCAGTCGTAATAGTTGTAGGCATTTAAAACACATTTCGTCATTTAAACATTCTCTCACTTTTTGTATCCTCTTTATTTCTTTCCCTCTACTTGTCTCCAGCGGTCGTTCTGTAGTGTCATGGTGGATGAGCTCACCATGTCTCTGAAGTGTCAGCGACGTCTAAAACAAAAACCACAGCCTACCGCTATTGTAAAAACAGAGGAGGTCATTAACATGCATACCTTCAATGACAGGAGACTGCCAGGGAAAGAGACTATGGCCTGAGGGTCATCACCTCTCCACCTCTCTCCCCTTCGGGAGTGAGTCTTTCAGGGGCGCAGAAGAGTCTGGGACAGAAGCACATCCCACAATGCCTTTAAGTTCGCCCCGGAGCACTCCAGCTCTCGTCCCAGAGATGTTTCCTGTGGAAATCCAGATACCTGGGCATAATAGATCTGCAAACCTTTACTGAACTGCATAGGCTCTGTTGCCGGTCATTGAGTAATATTGAGTGTCAATGTCAAGCTTCTTCAGCAATGTATGCAGTTTCTTTTAGAATGAAATTCTACTACTTGTTCTTATCATTTCGGCAGATGGTTAACACTTGACTGGACAGAGAGCTTCACAGGGTGAAGATTTGTGCCATTTTATTATTCATTTCATTTTTCATAGTTGATTTTTTGATGGAACAGATTTTTTTAGAATGCAGCAACTAATGATCACATCCATTTAGTTGATCATGTTTTAGTTACAACAGTGTTTGTGAAAAAAGGTCAAAGAATAAATTAAACAGCAATGTTTTATTCACATAAAACATTGTGACCTGCACCAAATGCTGTATCCTAGTTCCACTATACTGATTTTAAAAAAAAAAGCCTTCCTAAATTTCTGATTTGGCTTGTTTGTTTCCACAATGTAAAGTGAAACAACATTGATGAGAGGCTACTGTTTGAGTGTATTTGGTTTAGACCTCTGGCCTTGGACCATCAATGCCATTTCATTTAGCATTGGTCATTTTAGTGATATCTGGAATGCAAACTGCATCTACAAACTTTAGGTCCACACATTCAGACCAGTTGAATTTGAATGTTCAAGCTCATTTTCTAGTTTATGTATAAAAGCCTTTTCAAAAGGGTCATGATGTTGCTACCTCACAATACTATTTCACATGAAATAATAATTTAAGATAAGTTAAGGCCAAACTGAATCAAAATATTACTGTTTTATCCTAATGTTTTATGTCCCAGGTCATATTCATAATTATTATCTGCATTATATTCAGGCCAGTTTCATTTCAGTGGTATAATCGCCCTAACTGGTAGAGAGGGTTTTCACACAAACCATTAGTCAAACCATAGTCCAATAAATTATAAAAACATTTTTATATCATTCATAACATTTGGGGCTCTCTGTGAAGGCTCAAATTGCCAGTCTGTACACTGCTATTTCAATTGTTAAATTGTTAATTTTTCTCCCAATTACTAAATTCATTCAACTATTTTTTATTTTTATTTTTAATTGTTTCACTTTCACCATGTAGTTTACCAGTGCTTTGCTTTATTGTAAGAACTCATCAAGAAAGCATTTTTATTAGCATCTACTGTAAGTGTTCAAGAAGGATAGCAGTAAAAGTAAAATCTTTTGGTTGTGTTCACAGAAATTATTTCTAACAAAATATAGCATTTTTGTACAGAAACAATTTTGTAGTAATTTCTATTGGTGCAGATGACAGAGATGTAGCCTACTATATCTGTAAAGTATTGTAAGCCACGCATTCACAACACTTCAGAACGATGCACGTCAAAGCCTGTGGTTTGAATGCCCGGTGAGACTGATGTGTATGTTTGTATGTGTATGTTTCTCCGTCGCTGTTCATTGTTTTTATTGTTTTAGCAATATATTTTTTGGATGTGTGTGTTCTAGGCTGTGTGAGATGGAATCATTTTTTGAAGTGGCAACTTTAAAACCCTCAAGAATGAAATTGTTGGGTTACCATTAAATATCCTGAAGTGGGTTTAAATATTTGGCCAGTGTGACTGCCATTTTGGGAAGGGACAAAAGCCATCAAGGTGACTGATGCTTTAAAAAAAGACTTTTTTAAAGAAATATTTAGGTAATGTTTAATCTAATTAGAGCATTTTATTTGCTGTATTAAAATACTTTAAGGCTTACCTGGAGACCTAGTGTGCTCTTAGGACAAGCAATAATGAAAATGTTTACTTTCAAAACTACTGCAATTAGTCTTCTCTGTTAAATACAGAGGTGTTACAACACAATGGTAAACATAAACCTATACCAAGTTTTCTAAACATTTGGCTTTAAAATGGGCATACATTTTTGACAAAATTCAACAATACGCTTTTCAGTTTTAACATTTCATGTGCTGACTTTTTATTTGAAATGATTTGTAGATTACTGCATTGGGTTTTATTCATATTTTGCTTTGCATCCCAACATTTGGAACATGGAAACAGGGTTTTTGTTTAGGTGCCAAAACACTGAAACATGCTGTTATTTTCCACTGTCTGTGTTAGTCCTAATGCACACTATCGTGAGAAACTGAGAATGATAACTTTATTCTAATGTGTTTTTGAGTTGACCCAAAAGTTCAGGTAGAGTACCTGGTTGTGTCAATAACACTTGTCTGAACATTAAAAATACTCTCCTTTTTTGTTGCTGTTTTGGCAAAGTCACGTATCTATAGTCTGTTATGAAATACTCAACAAAACCACTTAATAAATCAGGAAAAATATAATTTATAATTTCTTTATGTTGGAACTAGCTGTTCTCAGGACTGAAAGTCAGCATACTTACCAGATTTTAATAAAAACTGTGAGGGGATTTACTCAACGAAGTGTGCAGGAGGCTATGCTCTTTCCTAACCGGCCACTACAGATCAGGCATTAGATTTTAGATCTGCAGTCCCGATCATCCACAAACAATCTGTCTTCTAGAATAAAAAAATATTAGGTCCGTGACCTAATACGTTTCCATTAGCTTGGAGTTACCCAGCCTACCGAATCAAGAATCTAATTTTCTGGGTAAGCAACATAGAATAAAGACTTCACCAGTTCATCAGTTAATTAATGCTGACTATACACTAGAAGCTTTTAAAAAGACTCTGAAAAGACGTTTAATAGACTATAGTTTGACACCCTCTCACATCTAATGACAAGTCACAGGCTATGATTTTGCTAACACTGGGGGTTTTCAGAGTCACTATTTACAAGTTTGCTACTAGATTCCTTCTGAGATAATTTCCTATTTATATGACTGAAGCTAGCAATATTTAGCTAAACGTAGGGCTTGCTGCTAAGCTAATTGTAAACACTGTAGCCCCGTTCGGCCGGGATTTCGAGGGCTTCAGCGATTTCTGTCCACCCGTTTTCATTTGTCGTAGTATAAATGTGAAGACACGTCAAAGTGGCCCTAATCCTCACTCCACAGCTCCACCAGTCTCTCCTCTTTTTGTACAGTCCAGAAGAACTGCAGTTTCCGAACCCTTGCCGGACTCCCCTCCATGTCTAACTTCTTTACCCGCCAGACAGTCCTGTACTGGCCTCGCGGCTTCCCGTTTGGTGGTGAAAAGAACGTTCCTATTGGTTGTCCACAATGTGCGCGTCACTATTTGCGTGAGCCTAGACTTAAGACTTATGATAATATATTTTGTGATAATACTGATTTTATCGGAACGAGACGAGAAAAGGATTCACTTAAACCTGCAGTCTTGACCACTTCACACTAAACGATCGACTGGAAATTTGTCTGCTACAGTAAAATCGCTTGAAGATCGCTTGGTGTAAGGCCAGCATTAAACATACTTGCACAGTCATACTGATGACTGGGCACAGTGGTGCATTGCAGCATGAACACTGTAAGAGTTGTCCTGTGTTTGTATCTGGTATGCAGGCTGGACATAGTAAAGCATGTGGGTGAGAAGATTTAGGTTTGTAATGTATTCAGGATTACGATCATACAATATTTTCTCTTAGAACATCAACAAGGTGATCTATAGCTTGTCAGCCAAAAGGCACTAATGCCACTGATGGTAACTACTAGTTTTAATGCTTTAAACTAGTAATTAATGAGGCTAAATGAGGTAAACCGTCAAATCTGACATAAAGAGGTAACACACTAATGTTACACCTTTGCTGCAGAACAACTTGGCCGAGCCACGCAAGTTCTTTAAACTGCAGCTTCCATGTGCAGCGATTCAATAAAAGGGAAAGATTTCTTAATAATTAATGATATAATTAAGGAATTATTATTTATATATAATGCACTTACATACACAATTAGAAAAAAAATATTCATAATAATTTATTTTTTGCCACTGTACCAACACCAAATGATTTTTCTCTGCAGCGTTTCTATGAGAAATTACTGCAGGTGTTGAATCACTGCTGGATAATTTATTTGTTTTTAATAAGCTGTGTGTCAATGCAGTGGTGAAAGGGAGCTGACCTCTCTCTGTTTGGTTCTATATAGATATACAGAGCACAAGTCCTATAAAACAGGCAAATGAAAGTGTTATCAATTTAGACCACTATATTCCTGAAGAATACTCTCTTGTGTACTCAAAATAAGAGAATAGAAGGATATTACAGTAGTAATTTGAAGTAATGGGATGACAAACTTGAAAATGTAAAAAGTGTGTGATTCTGTATATACCACAATTTAAAGTCCCATAAAACAGGCAAATCAAAGTGTTATCACATCAGACCACCATATTCCTGAATAACACTCTCTTATGTAATCATTGTATAAAGAACAAGTGGTTTTAAAGTAGGAATTTGAAGTAACTGGATGGCAAACGTGTGAATAGTGTCTATTCTGTTCTATACAGACCACAATTTGAAGTCCCATAAAACAGGTAAATCAGAGTGTTCACATATGAGACCACCATATTCCCGAAGAACACTCTCTCATGTACTCATAATATGAGGATTAAATGCTTTTACAGCAGGAGTAATGGGATGGCAAACTTGTAAAAAATGTCCAATGGGTTATATATAGACAACAATTTGAAGTCCCATAAAACAGGCAAATCAAAGCGTTATCATATCAGATAGCAAATATTATGGTCTTAGCTGATAACATTTTGATTTGCCTGTTTTATGGGACTTTAAATTGTGGCCTATACAGAACCCAGTGGACACTTTTCACAAGTTTGCCATACCATTACTTCAAATTCCTACAGTAATATCATATGTTCCTCATACAATGAGTACACAAGGAAGTGTTCTTCAGGAATATATGGTGGTCACCTTCTCTGGTCAAAAAGTATTTACAATTTAATAAGCTAAATTCCAAGTAAAAGAGAATCTCTGTTTGAAGTCTGAATTGTCTCTGACTGAGTCTTTATGAATGGTAGTGGTAGTGAACTGAAACAGTAACATCCCATCTCAATGCTAGTACATCTGGACAGCACAGTGATGAAGTTGGGAGTGTTGCAGTTAGCACGAATGAACAGAATAGCTGGTTGGTGTTGGGTGAGGACCCTGATGGTCAGTCTCCTAACAGCATTCAGCTGGACGGGAAGGCAGTCATTATCTCAGGAAGAGTAAAAAAAGAATTTAACAGGAAGCCAGTGTAATCAAATTTCCTGGTTTTAATTAGTACTCTAGCTGCAGCATTCCGTACTAACAGAAGTTTACTCAGGTTCCTGCTGGAGCTGGAGCATCCTGACAACAATGCATTACAGTAGTCTAGCCCTAAGGTTATAAAAGCATGTACCAACTTTTCAGCGTCATGTAGGTATAATAAATTTCTTAGAGATGAAGAAACGCTGTCCTTGTAATATTACCTATGTGATGATTAAATGTCAGAGTCAATTGTCACACCAAGATTTTTAGCTACTGAACCAGGTTCTACAGAGAAGTCAGCGAGATTTAACATTAAATCTGAACATTTAGTCCAAGCAGCCTTAGGACCAAGAAAAGGACTGTTTTATTTAGGTTCTAATATTTTGTTATCTTAACTAAAGCTGTCTCTGTGCTATGGTGGGGCCTAAAACCAGATTGGAATTTTTCATATATGCTGTTCTTATGTAGATATGACCAGAGTTGTTGGGCTACAGATTTTTCTAAGATCTATAGCTTGACAGTTCGCTGGGGTCAAAATTTGGTTTCTTTATCATGGTTTCTTTATCTTTATCAGGTTTAATCACTGTAATTTTTAATGATTTGGGTACATGACCTAGGCTAAGAGAATAATTAATTATTGTTAATATTGGTTTAATTATGGCTGGTAATACTTGTTTAAATATGTCTACTGGAATCATGTCATGTTTGCATAATGCAGAATTTGAGGAAGAGATTATTTTTTTCTGACTGTTGAAGTGGACAGAATGTTTCTAACCTTTCTTAAATAAATAGATGATGGGCACCAGATGATGGGTATGTTTTTTATTAATGGTATGTGTTGAACTTTTTGTCTAATAGTCTTAATTTTTAAGTTTTACTTTTTCTATTGAAAAAAGTCAATCATTGAAAAATACAAGCATTGCTGCTATAGTTTGAGGTTCAGTTCCTGCCTGATTTGAGATAAAACTCTAGTATTGTTTTTGTTTTTTTTACGATAAGTGAGGACAGGAATGCTGAGCCTTTTTTAATGAGTGCTTTTCTGTACCTGCTAAGACATACTTCCAAGCAGAGTAAAATACTTCCAGCTTGCTTGGCCAGTTGCCATTTGTGCTCTAATTTCTATACTGTCTGTCTTAAGGAGTGCATTTCCTTGTTGTACCAAGGAGTGAGCTTTTTTTTGCATTGTTTTAATTTAATGGGTGAAAAATTGTCTAAGGTTTATTGGAAGGTATTTTATAAGCAGTCTGTTAGTCTGTCTAGTCCTGTTGGGTCTGATGAAAGAAAAGCTCTGGATGATAAATCTGGAATAATTTTAATAAAGTGTTGAGCTGTATTTGGCACTATTGAACACTTCTTGCAATAACGGGGTGATGTATATACATATACATCACAAAGGTTGATCTGAAATTAAAAAAAAGGTTGTGGAACAGTTATATTTTGTATATCAACACCTAGAGTCAAAACTAAATCTAGTGTGTGATTACAGAAATGTGTATGCCCCATTATATTTTGAGTGTGACCTACAGAGTCTAAGATAGATGAGAACGTCTTTTTTATTGGACTAGCTGTGTTCCCAAAGTGAATATAAAAATCTCCTGCAATTATTACTTTATTGATGCTCATTGCTAGGTTTGCAACAAAGTTACTGAATTCTTCTAAGAATTCTGAATAAGGTCCTGGTGGCCTATAAATATTAATTACTAAGCATACTATGTATGCTTCTGTTTGTGATTGGATTGGATGTTCATAAAAATAACTTCAAAAGAAGTGAGAGTGAGACTGTGTTTCTAATTAATGTCTAATAAATTTTTATAAATGACACATAAACCTCCTCCTTTGCCAGACAGTCTAGGGCTGTGTAAAAAATTATAACCTACGGGAGTGTCTTCATTTAATGTGAAATATTCATCGGGTTTAATCCATGTTTCTGTGAGATATAGTACATCAATTTTATGACAAGTTATTGTTGCATTTACAGCGAGAACCTAAGAATTAGAGCCTTAGCCAAAATTCATTGTTTCCCTATAAAATTCTACACACAGTGCCCCATAATTCAAAACAAGTTTGTTTGAAATTATTTTTGCAAATTTATTAAAAATAAAAAAGCAAATATTCACAGCCTTGGCTCACACTGAAAAACAGAGATTTTGAGTATGATGTTGTTAATGTGGTTTTGGGTAGAGCAATATGGAAAGAAAAGGTTAACGCAATTCAGGCCTACTTCTCAATCGTCCCGCTGGCCATGCTGGGCTATTCGGGCTATTTTTCTCTCTTACTACTTCCTACTTGTTCCTACTCTTAGTGTGCCCCTTTAACTGACACATATCTGCATTATTTGAACACGGAAGTGCAACGGCTGAGAAACAGCCCTGAGGCCAATGTGCAGTCAGCTGATCCAGAGAGAGCACATGACTCACCAACGGCTTCACATGACTGCTGGCTTTTTAATCAAACCTTCCGCGACAGTCTTCGTTCATAACACACACAGTCGACGAAAAACACATCTGTTCGGGAGGTTCGTTTTTGCAGGTTTTTTCAGAGAAAAGGAGGTGGTCGGTAATTGTATCCGTAGGATTCGGTGAGTACTACCTTAGAGTCCGAAGGAAACACAAAACAACGGAGGCTGTGATGCAAAATGTAGACTGTTACCTTACTAACAATCAGTTTCTACCTACAGATAGATAACAACGATTTTCGACCTTGGTTTATTCGATAGGCTTGCCGTGTGTGTTTCTGACCACTTCCATAAGTCACCGTCACAATAACTGCCACCACAATAAGTGGCTTCATTCACTTCAAGGGATTTTACGAGTGAAAGAACAAAATGCAATAAACAGTAGCTCCGCGTTAAGTAGTGCGTTTTATTTGACTTGCATATAGGATACAGTAAAATACAGTGGCTGTGTCTAACACTTAATGCATCTGTCTCAATAGCCTTGTTGCCTATACGACTTGTAGGTAGACCCTTGTAAGGTAGACTCTGAATACTGTATGAATAGTTTATCGTGGTTCAGGCACCGCCAATTCGTTTGTTAAGCCTTAACATTTTCGACCTTCACGTCTGTTTTGGTGTCCACAACGTGCCCAAATTAATTCTTCGGAAAGTTGTGACAATGTTATCTGATAACGTCGTGATAACGTAGTGACAACGTGGTCAGTACGTTTTCACAGCCTTCTAGAATCATCTACACGTTCCATTATGTCTGCATAGAATTCTATGAAATTTTATAAAGTTGCCAACAGGTAGAAATAAAACCATAAACCAACGTTTTTAGTAGCGACGTTGTGACACCACCTTTTGACAACGTTGTAGGAAATTAGACGATGATGTGACAACGTTATGTGTTTGCTGGAACCGCACTGACTGCGACTGATTTAGTCTAAAAATCTACCCAATTACGTTATCATTCAAGTGCTTTCCTTGTGATGGAAATTATGCCTGCAAAAACAGTTGATAAAGTGAGTTACTATTCTTATATAAATAAAGAAAAGCAAAGTCTAAACCAAACTTGCTATATAGTCTTATCTCATTGTTTTGGTTGTCAGGCTTGTCTGTCGAACAAGGGCTGACAGATTGCAACCGGAAAACTGAAATATGTGGGTTTATAGCAAGAAACACCCTTTAAAACCCATAGCCTCTTTCTAAGGAAGGTGCTGGAATGTCAGCCAAGTAGTTTTTGATCCAAAACATCAAGTAACACAGAACTGCAGCAGGCTGAAAAGACAGAACCTCAGCGGCTCGGTAGAAATTCAGACCTGAATGTCTTAACAAGAGGGTTGGAGCTGAAAGAACTCAGACCCTGTTTAAAGCACAGTGGTGCCTGAAGAAACTGTAAAATGTTTACAGGTTTTATGATTGTCATTTGTATTTGTGGTCTGTGGGCACCTTTGTCCCCAAAAATGGTTATTTACGTCACACTTCAAAGGTGGAAGAAGGTGAGCCTTGTAAAACCGGCACCTAACTAAATATTGACAGAAACATTATTGATGTGTAGTCCTAGCAGGTGTGGCTCTGGCTTTTCTGGACTCCTAAACAAGTATGCTTCATCATTACATTTAAGGACCCTTGGACTGTTGTTAAGCAGTGTCTACATTACAGATACTGCAGTAGGATAGCACGCAATCTTATGTTAGTAAGTTTATGTTATTAACTTTACCCCACAATTATATGCAGCCACCACTTCCCTTTTTTCCAAATCTGGAGAAATTAGATCTTGTTTTTCATCTCAAGTTTCTATACCTGACAGTTGAGTTAAGCAGGTTTGTTTCTGGCCTTTATAAAGGGAATACTGTTGTATAGTTTAGTCTTTACACATTAAATTAAAATTAGATGACAATAAATCCAGGGCTTTTCAGCATCTTTTTCAAGTTCACTGCAGTGGATCTTGAGAATAAGAAATAGTTAAGTAATGGAAATGGTAGTGTCCCAAGCCAAAGTCATGGTAAAGGGTTAGCACCTTTAACAACAGACAAAAAAATCAGGTACAAGTCCCCAGTGAGCAGACCAAAGGCAAAAAATAGGCAATGAAAACACCCCAAGAGCAAGAGGAATAAATCTTAAAAGGAATCAAGACTCAAATAAGGAACTGATGGACACCGGATAGTAAAACAAACGCAGTATGAAAAGGATAAAAGGCGTGATCTTTAACAAGGCTGTAAGCTCTGCCATAATGTGAAAAAAGCAGCATTTTGTACAGTAATCCTTGGTGAGAAAATTTGGCACACCTGGAGATGTCAGACGAGCATAAGGTCATATCAGATGCTTTTCAGTTTCTTGTGTGCTTAGGTAGTGATAAACCAGCTCTCTGCTTAGTTCAGCAGTTTTGTACTTTTACTGAACTTTTTTTTATTGATGTTATCATTCCAGATGCTATAGATGGTCAGATAAGATGAAAAGTCCTGTACAGTTCAGGCAAGGACCTTTGAACAACACAGAGGGATTTTCAATAGAGGAAATATCTCAGTGTTCTCCTAGCTCATTAAGAGGATTTTTTTTCAAATAAAATGAAAGCAGACCACATGACTAATTAAAAAATATCTATGATTTGTTATAAAACACATTAGAGTAATGTTTATTCTTTTTTTTATTATTTTTACCATGGTAAGAAAACATTCACACCATTAAACCCCTACCTGATGAGTATTCAGATGATCCCAGTAATTGTCCCAGTAATGTAGGCCATGTGTAATAAAATTTATTTATAATGGCATACCACAACTAGTATGTAAATAGAACATAGCGCTGAGTGTAGTACTATATGAAGCTTACCTTTTGTCTGATCTAACATTTTTCTCAGGTATGCAGCAAGCAGCAGTTGTTTTTTTGCTGACTTTCTCAGCAGTCACGCTAGCTCTGGACAATGGTCTAATGGGGACCCCGCCTATGGGCTGGTTGGCTTGGGAACGATTCCGTTGTGACATTGACTGTAAAGATGACCCTCAAAACTGTATCAGGTAGGTGCAGGTTCAGAAGATAAATATAAATGCACCAATGTTATGTTGCCCTCTGAAAGGCAGAATCTTTATAAATAGCTTGTGAAAACATTTATGAATACTCTTGTTAATATGTATCTGGGAAGCAGAAAGAGGTCTGATAAGAATTTATTTGAAAGCCTGATTTTGTCATCTAGTAAATTTTGCTTGCCTCCATTTGACAATTTTATTCTCCACAGTGAGGTGCTGTTCAGGGACATGGCCGACAGATTGGCTGAGGATGGTTGGAGGGAGCTGGGCTATGTCTATGTCAACATTGATGACTGCTGGTCTTCGAAAGAGAGAGATGCACAGGGACGACTCCAGGCAGATCCTGAGAGGTGATGTATAACCTGACCTCACTTCAGAATAGGATTGTGACAGTGCTTAGTAAACACTTAAACTCAAGCTTGATCCTTGTATATTTGAAACCTAAAGCAACTTTGTTGATAACTCTGGACAAGCTTTGGTTGTAGTAATTTGGAGCACAAACCAAGCACAATCATTTGATTTAGCTTCCCTAAACTCTCTGGATTAATGTACCAGTCTACTTTACTGTTTTCCTTTTCAGATGGCGTGCTAAAAAAACAAAAAGAAAAGTCGGTAGTGAGAAACGACTTTTCAACCAGGAATGGACCGCAACATAGTTTTATTCTTTCCACAGGCAGCTCCAAAACAACATGTCTCATATGTTCTAAGATCATGGCCAATTAAAAATAGGCATGTATATCTCGTGTGTGAGAATAGCCCTGATACCATTTCAGCCCAGGTTTAAAGTCCTGGCTGGACAACCAGGAGCTCACTTCTCTTACTGAACAAGAGAAAGTGTGAGAGTGGAATATAGACAGAAATAAACAGTTAAGATGTGAAATTGAGTTAATGAGAAAATAACGTTTTATTTACTTTTTCTGTAAATAAAAACTTTAAGTTGCACTTAAAAAAAAGGATTCTGTTTTTTTATGATTGCCCTTTCAGTGAGGAGAAAAAAGCATTTATTTGGAGTTTTTTAAATATTTCACTCAGTTCAGCAATTAAACAGTAAATATTGTAAATATACTGAACAGTATTTGTAATCTGTCTGTATTTCAGTTGCTGATGGTGATATAAATAGTTCTAACCTATTTTTTGTGTCTACAGTTGTGTCAAAGCTATCCATGTACCACCGAGTTTTGGAAAATGTATAAATATAAATAACTTTGAGTAAACTAGTGGCTCTGGCCATCAGCAATAGCAGTACGCAATAGCTTCACCGACCGTTGAATATCAAAATCTGGAAAAAGAGACAGAGGAATCTTACAGGAATTCTTGGTACAGGCCTGTTTAAGTGGCAAGAACCTTTTTTTGTGTAGCAAATACCACTAGCAAGTACCACTAAGTAAGTGTCAGTGGCACTTATTGACAACAGATAACTTTGCAAAGTGGCACAGTGGAGCTTAAACTGCAAGTAATTCAGTCTGGTACTGCACTGTATAAGATGCAAATAATTAAGACTTAATTCATTGTTATACTAGACCAGTTTGTTGGCATAAGTTTATAGAAATTACCTGATTCTTTTGACAATGGATGATTGAGAACCCTCTCTGCAGAGAACACACTTAAAAAGAAACGGCATTAAAATCTGCAGAAAGTGCCATGTTTAAGTTACTGGAAAACTATAAACAAAAATAGCCTAAATGGTGCTATTACTTTTGTACAGGTCACTTTTTTTTACCTTTATTATGTTAAATTTAGCAGAAAATGCTCTGTGCCTCTTTAATTCTTACAAGTATAGAGGACACATTGCATGTTCAGCATTAAACTTTATCTCTTTACTCGCCAAGAGGGTCCCCAGTAGTGGATGGCAATGCCAATGTTATCTATTGTTTTGCTTTTATTTCACGGTGGCAGTTGTTATATGGTCACCTGCCAAGAGTTGAGTTTACTTTTCATTTCATTGGCTACATGTCCTTAAAAGATCTTACTGGGAGCAGGACCTTCAGCATGATTGTCAAGCAAGTGCACCAAATGCATGCCTGAATTTCAAAGTTCCTCAAACTTCCTTTCAATGATTACATGTATAGCCGCTGTTCTGTCCAGTCATTTTACTGGTTACATTGTTGACATACTAAAAATAAAGAAATTTTGCTGTAACATTGACTGTCAGCATAGCAGATCTTACCTTAATTGTGTGACTGCTTTTTTTATAATATCGTTACAAAGCACAACGTATAGACAGGTTGATAAGCAGCTATTAGCATTTAATTAGTACATGACAGATACATATTTTGTAACTTCTGTTACGCTAAGTGCATACATTAATCATGGTTATATCATCATGTTCTTTTGTGTATGGCACAAGCAGGTTCCCAGGTGGCATTGCTAAACTAGCACGCTACATTCATGATCGTGGGTTAAAGCTGGGTATCTATGGTGATTTGGGCACTTACACCTGTGGGGGTTACCCCGGCACAACTCTGGATAAAATCAAGATAGATGCTCAAACCTTTGCTGAATGGGGCATTGACATGCTCAAACTGGACGGATGCTACTCCAACTCCACTGAACAAGAACAAGGTAAGGAGCTAAAAAAGAAAATAAGAGATTAATATAACATTTGGTTAGTATAAACTGTGTGTTCTTTTTGACAGCTGGTAGGAGTATTTGAAAAGTATAATCATAATCAAAAAGACTTGCTGCTATAATTACTGCCAAAGGTGCTTCAAGTACTATGCAAAGGCTGTGATGTATGGGGGATTTTTCTTTTCCATTTATTTATTTATTTTTATTTGTTTTGTTTTGTTTTTTATTTTTGATCTGCAGAACATTCCAAAATTTTTTTTTTCACGTTGTCATTATAGGGTATTCTGTGTAGAATGTTAAGGGGGAAAATAAATGCATTGAATTTTAGAATAAGGCGTTAAAATAACAAAATGTGGAAAAAGTGAAGCGCTGTGAATACTTTCCAGATGCACTGTACTTTTCTGCATTAATGCTACCATCAGAAAGTAAATTACTTTTTCCAAAGGCAGTGACACAAACCCATACTTTGACAGAGCCTGGCTTTTGAACAGTCTGCATGATTCTTTTTTTTATCTTTGAAGCATCCATTTCTTACAAAAAACATCTGGAATACTGATTTGTCTGGAAACATTATGTTTCCACTGTGGGATGATGCCTCAGATTTCAGAGAAGTCAATGCATGATTACAATCACCTGTTGACATCACCTGTTTAAAATATTAGTAACAATAATTGCAGCAATGGATGTATACTATAAATTATATTAAGTTGAATACACAAAAACAATGAAATATCTAGGGTTTATACTGTCTGCAAATAAATAAAAGTCAAAGTAAATATAAGGAATGCTGAATTAAAAAAAAAATGCATTTTCCATACTGTCCCACCTCTTTTGACTTGAACTGCAATAACTCAAAAATCTTCAGACATAGATTAGCATGGATGTCTTGCACAAAATGCTACAATATATAACTAGAGAAAAAAAAACACCAGGGAATTATCTGTGCTTCACCAACTACAGAGTCACATCTACACACACAAACATTGCACAAGTGTTAATTGCTGTTTTTTCTCTGTAATATAATCCTATTCCATTTACTGAACTGTATTTAGTAAAGCAGTGCTGTTGACATGCCTGTACCTATGGTTGGGATTGTTTGGGGGATTGGCATTAGATGGTCATCGTCTGTGGTTAAAAATAGTTGCATAAACCCCTTTATCAAAAGTCCTTTCCTTTCAATGATTTGTGACCATTGTTAAAAAATAAATCTGTATACTTCAGGCAGGGTTTCATAGACTCCCTAGGCTATATGACCCGGGTTGCCAGATGTCCAGTATTGTATCAGACAGTGCAGTTTTCCGTTTCATTGTCCAGTTGGTTCCACTGAATGGATATTAAAATGTCAGATTGACGTTCTAATGACGTTCTAATGACGTTTTAATCCAGTCATCAATTCTCTGCACTTTTTTCCCGCAACAGACTATACTTATAGGCGTTTTCATGAGGTGGTCTGTCAACATACCTTGTGACATTCCAGGAAGAGATTATATGAGTGGTTAAAAATGATATAGTCTGTGCAAATTTCTTTATGCTGTAACAAGAACAAGGTGCATATAACAGCAATTGCAAGTATGAACTGCTGATATTTCAGTTTATTTTCTGACTATTTCTGATCTATTTAATAGGCTACCCACTTATGATGAAAGCACTCAATGCCACCAGCCGCCCAATTGGCTATTCTTGCAGTTGGCCTGCATACCAGGGTGGACTTCCTCCCCAAGTGAGTGAAATATTAATAAAAAAGTATGCGCGTTTGTGTATTTACAGTTACAGACTTTAGTCCATTAGGATGTCAAATTTCGGTACCAGTGTCCTGTACCAATGAGGGCCAATGTCCAGGTCAAATATATTTATGTAGCGATTTTTACAACAGCTGTTGTCACACATTAGGTTTGCAGAAAGTTTAAATGCAAGCTGCAAATGACAAAGCCAAGTGCAATTAGTGTTAAGGAAGAACGTCCTACGAGCAAAAGGAACTAACTTTGAGAGGAAACAGGCTCAAAAGGAGAAAGCACTGACATTGTCAGCTTATCAAAAGGCAAAAGCTCAACTCAATAAGTAGGTGTGATTGAATCAGAAATCAGGACCACAGTTCAGTAAACCTTTCCAATCTAATTTGAAGTGTACTTCTAATCTGGACTATTTTTTTCTAATATTTGCTGTGTCTCTACCCCCTTGACTAGATCAACTATACCCTACTTGGAGAGATCTGCAACCTGTGGCGTAATTATGGTGATATTCAGGACTCCTGGGACAGTGTGATGAACATTGTGGACTGGTTCACAGAACATCAGGACATCCTACAGCCTGCTGCTGGACCAGGGCACTGGAATGACCCTGATATGGTGAGAAGTCAGTTTGAATGAATAACAAAACTGTTAAGTTCAAAGGGTTTTTTGAAAGGGTCACAGCAAAAACTACACATTTCCCTGGCTTATTGCCTTTTATTTTGGGATCTCTGCAGTGTAGTTCTTGCACCTCTTATTAAGTTGTGAACTTAAATGAATTACATTTAAATAGTAATACTTTTACTTCTACTTCTACTCGAGTAAAACAAATCTATTTTTTTTACTCTGTTTACTCTGTAAGTCATTCACATTGGCAGTCGTGGCCTGAAGGTTAGGGATCCGGTCTTGTGACCGGAAGGTCGTCAGTTTTGATCCCCGGGATCCCCCAGGCCACGACTGAGGTGCCCTTGAGCAAGGCACCTAACCCCAACTGCTCCCCGGGCGTCATGGATAGGGCTGCCCACCGCTCCGGGCACGAGTGCTCACTGCCCCCTAGTGTGTATTCACTAGTGTGTGTATATGTGGGCGTTTCACTGCACGGATGGGTTAAATGCGGAGGTCCAAAAAAAAAAAAACAACTAATGTGCCTAATTTGAGTGTCTAAATGTCTAAACAACAATAATAATAATTGTTTTTATTATTCATATGAATAGGGCCATACACATTTTAGTTCTCTATGTTACAGTACTTATTTGTTTATTTGTTTTTTGAGCTAATAGCATAAGGCAGATTTTTTTAGCTGAGAGCATCAGACAGCTAATAGAAATGCATGGTAATCATGTTAAAACTTTATTACAACTTGATTCTCAGCTGGTCATTGGAGATTATGGCCTCAGCATGGACCAATCACGTTCTCAGATGGCACTGTGGGCAATAATGGCAGCCCCTCTATTCATGTCCAATGATCTGCGGACTATAAACAGTGGTGCCCGTTCTATACTTCAAAACAAAGTTGTGATTGCCATCAATCAGGACCCGTTAGGCATCCAAGGAAGACGACTGATAAAGGTAATAATTATTCTTTGACTTGATTTAGGATAACATTTAATGTCATTTGTTCTCAAAAATACATCTCTCTCTCTCTCTCTCTCTCTCTCTCTCTCTCTCTCTCTCTCTCTCTCTCTCTCTCTCTCTCTCTCTCTCACCCTCTCTCTCTCATCCTCTCTCTCTCACCCAGGAAAAAAATGGCATAGATGTTTTCTGGCGTCCTTTGTCTGGCGGCTGCAGTGCTTTGGTCTTTTTCAGCAGAAGAACTGATATGCCATACCGCTACCAGACATCTCTAAAGGCTCTCAACTACACAGCAGGCACCTATAAGGTCTGTTCCAGTGTATGTGGGCACACACATATGTTTGTCACTTTAACTAGATTAACTAAAGGGGAATTTATTAATTTATTTTTTTTAATTCTGCTTAGTCAAACTTTATGGTTAGACATGAAATACTCCATTTACTGGCTCTATATTGCTCACAGTGGTAGTAATGGGAACCACACATCCAATATGTATGGTACCTTTTGAAGCTACCTCATGGATTATTACATTATTACACTAATTATTATTCCGCTGGCTGATGCCTCGAACATCAGCTACCTCACGAACTGGGGTTATGGCACAATTTTCTTAAGCCTATATATGGAGCTCTGTGTCTTAGAGGATTTTTTTATAGAAAGAATGAATGGAGCTCTTTCACATCCCACGGTAATCAAAAATTGTCCCAGATGATTTTCTCTAGATGATTACTGGATTCTGAAGTACATGGTCATTAAAGAGTTGAAATATTAATATTAGTATGGGTAAGCAAATCCCACAGCACACTGAATTGAGACTGGCAGCCTCCTTAAAAACAGCACACACAGCACATATTGCCTGTGTGGTAGTCTATTCCCACACACAAAATAATACTTGAAGGGAAATAAGAAAAATAGGTACCCTGTTATATAATGTAGACTGCAAGCTCCTGCATTTGGGTTAATTCAGGACATATATCAGTACTGACTCCCTGATAAGCCTATTTAGGCTATCAAAACATGCTAATTATAATTTATTGCTAGAACTGCATTATCTGATAATAAGGTTGTTGTATGAATTGTCCTTTTCCACCTTAAATGGTGCTGTAGTTACATTCTGGTACCTGAGACCTTATTGTAACTGCTGTGCCATTTAAGGTGGAATGGGAAATATGTGACCAAGAAGCTGGCGAAAAAGGTGACTTCAGCTTTATGAAGAGTTAAAAAGCTTGACTGGATGAAGTTGCTCTGTTTCTGCTGGATTGGTGGGACAGTTGCTGTTTAACAGAACCAATAGGTCAGTATTGTTTTATCCTGGTTGCTAATGTTTGTGATGGTGTTTGTAACTGCTGCAAGATTTAAGGTAAAACATAAAGATTTAAACAAGAAGCTGACTCTTAATGCTGGCAGTATTACTGATAACATTTTAGGCGGAAAAGTAACCTATCTAAAGGTTTTGTGTACAGAGCTGTTCACTGTGATAAGACATTTCCATCATGTAGCACTTGCCAGAACACTGCCTAGCCCACCTTACTTGCATGTAGCTCTGTGATGTCAACTTGATGTGCAGTAGCCTTGGCTTACATTTAGCAATATTAGTATTACAACTCCTTACCACCCTTGTAATTTGGAGGATCCAGTCTTATTCAGGAGAAATATGTTTACAGAACAAAATGTCTTGGGTTCTTTATTAAAAATTACCTCTATCATGGAGCGATAGAGCTGAGTCTTCACAAACACCATTCCTTCTTTCCATAGAGAAATTCAGCTCAGGATTTCTTGATTAAGTATGCAGTGCCATTTTAAGTGGAACAAAAAATTTAAATAAGAAGCTAATGTGTCAGAAGCTTACGTTTGCTTTATACATATGTATGTGGTGTTTTTTTTTTTTTTTGGCTATGTTATACAGATCCACTAATCTAGCTAATCATCTCCTCATAGTGGATTTCTGGACCTGCATGTAAAGTGTTTTCATATCTTTTTATGTTTTCGTCTATTGTACTTGGTCTTTATCCACCCGTTGGGTTATAGCTGCAGCATCGGCAGCAACACAAGCAATATTACAGCACAGTCAGAGTTGCTGCTTGCCTTCCAAAATGGCAACAAGACCCTGATCTGGGACTGATTATTATCAGCACTGTAAAATACCATTGAACTGCAAAACCTATGACTTCATGCCAGCATAGCTTCATGGGACATGTGATGGTGATATTATTAGCATGTCAAGTCATTTAGAACATTGACATAGTGTTAGCTATACATGAATATGTGGGCAACAGTGTAATTATACATTTTACTAAAAAAATCCAAGGTAATCTTGCACTAAAAAATGTCATCATGAACAGATGTGGGTTAAGGTAGGATTTAAGCTGCACTATGTAGTCCAGTTGCAAAATATTACATTATACAGCCTCTAAGTGAATCACCTCCAGTTTATTTTTAATTTATGTTTTGAACATAAACTGTTCACATTATGCTACTAAAGCTAATACATTGCATATACAGTCATTCTTAACATTTATGATTGTTAGCAGTTGTAGTCAAATTATTCTTTTACTCTTATGCTCTCCTGTGGTCTCTGTCAGGTGTATGATGTGTTCTTGGAGAAGCCAATGCCTGTCTTGAAGGATGCCACAGAGTTTGTCGTTTCCATAAACCCCACAGGAGTAGTCATGTGGTATGTCTACCCACCCACCAAGTTACAGGAAGAGGCAGAGTTTTTTCACTTTAATAAAAAAATGTCTGAGTTGAAGTTCTATCATGGAAAGCACAATTCCCATTCTCCTATTGTGCTGTAAAACAGTAGGTCTCTCTCTCTCTCTCTCTCTCTCTCTCTCTCTTTAAAACTTCATTTTAATATGAAGTGTAATCATGTGAAAGTTGTATATAAGCACTTGATTTTTAAGTCATCTTTTTAAATTGATTTTAAATTGGAGGTAAATTTAGAGGGCTCATTGAAGCCCCTTTGGGGAAAAGCCTGCTTTGAGTCATTGCAACCCTTTCCAACTTGACACCACTGATTTATAACATGGGACTTGAAAGTGCTGTGCATTGGGAAAGGAGGCAAAATATAGAAACAGGCTTTTCACTGAGCACATCAACAACAGTCCCTTTGTAATGTCTTACATAATATACTTGTGATTTTTAGATATAAGTTTTAAACAGTATTAAAGATAGATGTTACTATTTGCATTGTACATACATTGTGCCTCTTATCTCACCACTTAGATGTCAGTGCACAGCACTTCATGCTCAGGGAAAATCAGCTAATGATATTTCTGTTTACAGTCAACACTAGAAGGGAAAGCTTGAAGTAGACTTTGAAGTAGTTTTATTTTTTAGTTTATTTTTTTTTTTTATTTCTCTCTTAATCATTATGGTCTATAATTGATTGTATGCAATGTAATAGAGGAGAATTTCAACACTGTATGGAAATTACATAACATCATTGAACATTTGTTTTCTTTAAATGACAATTAAGAATCTGAAATAAGTGTCCCGAAAAATGGCTGAACCGCACATAACGTAAATCAGCTTCATGAAAGACATTGTTATTAAAAGTGATTACATTTCTGATCTTTTCATCTATTGTTGTGAGGATTGGTGAGTTATTGCACTTCAATATGATTTTAATTTAACAAATGTATCATTGTGCCTGAATAGCTTTCACTGATGCACAAATAAATGCTGCAGAGACAAGTGTAATTAACAGTGATATTTACAAAATTTAGAATTATACATAAATAATTTATAATGACTGTTTCTTTATGTTTTCAATTAAATTATTCTATTTTCAGTCAAAAATACATAATAAATGCATTATTATACATAAAATTAAGGTTTCAGTGAACATAATATAAAAGGTTTTGCTATATAATGTATATACTCTTTGCTTTAATTAGAGCTTGTATTCTTTTTGGGAAACTTGTTTGAAGTTTTCGAGCAAATCTTTAGACATGTATGGGTTTTTTTTTACACGCCTCCAACACCTTTTGTTATTAGGACCCCCATTTTGTCTATATCTTTTAATAATTTGTAATTATGAAAAATTAAGAATTAATAATTAACTCCACTGTTGGGAACAAGTAGGTTATTTTATATCTAATCTCTACATTTCTCCTGAAAAAAGAGTACATTCTTTGCTATTTTGACTGGAAGTTAAAGATGTCTCTGAACCTTACTCAGGATTGTATAAGCAAATAATAATTCATATTAATAATAGTAATAATAATAGTCAGTAGAATGTGCAGTTAATTGATAGGCTTTTTTACTTAAAGTATGTACAGAGAGGTAAAATCAGCAATATTCAGGCGAATTGTTAAAATGCAGGACTTCTGCTATGGGACCACTGGATGGCGATGTAGACTAAAACTGTGCTGATTGTAAGAGTGCTAGAGATGAATTTAGTACTGGTGGAAATTTCCTTTTACACTTACGAGAGATTTGTTCCTATTCTTTGTTTGCTCCTATTTTGTTATTATTGTGAAATAGGGAGAAAAATCCGGTCATGGATCTGGATGACCTACTTCTAATATTTATGTACAACTACAGTTGTATGTCTACATGAGATACATTCTGCATCTAGAAAAAAGTGTGGGAATCAGCTTTTAGTGTAAGTGCCTGTCTCACATGTCTCTAATATCTGGTGAAGGCTGAAAATGACATCTCTCATTTTCGTTCGTGAGCGAGAGAGAGAGAGAGAGAGAGAATAAAGGAGGGGTACTGAGAGTGTGAGGGAGGAGTGTGTTCATGCCAGGGCTCACGTAGGCCCACACAGCTGCAGAGCCACAGTTGCTACTCCAATCACATCCAACCCCCCCTCCTTACTTCCCAGTGAAGTCACGCTGGAGATCACACCCCTTACACTAAACGTGTGTGGGCGCGCATTTGTGTGTGTGTGTGTGTGTGTGTGTGTGTGTGTGTCTTTGCCCTTGTGTTTGTAGGTCAGGCTATCTAAATAACCTCCTACATTCAGAGCTCTATTGGATAGCAACTCTGGAAATATATATTTTTTTACTTCTTAGACTATATGACTAGTGGCCTATAATGCAAAGCAAAGTGTCAATCCCAAGATTAAGGGTATGATGCATTATTGGCAGAATTTATCAGCAAAGAAAAGTCAGGGACAACAGATATAGCATACACTCACAAACATAATTTAACATTGAACATGTTTGGTACATTAGGACCACATTTATTGCCCCTTACATAGATGTAATAGTTCAACAAGTGTAGCTCAACAGTGTGATCATATGCAGATATGATGTCTTGGTTCCTTGCTATCTTGAATCTTTTGGTCATTTGTGTAGTACTGTACATGCAGCTTATGTCTAGTGATGAAAAGGTTACTAGTTTCACTGTAAAATTCCTGTCCTTCAAGGTGAAACAGGTAAATTTGAACGAGAAGCTGTTGAGTCTCCTCATAAAATGTCACCAGCGTTAAAAGAAATCTAGAGAAGGAAGTGAAAATGAAGTAAAATAAAGTTTGATGCCAGTGGGCTCTGATATTAGCTAGTTAACACCCACTGGCAAAAGTTAAACTGGCACTGTGCAGATACCCTTGATACAGGCTGTGGGTTCAATGGGGGGTTTCTTGCTATAAATCCACATCTTTTGTATTTAATTAGAGATGAATTTTATTTAAGATGTGTGTTTACAGAAAGAAACACCCTATAAACACCAGTGGGTGCTAATGGTAGCTAGATTAGCTAGCTAGCTAATATTAGAGTCCAGTGGCACCTAATGTTTTTGAATTGCTATTCACCTTATTAACTGCAGACATTTCCTTTTTTCTTTATTATCACCGGGAAAGTACTAGAATGGTAACTGAATAGTTTTTGGACTCCAGTAACAAAGAACATAGAACTGCAGTATGCTAAAAACAGAACTTCAGTGACTGATGCATTTGGCCCCAGTATTGACTTTTTTGACAACATTTTGTTTAAATTCAGATGGTAGATGGTAATGGTGTTCATATATTATTAATTATGTGAATTTTGCACACTGTTGTAGAGCCCTTTTGAGACCGAATAATGCTAGTTGGTTATGTTCACATAGGTTTTTAGGTTTCGCTATTTAGCCACAAAACACTGGCATGGTAAGACCTTGTACCTTTTATGTTTGTTTTTGTTTGTTAATGTAGTCTATTGTATGTCAGTTGGAGCAGGTTACAGTTAGTGATTTCATGGACAATGTTTCAACTGAAATTATTTTAGTTTATTCAAAAACCTTCAGAAAGTTTTCAGAAATCTTTTCAATGGGTGCGCTTATATGGCAAAGACAGTTTCTTCTTTACCATCCATATTCCTCTCCAATCTGCGATCCCTTGAGAGCAAAATCGAAGAACTACTTCTGCTCAAACATACCGACAAGTGTTTTAGCCACATCTGCCCTCTGCTTTATGGAGAGCTGCCTTTCCGGCTTTTAGCTGCACAGAGCAAACCAAGAGGCAAACCAAGAGGCAAAAGCAAGAGGTAGAGTAGTCTGTTTCTATATCAAGAATGCTGGAGTAAAGATGTCACCATGCTTCCCTTTATCTAGAGTCCCTTCTTATCAACTGTAAACTGTTCTATTCTTCCAGAGAGTTTTCTTTCCCTCTTAACGGTGTTTACACCTTGCTGCAAATGCACATGTGCAGCATGCAAAAACATAAGGAAAGTAAAAAGTGAGAATCCAGATTTGCTGTGAATCAGTCTGGGGAACTTTATGCATATCCTGCAAAGGAAATGCCCAAATACACACCAAGTCGCTTGTGCAACAAGAGACTGAAACATTTTGATTCACTGTTACACCACTATTAAAAAGGCGGTCACACCAGCAACTCTTAGGTACCACAGTTTCATCTGTTGTAACTTCGTCTTTTGCCGTCAAAATGAAGAGGGAGACCAGACAGAGTTTCAAGCTTGTTTAATTGTGGTACCGTCTTAGCCCTGATCAGGAGCTGTTCAGGATCTGGTCTGATCTGAACTGGTCTGCGTATGGTGTCTTATAGCGGCCGGCCTTCTATTGCCCTCGGGTCACATGGGCTTCTCCGGGCCGTCTCTGGGCCAGCTGTTATCTCCTGGTGGAGGGGCTCTTGAGCCCTGGGGTGTCTAAAGATAACATCGCAGGGTCTGGCTCTCGAGCTTTAAATTGCCTGTCATAAAGGAACCCCACTGTCCGGGGACAATAAAACCAGGACGCTCTCGCACTCTTCTGGCCACCTGTCTTTAACAACCGCCATAGTGTGTTTTTCCCAAAATATAATCCAAATAAGATTAATACAAGCTAAAAGTTATATAAAGAAAAAGATACATCACATCCATACCGGCAAAAACTCAAATTCAACAAGTCTGTCCGGTGTGCGGACCAGTCAACCAGTGTAGACATTAAGGGGTGCTTTGAATTCACAAACTGGACTGTTTTTGAAGATGCGACAGACTAGATGAATACATAGACAACATGAGGTTATACATCAGTTTCTGCAAGAACAGCCATAGAGTGTTTGTGAACTTTAGCTCAGCATTTAACATCATAGTGCCGGAGTTGCTTCAGAACAAAATGTCCCAGCTATTTAAAACATTTCACTGCCACTTGTACTTTGCATGACTTTGTATGAGACAAATCAACAAATAAACCTTTCCTACTGGGGTACCACAAGGTTGTGTGCTCTCACATCTTTTGTTCAGCCTCTACACCAATGACTGTGTATCTAAAGAACCTGAAGTTGATGTTACCATGGCGAGCCACATAGCCAACAGCGATAAGTCTGCCTAGAGAAATAAGGGGTTGAACAGCTGGTCTCCTGGTCACCCTAAAGGCAGAATAGATGGTAGTGGACTTCAGGTGCAACCTTGCCTACCTACCTCAACATCAACGATCTGAAAGAGGAACATACCCACTTCTGAAAAAGCAAAGTATTTTCTTCCTGAAACAAGCTAAGAAAGTCTGTTGCAGAAACTGATATACCAGTTCTGCACAGCGATCATCAAGCCCATCCTGACATTACCCATAACCATCTAGTTTGGTTCGCCCACCTCTCAACAACAAGCCAAACTCCAGTGCATAATCAGGACAGCAGAGCCGATCATTTGACATCTGCGGACCTGAGGACATCTGCAACAGTGGCGTGATGGAGCATGCTGGCTTAATTACAGCTGATTCCTTTTCTTTTCTCCAAGGAACTAGCTGTGAAGATCCTGAAATTTGCAGACGACACCACTGTGGTAGGACTCATAGACAACGGCGATGAGTCTGCCTACATAAAGGAAGTTGAGCAGCTGGTCTTCTGGTGCAGCAGCAATTACCTGTTACTCAACACACAAAAGACAGTAGAGATGGTAGTGGACTTCAAACGCAACATGTCATACATGTCATTCATGTGTGCCTCACCAAGACAAATTCCTTGTATGTGTAACATACTTGGTGAAATAAACGATTATGATTATGATTCTGGACACTTTTTCCAGGCACTTTCCTTTTGTAGAAGACTCAGGACCATCAAAATCAGTATGATTGCTTTTTTTTGACACACTTTAAACTTAAACTCTGAACTAAAATAAACCAACAGACCTCCATTACTGTATTACAGTAACACTTACATTAAGTCTTGTGTTAAATACATACTTGCACAGCTGTATAGATGTTAAACCTTGCAATGTTAATCATTCTGTAATATTATGTATATGATTTCTGTATATGAACTTTTCTATGTCTAATCAGACCAACAAATATTCACATTTATCTCCAGCTCTTTATTATTCTTTTTATATTTTGTCTTTTTTTTTATTAAGATGAGTGGTCTAACATAAGTTGGGTTCACTATAATTATTTTTTACATTGATCTTAGGCAGGGATTGTAATTCTGAAAAGTCTGGTAAATACAAGCCACTGATAAAATCCTTTTAGTTATAAGCAAGTTTTAAAAAGAGCTTCTAGTGTAACTTTGTTCAATTAATATTAGTCACCATATGTTTCCTTTCCAGTTTTACTGTGTTCTTGGTATTAAGTTGTTAAAAAGTCAAAATACTAATTTCACTGACATTGCTTATGATGCTCAGTGGTCTTCCACCACTTGTACTTGTTTAATGAATGGTGTCCTAAGGTGACCAGACATCCTTGTTTTTGGTGGCCTGTCCCCAGAAATGTCCCTGTTTTCAACTGTGGATTAAAACACACCAGAAAGTCCTGAGAAACACCTTCAGCAGAGCAGATGGGCAAATGTCTTGCGTTATGATTGTTTTTGTCAACAGAGGGGACTGCTGCCATAAACTAACCACTTCTACCACTTGCTCGCCTAGTTTTAGAGAATGTTGCTATGTAAAACTCAAGCAGGAGCTAGCAAGTATGAAAGATGTCCACAACACAGCACAAACATTGCTTGACACAGTGTAACCCACTAACAAGCTGTGGTGGGGTTATGGGGTTATCTGATTTGCATAGACATACAGTGTACTTTAATGAAGGCTACCAGGCGATCCACAAACTGTTTTTTTTGGGTTTTTTTTACTGTGACATTTTTTCAGCTGTCCGTATATGAAGTTGCTAGCAGTCATGTCTGTTCCTTCAGAAATGAAGGTTGTCCTGGATTTGCCCAGAAACATATTTAAAATGATTATGAGTTATGGAATCTACCACTGAATATTTGTGGTAAATGCTTTTCTTCCTCATCCCTGCCTAATCTACTAGCTGTAACTTTTAAGAACCTTTTGTCTTAGTGACTTTTTTTCTAACACACAAGGGGCAATATTAATTTTACATTTTTTTATAGAGTGGTCCATAGTGGTCCATACCATATCCTCGCCATGGTACTGTTTCTAACACAGTTCTGAAAGTTGCTTAGTTAGTACCCAGTTTTATCAGTCAGCCTTTTGCACTCAGATTTTCATTTTAGTGATCTACTTTTCTACTACCGGTGGTTTTAGCAGGGTCTACATATAGAACAGGCTGCTCATAGCCAATTTGCCTCAGACAAGTCTTTGACCTTGCCAAGTCTTGCTTCTGTCAAATACATTTTCTCTGAACCAGCTGCGGTTTCACCAGCAGTGGCTGCTGTTGACTCAGCGTTAAAGGCAGCACCCTGTCTCTTTTCCACTGTGTAGCTGGTTCCCATAGCAACAGCAGACATGGCAAGCTGCACGTTGCCAAAGTGCACGGCTCAGCCTTGCTGCACTGCCAGACTGTCAGCTGCCTCAGAGAGAGAGAAAGAAGGGGTGCCTATGAAAAGAAGAGTTTGACAGGAGACATAGTGAAAGAGAGTGAAAGTGAGCCAGAAGAACTCTGAATGGATTTTATACACAGAAGGAAGCACTAGGAGGTGTGAAAGTGAAGATACAAAGGGGGCTTTAAAGCTCATAGGAGATGAAGTGAGAAAAACTATAAATAGACTAAGTAGACACCGTCCATTATGATTCCACTACTCTTTGTTGTAAAAGTTTATTGTAAGTATTGTAAGTTATAAATTAAGTAAGCTTCTTATTCTTCACCTTGTTATTCCTAAAAAGCATTTCTTCCTAAAAAAAATGTCTGTAGGCATGTGAAGACACCCGAAACCGCACTCTTTTTTTTAAGTGTCACACTGAGGGCCAGTATGTAGTCAGAGCATGTAAAAACTAGGTTTAGTTACAGGGGAAAAAAATCAAGCAGTTAAGTAGTTACCTCAGAGGGAGCCCTTTGTCACAGTTACAAAAAAAAGACATGCTAAGAAGCACGTACAGTATATTCACACTCCCCAGTAATGTGTGTGTGTGTTTGTGTGTGTGCGCGCACATGACTCAGGTAGCTGGCTGTTGATTCAGGGATCGTTTCACATTTATCACAATCCCCAAAGGTGAGCTAAATACAGGCCAATGTGAGACACATACGATGTGCGTCTATATGATATTGGACTAAGATTTCCTTTCTCTCTCTGTCTCTCTGTCTCTCTCTCTCTTTCTCTTTCTCTCTCTCTCTCTCTTAGGTGAAACTAAGGGATGTGTTGTCAGGCTTGAAAAAATATATATATAGATGCTATATGTAGACACTGAATGGACACTTCACTTCTATTATCCTAAAGCAAAATACAAGTCCCTGCATGATCTCTGATGGTGTTATAATCATTAACATTAGGCATGTTTAAAATATAAACTATATATATGGAAGTGTACCTACTTAATATTTCAGTTTGTGAATTTTTCTTTTCAAGCAATGGCATCCAAGCCTCAAATCAGCAACTACACTGGCATGTGTCAGATGTAGTGGTGTTGCCATTCTGCCCCCACTGGACTTAGGAGCATTAAAGACACGTGATTTCCTCTATCTGGAATTTGTTGGATGAGTCTGCATTTGGCGAATGTCTGTGTTAACTTCCTGACTGCATTGTGCCGACTATACAGTTTTGTGGAGGAAGAGTAATGCTGTGGAGCTTTTTTTGTAAGTGTTTGTCCTTAAAGCGTTTAGTAAAGGACACAGCCGCTTGATGACTGATCTGTCTCTGTAAATAAACCAGCGCTTTGATCAGCCAGCTCCTCATGCTGGACATTGCTATGCTGACCCTCTAAACCAGGGACACAACACACTCTCGCAGTTATGCCCACCAGCCCGCCTGTTTGCCTTGTCTTTTAAAATAACATGGGCAAGACTTGTTCACTGTTAGCATTACCAAGGGATCCCCAAACTACAATCCCAACTACAACTGAGCAGGCACTTATAATAGACTTAATGTAACTGTTATTGTCTGAATGAGCTCTGATTTCAAAGTAGATAATCTGTATTGGAAAACTGAGTGCTATGTTTATGAAAATTAGTGCCCTGCTATTTTCATATTTTGCTGGATTGTACCATGCATGCAGTATTATTCATATTTATATTAAACAACCTCACTGCTTTCCTGTGACAATTTTGAGGATAGATAAAATGATATGAAAAACAATTAAATTAAAATGAAGTAAAGAAAAAAAAAGAAGCTTTCATCTACCTAACAGCTTATGTCAGCTCATGTCTGACTACAGGCCTGTCCTATACGAGTCCTTAGAAAAAGCCAGTGAACAATTATAAAGGAACACATCTCAACTCAAAACTAACATGCCAAACATTTATTGAACACATTACAGTATTTTATTTTTATTTCTGCTGTAAGCTACCATTCTGAAAGGCCTAAATTACACACACATATATTATTATGTTTTCCTTCCCTAATTGCAAATTTAAAGAGACTAAATCTAAACCATAAATTGGCCTTTGTTTGTCACATACACGTCACAGACACATAAACTGATACACTTTTTTTAGTGATGCATCAGCAATCTATAGATATTTTAGACCAGAGTGAAAAGAACATGAGTAAATGGTTATACTACATAAAACATGACTTTTGATGATGTTCTTCTGCTCCTCTCTGACCCACATTGCACAGAAAGGTGCTGGTGTCTGTTTATGTAAGTGAGGTAGCTTTGACTGCACTGGCCCATGCCCTATGTTTAGATTCAAGTGTCATTCTTCACTGACCTTCACTCCCTGCCATTGAGACCTGCCAGCAGTGGCCTAATCCTAGTAAACATTAACCCAGAGTTAAAACTGAGATTTAAACCAGTGGCAGAAAGGGTGGGGGCAGGCAGGGTGAAGGAATGCTCTCTGAACTTCTCCAGGAGTCAAAGCTTTCTCACTTAAGCAGAGAGTGAAGAGCACAGAGTGACCAGAGTGATCACATTAATGTCTTTCTGTCCTGGCATGAAGAACATGACACTTTGCTCTTGTATGACATTCAGCAACTACGTTTCTTTTGTGCTGTTCATGCTTCTTGTTGGAACTGAGTGTGTGTGCATATGATTGTGTCGGTGGGTGTTTTTTTTTAATTCATGTACATTTTCAGGATTTCCAAACATCCAAATTTTATGAATTTGGAAAATACTGTATATATATTGTCTTCTGAAGATCTCCAAGTTTCCTTAAATTACATTTGCTAAAAGAAGTGCTTAACTTGGAGGAGATGCCATTTCTTAATAAAGCATATTTAGCTTTGTGTGTTCAACCAGAACAGTTTAGGGTCTTTTTTGTTTAATTTTTTCAATGCTTGACAGGTCTGGACTACAGGTAGGCTAGTTTAGCACCCGGATACCGTTTTTATGCAGCCATGCTGTTGTTATACATGCAGAATATTGCTTGGCATTGTCTTGTTAAAATAAACAAAGCCTTCCCTGGAAAAGATGTTGTCTGGATGACAGCATATGGTGCTCCAAAACCTATATATTGTTCAACAATGGTGGCCCCTTCATAAATGTGCAAGTCTCCCAGGCAAGGTCATAAGCTGGATGGATCCTATGCTGTTTAGTCCAGAGGACAAAACACCCGTGATTTCCAAGCAGAATTTTCTTAAATTAAATTGGGACTAGAATACATGCTGGTGTTTCGGGATCCTGTTTATATATGCAATCTTAACTTGCATTTGTGGAGGCAGCAAGAAATTGTGTTCACAGACAGTTTTTTTGTAGTCCCACACAGTAATTACAGTAGTGCTGTCTGAGTACCTGAAAATCATGACCATCCAATATTGGTTCTAGACTTTGATAATTGCATACAGAGATATTTCCAGATTCTCTAATCTTGTAATGGTATTATGTACCATAAATGAAGTTATTTGCTATTTTACATTGAGAAATATTATTCTTGCCTTATTTTTATTTTGTATTTTTTAATTGTTGCACTATTGTTATCCAGTCATGTTGCAATTAACCAAATGTGTTATTCCATCAATTGCTTTCGAAAAGGGGGTTGGAAAAAGTTGAAAAATAAAAATAACCTTTCCCTACCACTATGGATCAGTTTCTCTGATAGTGATTAAGCCTAGTCCTGGACTACACGTTTTGGAGAAAGATTCGATTTGGACTGTGTAGAGATGAAGCGACACTGAACATCTTTGGGATGTGTTGGAGTGAAGATACAGATCATTTGGCCAGGTCCTCAGGAAAATGTGTATGTCAGAGCATAACATTGTTCTAATGAGTAACCTCTACCACCCACAATCATGACAGAAATTGTATAAACAGACTGCACAGTTAGTCAAGATGATTGAGGATTCAAAATTAAATTCAAAATGGAATAAACATCAGTAACCTTTGACTTTGATTGATGTCAATAACACAGCAATCAGGAAGATCAAAAAGGAGCGAAAAGATTGGACTTAATATGGTAAGGTTATGACAGCAGCTAAGACCACTGATGATAAAGTGATGCATTTGTCTACACAGCTAACAGATCTGTTGCTGATGCAGTCAGCTTGGCTAAAGATATTTAACCTGCTGCAGACCCTGATGATTCAGTTTTACACAGCGATCAGCAAATTTATCCTTTCATCATCCATAAACATCTGGTTTGGTTTCTCCATCTTAAAAGAATGAGCCAAACTCTGGAACATGAAACATGATGGCTAAATTACAGCTGATCCCTCTCGTTCTGGACATCACCTTTTCCAGTCTCTTTCCCTGGCAGAAGACCATCAAAACCGGCATGACCAGGCACATCAGTGGCTTTTTCACAGATCTCTCATTAAACACACTGGAAACTCTAAACTTAACTAACCTAAGCCCCCAAACCTCCTTTACTGTTTTACAGCAACTCATGTTAACTTTTGTGTTACAGTAACATAATGCATGTTTGCACAGGTGTACAGATGCTAAACTTTGTAAGTGTTTATCGTTCTGTAATATTTTGTATGTAATATTTTATATGTCCGATCAGACGTGCATCCATATAGTCAACAGGAGTCAGAATCCACTTGAAACTGTAAGATGACGCAGTCAGTCAAACTTATATTTGCCTACCCTTGTCATGAAAAAACAAGAAAATGCACTGTCTGGGAAGTGTTAGATCTTCATCCTCCCATGTTGGACTGGTGGCACATTCATGACTACAGTAATTTGTAATTTGACACAGAATGCTGCATGCTCACTTTAGTACATATCTCTGCAGCCAAATACTTTGAAATACATTGAAAACAATTAATTTTTTACATTCCATTGATAAATTCAGTTAATTTTAGAATATTTTAAACTATGAGTCTTATGAATTGTACCTTTTAATAACAACTGAAATTTATACGAATGGTATCTGTAGATTGATAAAGCATATAGCCAGAAATTGTGTGAACAGGTATTTATAATGAGCAGATGACGTTTTGTCTGCTTCCAGAAACCGTTGTCAGTAATGTAATTTGATGAGTGGTGAATATCAGAAGAGGACTGTTAACTCATTCTGATAAATCACTTCCACTGGAAACTGCGTTCTCTTCTGGTGGTCAAATGTAACATTGTGCTTCCAACGAAAGCTAGGTCAGGCTTGCATGGATTATGTGGGTACTTTATTTTTCATTTTATAAAAAGGTCCCCAGATTTTACTGAAAGCTGCCCTTATCATGTTCAGTTGTTAACTCGTTTCAAGGTTGGGTGTCACTTTGACAATACTTGTTTCATTGGTGGCAATCTGTAGCCAATACTTTCTTTAATTATTTCATAAAAAAAGTAAATGCATTACACTGTACAACATGTTTAAATGTCAGAACTTGTTAAAGATTTTTCTTTGAAAGGTCATTCAGGAAGTCCAACACTACTACATGAACATAGGCAATAGACTTGACTAATATTTACTGAAGACAAGAAGAAATAAAAAATATCTCCTTGATCACAAACAGCTTGATATACAGTAACTGTACATATTTACAGATGTGACTACAGATGTCACTTTCATAAGCTTCTAGGACTGTAAAGGATATTGTCTACAGAGCTTATTTATATAGTCTGTGACATGCCCAAATGAAGTACTAAACTAAACAACTAACTACCATAACAACAATGCTCAAACTGTAGCCTGTACTACAAAGCTTGTGTAAAGTTTGTCCAAATGTGAATATGCAGAGGTGTCAGTTATAATGTGCCAATATTTTGTCTGTTCTCATACTAAAACTAGAACAAACCATATATGCTTTGGAATTTATCATTTTACCACAGGATATTATACAGTGATTTTGTGATATTTATAAAAACATTAACGTTTTATGTAATGAAAAGACAGCTGTGGCATGTCTTGATGCTAATAGCCACCTACAAAACAGTGACACATTCTCAAGTGTTCATAAACTGGAACTCGAATTATATGCAAGTGTATTTTCTGTGTAAATTTGCCTTTAGTAAATTAGCATGACACAGCAAAAAATAAACAAAATTTACAAAAGGACAAGGTTTTATAAGCCTATGGGCAAGCAGACATTTTGTGTTACTTAGATAGCAAGAGATTCTTAGGTTTGTAATCTTTTCCAAGTGGGTTTTCCTTTCTAATCTGTTGAAAAGATGGAATATGGCTAAGCAGATTTTTCTGATAGTCTGCTCTTTACCAGAACATTGTTCATAATACTTAGTATTTTAAAGTAGTATTTTAAATGGAAAACTTCCAAGTTGCAATTATCCAAGCTCATTCATAGAGTTGGCATCTTGCCACTGGAGGGCGATGTAACCTTTACAGGGACGCTTATCTGTAAAATCAACTGGTCAAAGATGCCTTCATGAATGGTGTTGGAAGATGCATTTTGAGGTAGAACAGTGGAAAGCTTGAATTTTAAGCTATGACTCAGTACGCCTCTGGAATGCACCCAGATGTTCCACATACACTTTGATCCGTGCTAGGACACAGAGCCCTGCTAACTCTTCTGACATCCGACGCAGAACTGTTTTCACTCTATTTCTTCTTATGATGTCAATGAAAGGACTTCTTGGTTGTCATTGTGGTAGCCCTGCAGTGTGGCTGTGCAGTTGCACACTTTTCTGAAAGTTCTGTATAATTAAATGGATAATAGTTGTGGTTTGATGTGTAAGGCTCCATTCAAGAGTTGGAATTGCAAGTGGTAATGGGAACCAGATGTTTGAAGGTTTTTAATGCTTTTAATGCTTAAAGTTTGCTCACAGGCAATAATATGTTATAATTTTACCCAGCTATGCTGCTCAGAAAAAATAGGTTAACATCTAGTCGTCATAGTATAATACCAAGTAAACTGAACAATGTTTCCAACTGGTTAAGTACAAGTGATTGTGAATCAATTCCATCTGCTTTTGTGCAGTTGAAAGTGACAACAGGTGCACTAGGCTAAATAGCACCCAAAGAGAGGTTTTCCAACCCTCTTCTTATTCTTACTGACTGATTTTTTGGTTTTGTATGTTCTTAATGTCCTCGACACTATAGTAGCATGAGGTGGTACCTGGGATGTTATGTATCAGAGTCCATACATACGTTGGGGCAATACACACATTATGAGTTAAAGTGATGAAATGACTTTTGGTGTGATTTTGAATCCAGCCTGATGCACAAATGATTTTGGTTCCAACTGACTTCAAAGAATCACACAATTATTAGTAAAGATTTTAAACTTGACTATTTTATTAAGATTCGATGAATGATTAAAAAAAATTGAGCTGTGTATTTGGGTCCACTGTACTAGTATAGTACAGTATAGTACTACACTATAAGTATAGATTATTACACAAAAGTATAGAACTTTTGATTATTAGTGCTGAATACATGTTTTGTGCTACATTTTGTGCTCCTTCCTTCACTGGACCCACTACAATTTGCATATCGCTCCAACCGACGATGCTCAACAGACGATGCCATCTCCACCACACTTCACCTCGCTCTCACTCACCTGAACAATTGAGACACCTACGTCAGAATGTTGTTTATGGACTTCAGTTTAGCATTCAACACCATCATCCCCCAGCAGTTGATCAAGAATCAAGAGTCTGCTGGGCATGAACACCTTCCTCTGTATCTGCGTGCTGGATTTCCTGACTGAGAGACCTCAATCAGTCAGGATAGGTAGCAACATCTCCAGCACCACCGTACTGAGCACCAGCGCCCCTCAGGGCTGCTCAGTCCACTACTGTTCACTCTACTGACTCATGACTGCACAACAAAGTACAGTACACACCACATCATCAAGATTGCTGATGACATGACTGGGTTGGGTCTGATCAGCAAGAAAGATAAGTCAGCGTACAGAGAGGAGGTGCAGCGGTTAACAAACTGGTGCAGAACTAACAACCTGTCTCTGAATGTGGACAACACTAAGGAGATGGTTGTTGACTTCTGAAGAGTGCAAGGTGACCACACCCCACTTGAACATTACTGGCTCTGCATGTGCATCATCGCCTGGTTTGGGAATTGCACCATCTCTGATCACAAGACCCTACAGCAAATAGTGAGGACAGCTGAGAAGATCATCGGGGTCTCTCTCCCCTCCGTCATGGACATCTACACCACACGCTGCATCCACAAAGCCACCAGCATTGTGAACCACCCCATCCAACCCTCACACACTTTTTTCACTGCTGCCGTCAGGCAAAAGGGCCTGGAGCATCCGTGCCAACCACTGCCAGTTCATGGTGCGCTTGTGAGCAACATGGGTAAGCCAGACGGCTATTAAAAATGTTGGATTGGGAGACCAAAATAAATCTTAAAAAAATAGATGTTTTATATTTGGAGAAAGGAAAACACTGCATTCTAGCATAAAAACCTTATCCCACCTATAAAACACGGAGGTGGTAATATCATGTTTGGGCCTGTTTTGCTGCCTCTGGGCTAGGACAGCTTGCCATCATTGATAGAACAATGAATTCTTAATTATACCAGCAAAGAAAAATGCCAGGACATCAGTCTGTGAGCTGAACCTTAAGAATGTGTGTCATGCAGCGACACAATGACCATAGGCACACAATTTGTTCTAACATAGAATAGTTAAAGTAGAATAAATGTTTTGGAACAGCCAAATTAAAGTCCTAACCTTAATCCTATAGCTGTAGAAGGACCTGAAGTAAGCAGGAAATCCACCACCAAAATGAGTTAAAGCTGTTTTGTAGAAGAATTTTTTATCAATTTGATGTGTAGGACTAATAAACAGTTACTAGAAACATTTGGTAGACCAAGTCTAGTATTTTTGTCTTTTGTTTCTCATAATCTAATTAAGGTTTATGTAGAAATATGGTGAATTCAAAAGGGTTTACAATCTTTCAAGCACCAGCTTGATCAGCCACAATTTAGTTTAATTGTTCACGGGCCAACAGTGGGTTAATTGTGTCAATGTGACGTCTGGTACATCCCACAACAAAAAGCTAGCATTTCAGAATTTGTTGTATTTTTACACATATGTATTTTGAATCTCCTTTGATGTGTTCCTAGATATTGATGTTTTTCCTTGAGGATGAAAAAAGGCTTTCTGGTGCACATATGTAAACATAGAGAAGAGAGAGATGTGATGCTGCTGTTAATGATGTCTGGAGAAGCAGGTCTCTCATATCACAGTAACGTCTGCTCTACAACAGCACTACAACACATAGCAGTGCTATAAACTCACTACCTAAATGCTTCAAAGGATAGACTGTCTATACTCTCCTCTACATAACATTCAGGAATGTTGTTTTTTCTTATTTTTCTTTTTCAGAACACAAAACTGCCAATTTCACACATAGCCTTTTTTTAGCCATGATTAATAGTTTCTTGACCATCCACCCCGTTGCCATTTTGGATGTCAAGCAATTTCAAATGCACTTTAATCTTATTTGTCTAGCAGTCAGTGCTGCAGCTACAACCCTAAAAGTGAATAAAGAACAAGTAAAATTGATCAGAACGACCACAAAAATATGAAAAGATATAAGGAGAGGACACTTTACATGCAGCTCCACCAAACCACCAATATACAAATAAGTGTACTTCTAATGGTATATGCACTATTTCTAGTATACTATTTAGTGTTCTAGTATGCAGTTTGGGACACTGTAATAAAAAAATGGTGGGAAAAGTAAGTAGTTTAACATAGAAACATATAAAGCAAAAAGATCACTTTAATTTAAAACTCAGTATCAGTTAATATGCTTAAAAATGTATTTTTCTGTGTTCTGAAAAAATTCTGAGTTTAAATGGCTTTCCTGGATCAGTTATTCAGTTATGGCTTTGTTTACTCATTACAATCACTGTGTGACTGCATAACGTCACCGTAATACTAGGAATTGAAATGAAACTTGGGCTGTGAAAGATGACGCAGTATCACAATTTTATTGTAATGTACGATAGCACTTAAACTCGGAACTACAACAGACGTTAGTTGTCTTATACTGTCACACCAAAAAACAAGGAAATACATTTAGGTAGATGAAGTGCTGATTTACCTTTAAACTCAATGCTGTATGTGTGGAGTTATCTTCACTGCTGCTGCAGCTGCTCACATCAAGCAGCCTCTGTGTCTTTCGACATCTTTTAGTAAAACGAAAGTAGAACTTGTATATGCTGTGTGAATTAGACTATTAACTGCTGGTGCCTGCTGGCTAACTTTGAACAGTCTCTGGGTGATTGCAGAGCGTAGGCTAGCAGGACACAAGCACTGGTATCTTATGGATATGAGAGCCATTTAGGGATCCTTGTTTTAGGGGTATACAGTAATGACAGCAATAATTTCCATTGAAAAATGCTTTGCGTCATGTAATCTTTGCTCAGTGTTAAATAATAAATCGAGAGAATAAATCAACTAGTATGTACATTATAGGATATTACTACAGAAAAATGCAAATTACACAAACAGGTTATCAGCAGTAAATGCCTGTCACTGTACCTCCGATAGCTCTGATAATAGGGCCCAGATATGATAATGCTACATAATACTTTATGTTTAAGATTACATTTTTATGTATCTGCGTAAACACAGGTGCACGCAGGTAAGGAGCTGCTGTCCCACGATCCCTGTGGGTGGAAAATCTGAGTGCCATGACAATCACATGACTTCCTTTCTTCAGCTGGAGTTAAATATTTGCTTTTCTGCTTCACGTCTTGTGGTAATGACTTTGTGTTGTTCCAACAAACGTTAACAGAATTTTCAAGATCAATTACAGCCGTTACCCTTATTTTAAAAAGTCCAAAATATACAATACAACTTTTGCTCTAAGCAAACTATGGCCACTATTTATTTATGTGAACTGCCAAAATAAATATATATGCCCAAACATATCCATACACTACTGTGTGAATGTTCTAATACAGGTGTTCAAATACAAAAGGTTGTACAATCTCCAGAGAAAAGCTTAGCTAATAGAATGAAATTCTCTTGAGCAGCCAAATATGAGCCCAAGGTCACCATGCACAGGGCTTAGCTAGAATGGTACAACTCCCCCAACATTTGGCTGCAGAACTGTGTTCTCTACAGGAATGAAGCTCCATGCATTACATTTAGGATGAGTTGGAATGCCATCAATCTTTAAATATCCAGTGTAAAGTGCAGAAGTGTTACTAGCATCTTATGGAAAACAGTACAAAAACAAACAATGGGCCCTCTATACAAACATAATATTTAATTTATATAAAAATGCCTACATACATAGCTTTACAAACATTTCCTAGATCCAATTTACTTAAAAAGACCCATTATGTGAAAGATTAGGAGGAAAAGGAGCAGATTAGTTCATCTTTAACGCAAAGTAAACCACTGAAAGTCTTTAATGTGATGTAGTTCCTGTTTTTTAAGACTGCTCTAATGCAAAACTACTTTCTCCATCACTAGATATTAACTTTACAAAATTTGTAAATTAATTTATTGATTGACTAAGAAGATATACAGTTAGGGGCGTGCATCTGGAAACTAGTAAAGGACAGGGCTACACACTGTAAAGTTTGCGCCCCCTTAGTAAGACACTGAGATGCCTGTTCCGCTACTGCCACAGTATACTTTGACCCTAATCCACTGCTCATTGTCCAGATGGTGCTCATAAAACAAAGTGGGCTTTGTAATCAATTGGTCTACTTTTGAGGGCAAGTCTGGTACCCTCATGGGAGTGTGCTGTTCTCATTTCTTGAGCATAGCACATAGTCTCTTAGATTGATTTAGTGATTTTTAGTGATTTTTGTGACAGTGAGTCACAAAAAAATAGGACCAAGGTCAGGCACCAGACCGGTTAAACCAATGATCTAGTAGCTGCCTTGAGATGTCACATAGGTTCCACTCATTTTTTTCCCCAAATCAAACTAATTTCATAAAACCTCAAAAATTTTGATCAGAGGCATCAAATTAATATCATAATAGTTCAACCAATTTGCAATGACAATACCACTAAGTAAGACATTTGTAACTATTTTAGACACTTTGATTTATTCAAAATATTGTGGGGTTTGATGCTTTTAAAGAGACACAGCTGTTGAACAATTCATGGTGGTTTATATTCTGGCTGTGGTTGGCCACAGCTATGCTGTACATAAGCAAAGCTTATCTTAGCCCTGCCCTCTACAGTAAGATTTTGTATTACAATGCAGATATTTATATCGATATTGTTACTGCTTATCCATATGAATACTTATTGATACTCTTATTGATACAACTCCCCTTACTACTACTACTACCACTCAAAACAAATATGTGCTATTGTAGGACATTTTGACAAGGTTGAACAATTCGTCAGAGCTCCAGGAGGCTACACAGCTGTCCAGCAGCCACTTTGCTAAAGCAAACTATGTTTTTAGCTTCTAGCTAAGGCATGGATATGCTGATCAAGTCTAGAACCAACCATTTGATAATTTGATACCTGCTGATCAAGTCTAGAACCAACCATTTGATAATTTGATAATTCCTGCTGTGTAAAATAAAATAATGTTACATAAATACCAAGAGCAACATCGTTAGTCCAGGAGATTATAATTATTTCAGCCAGGATCAGGCCGGGTTATAAATATCTATTCCTAGAGAACACATAACATAGAATATGTCAAACAGGAGCACCTAAACTTCTGCTTCCAAGTGTATAGTGTTTTCAGTGAGAACAATTTGTAGACACTATTGGATTTGTAGACACTACTGGAGAATGTGCTAAAATGTGTACTATTCTAAAATTTTATATTTTGTACTTGCCCTAAAGTAAAAGAAAAATAAGAGAAATTTCTCTTTACCCCAAATGTAAAAAATAGTGATATGTTTGGCATTTAAAGTTTATTATTCCAAAGTTGGGGTCTTTAATAATTGTAGGTACTAATAGTGAACCAGTACCTTCTAAATAGGTGTGACAGTTCAAAAATAAAAGAAAAATTCACTCGGTACTGGAGGGCGAGGCAGTTTAGAGCTTTATAATAGATCAATTTTGTAGTCAGTGTAGATTTTAACTGGCAGCAATTGTAATTCTTGTAAAAACTCTGGACTAACTGAACCTTGTTAATGCTTGTCCTGGAGCATCCAGACACCGGGCCATTATAATAATCTCACCTCAATGTAATACAGGCATGAACTACATTTTTTACAGCCTGTAAGGACAGTGCATTTCTTAAATTGGCAAGTAAAAAAAATCATTTTAGCTCACTACAAATCTGGTAAATTAGAGACTGTAAAGTCTGTAAAAAACAAGACTGAAAGTGTTTACCATCAGTTTGCTGCTATATAATGAGTTATGCAAAGACCTGGGAAGGGGGATTCTTCACAAATCTCTATGTGCACATGACCCCTGCTTCTTAAAGTGTAAACCTTTTCAAGTCTACAAGATTCATAAGAGATTATCATTCAGAATTTAACAAAATGTGCTTGTATGTTAGTGGTATATAGTATAATCACCCTGTTTTTAATGACATACCTGTAATCTGCAATTTTTTTATAGCAACTGTCACGAAAATACAGTTACCTTTTCTGTATCCTGATTACATAACGCTGATATATGTATTTGATTACAACCCAACACTGACAGCATTGAAGATGAAGGGGTGCTCAGAGACAGTGAGCAGTGCTGAAAATTACTAGCTGACAGCCTAAGTTGGCAATGTATCCCCCTTATTAAAACAATGGATTCAAATTTTGGATGTTGTATGTTGTCCGGTGTGTGGTTCTGCTCATTGTTAGCCATGAGACTACCTCTACATTCATGCTTACTAAAGCCTGTGTTACAGCGCCTATTAATTTGCCTTTTGTTTTCTTTGACCTTTTTTAAGATCGGTAACATTTTCAGTTTCCACTAAAATGCTTAGAAATGTCTTATTCCATAATAACATGCTGTTGCAAAGATGATTTCATCTGCACTGGCTTATTGCAAATTCTGTTAAGAGGCTGATTACTACCCTTACCACTTTCTGAAACATGAACATGAATAAAAGTTTAAATCATCTGCACACCAGCACTGCAAATGGACCACTAAACATGACCCACACTAACCATTTTAAATCCAAAATACACTTCTGCTCTTCAACACTGTCAGCAAGTGTGAAACAGATAGAAAAATTATATTCTTTACATATTAATCTTCCTAATTCCTAAAAGCTTTTTTTTATAGGACACATACACACATGGAGAGAAAGATAGAAAAGGGGAAAGAAAGAGAAGAGAGTTTGGAGACAGTGTGTTTACATATTCGGTAGAAGGACAGAGTTTAAATCAAAGAAGTGTTTAAGCTTTCTAAGAAGGTGGCCATTTTCTTCTTTTCTCTCTGTTGGTTCTCCGTATTGGATAGACACACACATGCATACTTGTCGTACCATATTTCTGAAGACATACATAGGTTTCTGTTAGTTTTTTGCATTATTGTAATACTACATCTAAATTTAAACCTAAACTTAACCTTTACCTCAGTTTTTAGAAGACATTTTGCTGGTCCTCACTTGAGCATGTGTTGTTTTTACAAATGTAGTCACAAGTGTGGTCTTCACAAATCTAGCATTACAAGAACACACACACAAACACATATACACACACACACACACACACACACACACACACACACAACCTGTTCCCTGCCAAAGCCACAGATGGCGTAACATGAAGGGAACATTTTTAGAGACTTCACCCTTTTTCCAGTTACTTTCTCAACCCTCCAACAGGGATGTATGAGCATGAGCGAGTGTTTATCTAAATGGAAGAGTAAACAGGAAAATAATTAGAGAACAAGTCAAAGGGTGGGAACACTGACTAAGGCTTGGTATGGACAACATTGTTAACACTCACTATCCAGTGATTAAATGTGTCTCCTATGTAGAGCGAGGGGCTAAATTCATCACATAGCAAATCTAACCAAAGAAGACAGAATGAAGGATAATCACACTCTGTGTGTGTGTGTGTGTGTGTGTGTGTATAGATGAGTATCCTGGCTGGGAAACCTCCTGCTGTAGCTGTGTGTTGGCCTCTAGCCTGGCAAAAAATATCAGAGCCATATTTGCCTGAGTGAAACTGCTTCTCTGCACTACGTGGACATGCCACAGCTATAAATGGAAGATCAGGCCTCTGCTTTAAACATGCAAAGAGTGAGAGACAAAGAGAAAGAGAAGACAGAGAAAGAGAAAGAGAGAGACGGAGAGAGGGCAATCAAGTCTTGATTTTGTACACGTTCCTTTCTCTTGCCAAATGCTAATTCATAGGTTGGATAACATGAAGTGGATGTATGAAGTGTACATGTCCATTAGACAACCATTTCTTATGTTCAGTGTAAAAATGTACAGATACTGTAGTGAGTTCAGAAAATGGACAAGATGTCCCCCCAGCCGAGTTTTCTGAGTTTATTACTAGAAGGAATCTTAAAACGAAGGTCGAACTAGTCCTTTGCTTTTGCTGTCTTATACTTAGTTCAGTCGTCTGATATGGGAGGTGACCAAACATGGCCTAAAATAAAACTCAGTAGTTTGTGTGGAACTGCTGTCTCCTCTTCAACAACATATGACGCTGCAAAAATCTATACTATATACTATCACGCCTATAGAAGCTTGTTTGACATCATTTTCCAAAACCATGGCCATTAATATGGAGTAGCTCCCAGACTCTTCTGGGAAGACTTTCCACAACATGTTGTGTCTGTGGAAATTTGTGCACATTCAGTGAGTGAGTTTGCATTGGTCTACCACTTTATAATTAAGATGTTGTAGCTCTTACACACCGTGTCTATATGTGTGTGTGCACAAACACACACACATACAGATTTAAAGTCATAATGCATATAGTAATGTGCACAATGTCCTTTAGTAAAGACAAAGAACAAAAAAAATGCTTCCATGATTTTTGCAATTCATTCATATGAATTTTTGCCAAGGTGTGTAGTAATGCAGTATTGTGTAGTGAGGTGTATTTGATTATAATTGTATAGTAGAGTGGTAACATAGTACAGTGGAGCAGTGTAGTATAGTAATATAGTACAGTGGAGCAGTATAGTATAGTAAAGCAATATATTTGTACAGTATAGCAAGGTAAAATAGTGGAGTGGAGTGGTATAGTACAATACTATATTTGTGCAGAACAGTATAGTAATATAGTATAGTAGAGCAATATAATATGATAATGTTGTATAATAGAGCAATATATTCCTATAGTATAGTATAATAGTATAGTAATATGGTATAGTTGGGCAGTATAATAATATGGTATATTAGCATAGCATATTAGAGTATTTTATTAGTTTGTGTTAATGGTGTTAATGTATTATTATTTCTGAACTTTCTCTGTCTATCAAAATCTGTCTTAGTCACCTTGACCTCTCAGACATTCTGGGCCTCTCTTCACATCTTATTTGAGACCTGCCCTACCGTCATCCACACACACACTTACTCTCATACACACCGACACTGCCGTATGCTTTCCTGCCAGGAGCCATAAATTCCTCACTGTGTTGTTTAGGTCATCCCATTACCAGCAGTTCATTTAGCATGCAGTCATGGCACTATTCCACAGAGCACTTGCTGAGATTCAAGTTCTGTGTCCAGTGGGCTCATTTGAAGACAGTTCACTGGAGGCATAGCTGGAACGCCCACAGGCAGACAGTAACCCTCAGCCCCCCACGCTGCTCTTCCTTATTTTCAGCCCCCTGCCTCAGGGTGATGACATTGTCCCTGCACGCAGCACACAGGCCATCAGGGTGAGAGAGGGTGAAAGTGAGAGAAAGTGAGTAGCAAGTGAGTGACAGTCTGACAGTGAGGGTAGTGTTGAAAGAAGGTCTTGGTGAACTTTGCCTCAGATGGCAGGTGATTCTGGGAGAAAGGCTGCTTTAGATTTTTACTGGTGAAGTCAGACATTGCAGAGATTAGAGTTGTCCCTCTTTCAGCATGCTCTACCCACAAATTATTCTTCAAGAGTAAAACTGTTTGGGCAAGCTTTAAAGAACATTCACCAAAAAAATCAATTCAACTAACAATTATATTTATATTATAATGCCGCCATTGAATAGATTGCAAATTATTTTTAATTTAGTATTCGACTGCTGCCAGGTAGCTTAAGCTAAAAGTTGATGAAAGTTGCAACAATAATTAAGGGAAGCAGAACTTAAAAACAATCTAAGAAATCTGTCAGGTCAAACCTTCAAATATTAACTTACTCCCTGTACTCCCCTTTGCAGTGTAGCAAATTTGGAAAGACTACTAATTCTCCCTTCACTGACTATTATGTAATTGCCATGTCTGAAATTGGTTATGTACATTTAATAAAGGATCCATCTATAGATGCGCTAGATACATACATAGGTCTTTGTGTACGCTTGTTTTTAAATACAAAATAAATAAACACTAGGTATCAATATTAGCTGAGGTGTAAATTAAGGTGTTACTGCTTGGCACAGAAATATCTGCAAGAAATGCTGTGACCCTCCAGGACTTAAAGCTGAAACCTCTGCTATGGAAGTGTAAGTGTGCTGTGTCAACCTAAAGGGCAGGGGACAGAACAATAGTGGCCTAAATTCAAGACTGCAGAGCTAATGGACTATGAATTGCATTTAGCACAAAACATTTAAGATCACATTTCTCTTTGCACTAAATACACTCACACTGCTCACTGTGTTCCACACAAGAGGACAGCTGAAGGTGTTACACTCTGCTACCATTTGTGTATGTGTGTGTATGTGTGTGATACACATGGAATGCAGAAGCACGTGGTGTGCAAATATGTGTATGTGGGTGGGGGGATCTTATGACCGGAGGTCTTTACTTACACCAGCAGCAGAGATACTGCATTTCTATAAAAAGCTACAGACTGGATCCAGTGGCACTTTGTGTGTATGTGTGTATATGGGTGTGGCATAATGACAGACTGAGAGTGACTTTGAAAGGCTGAGCACTTGGCATACTTGGAAATCTCAAATGCAACCAATGACATATATGGGTCATAGATATTAACCTGATTTATGAGAACTCTCCAAGAGTTCCCATTGGTTCCTAATTTGAATGAATCTGTGTCTGCATGCTGGTGACATTACAAATCATTATAACCATGAATTTGCTTCAGACAACACAATAACGACAGCCACGTGTTGGCTGCATTCTTTTCCAACGTGCACACCAATAGCCTATTACTGATTCACCCCAGTGACAGCAGCTTACATTTTCCAGACTTCTGTGATGCAGGGGAGACATTTTGAGGAATTAAAAATGGTAGCTTTGTTACACAACCTAAGTCAAATATGTATCTGTATGTTAGCTCAAATTTGATTACATTGCTTTTTTCTAAGTTTATTCTTCTCTTGCCTCGTTCATAGGTACTGGTGGGTGGCAAATGACTCTACCTAAAGTGCTATTGTAAATGTATTGGGTTTGTCAGCTGTGTGGGCTTTGTTTGGAGGAGAAGCCTACAGATCTATGTGGTGATTTCTACAGGTGTTTTGCAGGCAAAGAACCTTTCCAATCCAGTTTAGAAAGGTGTCTAAGGAATGTAAACAAATCTTTTTAAACAGACAAGTATATTACCTATGTCTTTCTGTTCAATTCTATATTATATTTTTAATAATCAAATTATTATTATTATTATTATTATTATTATTATTATTATTATTATTATTATTATTATTATTATTATTATTACATGACCCTGTTCCTCGATGGCCTTTGAACTTGAATGTGAATGTGAAGGTGTCGTCACCAAACACCTAGTGTAGCCGATCAAGGTACAGCAAAAATGTATGACACTATGATTGCCTCATCTAAACATTGAGAATGATGGCGTAATGATGTGTACTAAGTGTACTATTGAGAAAAATGCATTTCTTGTGCTGGCCTGCAGGAGTGAAGTATTTCTGCCTAGTTATATGTTATCCATGGTATCCAAAAAGCTCTGTTTCATGGCTGCTTGAGTCGTGTCCACTAATAATGTTTTATTACTAATTACAAGTTAATTAATTAATAAAAGACAAGCTTTATGGAATTTCCAAAAGTTTCCAAAAATTTCCAAAGTTATGTTACAAAATAGGTTCTGGTTCCATTGACTTACATTAAAAGTACAGACTGTTTTTATTCTCTCCTGTAAAGTTTTGGAGATACATGTTTTTCTTTAGCACTGTTTGAAAATACACTTTATAGATAGATCTCTATATGTATGTCATATCATCTCTGTTTCCTTCCCCAACACGTCCATTTAGATCTGCTCCGGACACTCTTTTCTACTGAGAATACGTTCTATCACTTCATCTAGATCCTTCCAAAACTTCTCTTTTTCCTCTTCCTCACATCCAACCTGTGGAGCATAACCACTGACAACATTCAACATCAGACCTTCTACTTCTACCTTCAGACACATCACCCTATCTGACACTTGTTTCACCTCTACTAAGTTCTTTGCTAACTCCTCTTTCAAGACTACTCCTACTCCATTTCTCTTTTTTGTCCACACCATGGTAAAACAGTTTAAACCTTGCTCCAACGCTGCAAGCCTTTCTGCCCTTACACTTGTTCTCTTGGACACATTGGAAACATCTACCATCCTTCTCTGCATCATGTTAGCCAGCTTTCTACATTTGCCTGTCTCTACATTTAGAGTTGCCACCCTCAGTCCTACACTCTTGGCTTTCATCCTCTCTTTCTGTCTCCTGACACGTTTCCCTCCTTGTGGTCTTTAACCAACATTAGCACAATTTCCGCCAGCACCCTATTTGTCAACTGCACCAGTGGGGGGTTGTTGTTAACCCGAGCCTTGACCAATCTGGTATGGTTTCACTCAGACTCAGATGTTTGTTTTGGCAAAATGTTTTATGTCGGATGCCCTTCCTGACCCAACCCTCACCATTTACCTGGGCTAAGATACACTGCCTAGTGGCTGGTGTATATATATATATATATATATATATATATATATATATATATATATATATATATATATATATATATATATATATATATACCTCAAACATAGTATAGAGTTATTGCTCCATACATAAAGAAAATGTGTGGCTTCTATTCTGTATCAGATGTCAATCTAAACTTTATTTTAAACTGAAATCTTTGGACTTTGGACCTTCTTTAAGCGGCAGTATTATTTGACTATTCATTCATAGTGCTTTAAGTGGAACGTTAAATATGCATGACTTTTGGTATTATTCTACTGTAAAATTGCCTGTATCTGTGTCATGTACCCACTTGCAAGTAAATGGGTAATACTGAACCACATCAAAAGCAAAACTTCACTTTGGTATGGGAGTGTAGGACGGTTAAAAAAAAAAGTTTCTTGAAAGTAAGAGAAAGGTCAAACATGTTTTAAAAGGACTTATGTGCATGGAGGAGGGACAAAAATCAAGAAATGACAACAATTTAGTCAGGAATGCCTTTCCTACTGCACCAGAAAAACCTAAATTATGTGTGGCAGAGAGGATGGAGTGAGAATAGGGTCATGTTTTTGTGTCACCAGCTGATTTTTTGAGTAAACAGAAAGGAGGGTATAAACTATGCCCCGTTTTTCCATATTTTATTGAGCAAGCAGCACAGATGTTTTTGCACAATATTTTAGCACTGAAATAAAAACAACATAATAATACTTATAAACACTATTAATCTCACTTAGTGAAGCAACTTTAACTACTCATATCAAACCTAGAGTACGTAACCTGGGTGTGATTTTATTATAGTCAAAAAAGTAGAGATAAATATTGCCAAAGTTCAGCATTTTCTATCCCAGAGTGACACAAAGAAACTCGTTCATTAGATTTTGTAACAAGCAGATTTGATTACTATAATGCTCTTCTAACTGAAGCACTAGCACCAACTTACATTTCAGAATGTCTTTCTGTTTATGACCTGACTTGAGATCTTAGATCTGCAGATACTGACATTCTGATTCATATATCTTCAGTAAAATACAGAAAATATGGAGAGACCTTTCAGTTATTCTACTGTGAAACTCAATTCCAATTTTCATTAGACAGTCAAGCTCAGTGCTTACTTTTCTTAAAACTTTGACATCGTACTACCTATAAAATTATTATTAGTATTATTTTTAACTGTGAATAATAGAAGCAGAATGTAAATGATTTCAGTTTTGTGCAATATACCGATAATTAATTAATTAATTTATTCAGATAATTAATACTTTTGTGCATCATTGAGAGAGATTGGACACCCATGCTAGCAGAAGCTTCCAAGTACTGGTACATTTAACATATACATAAATCAAAATCCTTTATTCTAGACTCATGTTAACACATGATCTTAAATTTTCATCAGTTAATTTTATAAACTGTTAAAAGATTACAAAAACTGTAGTTTTTATAGGGTGGCCAACTTGCATATGCAGTAAAACTTTCAGACTGTTTGAAAACATATAGACTTCTCAAGGCGCTTTGTTTACAAACATTTGAATTTGCGCTATAGCGTGTACATTACTTGAACTATAAATACTGTAAACAGTAGAACATGACCTGTGTCACAGACTACACTTCAGACGATGGCTTGGGCAGTGGGAATACAAGTAAATAAATAATTATTACCACTTATTGGTGCACTAATTCAAATTAGTGCACCAATAAGTGGTAATAACTATTTATGATCATAAGTACTTGACAGAATACTTGACCATTTAAGTTTTCTGTCAAGTGCTTATTATCAAATGTATATTTGATCATTTGAAATGTACACATATAATCATGCATGATCAGATATGTACAGATATGTACACTAAACACTTACGTACAAGAATCTCCAAGCAAAAGAGAATATTTTTGTATTTGCATTGGATCCTAGTACATACAACAATACTGTCACACTCCACATCCCTAGACTAGTGCAAAAGTGACTAGTGATCAAAGAACTATTGAATTACAAACATAAAAAGGAACATTTTCTTAGAAAATGTTCAAGGGACAGATTTTTGGCAATGCAGAAAAACCTCAAAATAAGTACCAACTGGTGAAAGAAGCTTACATTCATTTAAAGGCTGACATTCTTGCCAAGGATAATGCAGCTAGGTACTTAGGAAGTGTGCCTTTAATATTGTTCAGGGCACTTTCTTATGTGAAAACATTTTGTTGTTTTAAAACTTTAAACATCCTATTTATGTTTTATGTTTTGTTTATTTAAAAAAAATATTATACATGATATGCAAGGGGGCCAATAATGTTGAACAGAACTAGCATATGCAAGAAATTGCTATCTATATATAGCGCCCAGTGACAAGTTAAAATGCATAATTGCAAATAAAAATGCATTTTAACTTTTGTCTTATTCTCTGACATGCTGGTCAGTAAACGATTACTATGTGCAATGATTGGTCCTTGCTTGTATTGCAAAGAGTCTGCATCAAAGGACACACAAGGGGAACACAGCAAGAATCTTTATAAACATTAAAATGAGAAATTCTATGGCCTTACATTTCTCACATGAAGATACAAATATGGACCACATGACCACAAGTAAACCCACTGGAAGAGGGGCAGTGTCACACTTTTTTGAAAAAACACCATTCAAGTCACTGAAGTCTTAAATACCTTGTACCACTATAGATGTTTAGTATGGTATCTCTCTTTGTGGCCAGTGTCTGGCATTAGATATACAAGCATATTTATATTAACCAAGTCACGCTAATGTAAGTTATGTTAGTAGGCAGTCACCTCTCTTCAAATGCATGCATATATACAGTATAAACCCTATTTTAATCCCTTCTGTTGGCTCCCTGTGACCACAGACAATAACTGCCAGGCACGGAGGTCTACCTCTTTGCAAAAAAGTGTCTGGATTAATGTGGATCTTGATAGTCTGGGACACTTTATCCAAAATGATTATTAATTACATCAGCTTTAACTAGGGGACTGAGGAGTAGTGAGACTGAAAAATAAAAAAAAAAAGAAGAAAAAAGAAAAAATAAGGCACATGCAGAAACCTTGTTATTTGGTGTCTAGACTGAAATACAAACCTTTACAGGCAGAGTTTCCAAGGCTATATTCTAACACCCACCTACAGTCTTGTCTATTACATTGCTGCTGTTTTTGTGACTTTACCCCTTTCACTTCTGTTCAAGCTATTCGGCTTAAAATATATTGACATATACTAAAATATTAACATTCTCTCCAAAATTTAAATTACAAAGTAATAACATGGTGGACAGTTACTCAAGGGACATGAATATAACCCTCAGTAATAAACTGAAAAAATGAACTTTTAGACAGGATTAAAAGACTGAAAGACACCTTTATAAAAACAGAATGCACAACACTAGGAACACAGGGAAAAACCTGTCTGGTGAATATTTTTTTTAAGTAAACTGCATTTTATTTAACATTTGGAAAGACTTAATTATTTCAGTAAGACATTTATCAGTACTTAGGATGCAAAAGTCACTGAATAACTTTACCATCTATAAACATTTAGCTTCTTGCAGTCAAACTTAGCACAAGGATGACTTTACATAATGAAACTTGTTTGCATAATGTGAGTTGCCTGCAACATAATTTTCATGCAACTTGACAATTACGCAAAGCAATTTAAAACAAATGAAGTTGCATGCAGCACATCTAATTACTCCACTAGTTGACAAAATTAGCAACTTGTATTTTTGGTATATCATTTAGTGCGGAAGCTGAATATAAGAAAGCCTGCTATTAAGCAACCAGCCACAATATCATCTTTTACATATGTTACTTTAAAAGCATGCATTTCACAAAAGAATGTTTCAATTTGCCTCCAAAAATGCACTTCATGACATAATGTTGTATCATGAAAAATAACTTGATGTAGTATATAGTTAACATGTATTATTAATTTGCTGATTCTCACAAGAAATTTCAATGTTTTTAATCCTGGAAAACTTTTTTTTCATGGCACATTTAAACACTGTAAATCCAAATGTTCATGTAACACTTAATTTTTAAACATGTTATAACTATTATCTAGACATAGCTGCTACATGAAATAGCAATCTGTGCATCTGTGTTTATCTTTCAAGTGTTCCTGTTTTTGCACTCAAGGTTTTCTCAAACCATATATTGGATCTGTTGATATTGAAAGTAAACACAGGCAAACAGCATTGATCAAATGTATAGATACTTCTAAAACAGTCCTGAAATTAAAGCTATTTAGTTTATATGCAAGCACAGAACTGTCAGATACTATTGCTCCCAACTTTTTTACTGAAAATGCATGAATTATTTATGAATTATCTGCAGTGAGTCATGTGCACATGATTAATAGATGTTTAAAATTTTAACAAACTCTGAGAGACATGAGAATAATGTCAGAGTTTAAGGATTAAAGCATTAAGAACTGAATTGGCATTTACATTTTTAACCAAGGCTATGTTAGGGTTGGATTATAAGATATTTTGTTGAGTTAGTAGACATTTAATGTAACTTATTTAAGCAAGTCTGCAAAACCATCTACAGTGCACTATCCATATAGAGTGTTACCAAAACCATGGCAATAACATTCTCAGTATAATTGCCAACCCTACACTCTAGATGTCCAAGCCAAATTTCATCAGAGTTCTCCCTAGATAGCCCTGAATTCTGTCAATTTAGTTTCAGTACAATATATCATTGCTTCTTTTGTTTGAGCTGTTCTTTTGATGAGGGCTATACACAAACAAAATAACAGGCAGCAAAAATGAATGTAAAACCCAAGTTAATTTACCACTAATGTATCCAATAGCTGCACCTGCAACAGCAGCTTGGGAAAAAGGAGTTGTTTTTTATAGTCAAGTCAAGTTACAAGCTTATCACCTCTGGGTTTTATAAATAATATACCAATGCATGTAATATTGTAATTGACAGTAAGGAAATTAAAACCCCTGAATATAGTTAAACATTGCACATCTTTATGATCAGAAACAGGAAAGGAGCCATATGCTTAAATATGAAGATATAAGTAGGCTATATATATCTTTACACTATGTGACATTAAAGAAGGTTCTTCACGCTCACAGATCTAATTTACTAAAAACTATTCTGTTTTTGCAAGAAAATATACATTTAAACTGATTTTTTTTTTAAAAAACAAAAACTGGTTTGTGTATGGCATTACCCTTTGGACCCCCTTATTTTTAAGATCAGCAGAATTGTCTACTGGTACATTCAACCTTTCATTAGTTTACTGAGAGAAGGTACATCACTACCTCTCACAAATTCTGGCCCTAATCACAGATTAAATCTCTTACAGCATTCCTTGTGTATTTAAACTCAGCATGAGTCTGCCTTTAAGCCAGAGAGGCCTTTTCAGAGATGGGTGGGTGGGTGGATTACATTTCATTCCACAGGTAGGTAAAAGCTGCCACAGTGAAATGGTTCATTTGCTGTAATAATGTAAAACATGAAGCCTGATCCACAGTGAGTGGCCTTCTAGTATAACTAAAACACTCGTTTTAAAACAAGCACTGCACAAACTACATTTAAGTGTCAATAACAGAAAGTTACTTACAGCTGCCTTTGTAGTCTGCTTTAACTCTTAAGTATAAATTTGGCTAAACTGATGAAAAGGTCCTTGCCAAACATGAGAAAGTATTCATTGTTCAACAGCATCCTCATCTGTTTTACCATGTGTTTATATACTATACTAGTAACAAAGTTAGTTATCTCTGTTAACTCTTAATTGAAGGCATCAGGCTAGCATTCGCATAGACTGTTACACAAAATAAGTTAATAGTGGAACAATAATTCGATGAGTTTGGGATAAGAAAAATTAACTGAAAAATGTGATGTATTACAGTGAAACAGGCGAGGTTTGTTAAATTGACCACTGTAGTAGGCTTGTTTTTTGGCACAACTTTTTGGCTTCCCTATTCCTCTGCCCACCCTCCATAATCAACAAGTCACCATCACTGTTAAGTCTTGATGACAAAAAAACCCCACCAATTATTGGAATACTGGATTATAATTCTTATTTAAGGAGAGAAGAACAGTGTGATGTTTGGCTAGTATCATTGAAACAGTCTTGAATTGTGAATGGCTGATGGTAACACTTGAGCATACTGTTTTTATACTACTTTGACCTACAGCTGAGAACAATTAACTTAAAAGAACCCTTTGTGTGCTTATAATTGTGCCAAAAAGCAAAATGATCAAAACACAGGGTTTTTACATAAAATTTTATAGAAAAAGGCAATATAATTTGAAAATAAATATGTTTACTACATGACAGACAGTTGTTTATAATAGACATATTTACAGAAAGTAAATAAATAAACCAAATAAACTAAAATAAACTAAAATCAGGCAGTCTCTTTTATGACACAATGACAAAATCATAAATGTACTAAGGGTTTGGTGGCATATGATTTCTTTCGGCTATGGTTTATTGTTAAAGGTATGAAGAATTCATGGTTCACACTCAGAGTTCTTGTTGAATCACAACATACACACTCCCTTTCACACCCACATTCAAAACATGCAGCGAAATCACAACGTTTTTAGGCAAATTGAGAAAAAGAAATAATCAGTTATGGGAATGTTATCTTCTCATCTAATGAAAATACTCATTAAGATATAACACTGCACTTAAATAGATCCAATTTAAATACCGACAGTAAAAATAATGAAAATATACTTAAGTTCTTAATTATAGATTCTGGGGTATCAGAATATTATCATTAAACTTGGCCTCAAGTTTTTAAAATTCTCCATGTTGTATTTTACTGCATGCTGAATGATTTTAAAAAATGTCACACAGAAACAGGTCATTATAATCTCAAGTAGTCATCTGTCTTTCAGTAAAGAATGGATTCAAGTCACAGAATCTAAGCAAAGTGGTTTCCATACTGAATAACTTATATTCCCTTATGAAAGCAGATGCGCCCCAGGTCCTCTTCTATCCTTCCGTGCAGACAGTGGCTTGGTGCAAATGCTAATAACAGTTTTGCACTTACACATTTCACATGGTCTCCATCAGAAAGATGCCTTGCCACAGACAAGTTGTCGGCATTTTCTAAACAGCTGATCACAAATTTCACTGTTCTTTGATGTGCTGTTGAGCGAAACAACTTGGTTCTTACAGATAAATGTTTCTTTTTAATGTCTGTTGTTTTGTTTATCCATATATTGCAAAAAAAAAACCCCAAAACAAAACAGAACTCCACCGCAAATCCAGTGATATGATGAATCAATGGGTGATTCTGATTTTGTTATACAGCCACACGTTAGCAAAATGCAATGAGACGTCACTTGACCAGCTGACATGTCCAAACCTCATGTTTAGTCGCTTTGGCAGCAATTCCTTCTACTCACACTATATATTTCAGTCCTTATATATTTGCTAAATATACACATTTGTGGAAATATACAGGGGGGCAGATTTAATTTGCTCTTTCATGCACACTTTCCTTAGTCAGTCCAGGGGGAATGCTTCCAGACTCCAGAGTCGACAGGTCAAAGGTTAAGGTTCAAAGTGCTGTGCCATGAATTATTAGTGAATATTCCTTCATACCAGAATCCATATTATATATATATATATATATATATATATATATATATATATATATATATATATATATATATATATATATATATATATATATATATATATATCTCATCTCATCTCCTTGGCTTGTCACATCTGAAAAAGAAAAAGGGATAAGACATGATGATATATGAACACCAACATATACCAAAAATATACCAATCAAAATAGAGTACATTTACACTTGCTCCTAAGAGCTGAATGAAATTTTTTAAGTTATGCTGACGCAATTCAGGCTTTTGCGATTCACATTTAAAAAATGAAACCTACCCAGATTTTGCAAATGGATTTCCAAATGGAGCTATTTCCAAATGAAGCTGTCTATCACTAGAACGATAGAACATGGTGTACAGATAGGGTTAAGGCAGCAGCTTGACAATCTAGTTAAATGCTACTGTAATAATGGAAATAGTTACCAGAACAATACAACAAAATTCTAATACTGCCTCACCTCATTAGGAATTTGTGGAATAGATTCAACAAGGTTCTGGGAACGTTTTTAAGAGATTCTGGTCTGCTGCTGTCAATTTGTCAATATGAAATCCATGCTGCGACCTAAAGGTCCTCTATTGGATTCAGATCTGGTAAAGCCACTGAAGTACAGTAAATTCATTCTATGTTCTTGGAATCAGTTTGAGATATGCTTTATCACATGGTGTATTGATATGTTGAATTTTAGCAAAGAGTGTCAACAATAATATTCAGATACAGCTGTTTGATTAGCCCTATGTGTGGCAAGAAAAAAAATCTGCAAACCATTACATAACCACACCAGCTTAAAATGCTGACACAAAAAAAGAAACAAGATTAATCAAACCATATAATAGTTTTTCTAGTTCTCAATTGTCCAGTGTGCTCTTGTGCTCTTGGCTTGAAGGAAAACATGGGTTGGTCTTCTGCTGTTGTAGCTCATTTTTAATTTAATATATCAAATTTTAAAAATAATCTAATGCTAGGTTTAGGTTCATTTACTTGTTCAGAAACCCCTTATGCATGTTTCTTGGTGATGACTCTTATTCTGAAGAGAAGGGCTAGTAGCTATTTGTAGTTGTAGCAAGCTTTAAGCAGTTTTAAACACAAAGTACAGCTATGATTTCTTTTGTTGAGATTTCATTAAAGTTGGAATATGGATCATAATCCTGACTCTCTCAATTTTCTTGGGATACCCCCCACTGTGTATGTATGTGTTTAGTAATTGGTAGTAATTTGACCGAATAGTTCAGTTACTCATGATCTAATGATGTGTTCATGTTAAATGAAGTTTTCATGTTAAAACTTGTTTCATGGATTTATCATGCGGCCCCTCTCTAACTACTGTTTAAAAGGTAAATCTGTAGTAAATACATGTCATTTTCTGGCACATACTTTGCATATACATAGTGCATACTTACAATTGTATGGGGCATATGTAGTCCTTGTGCATAATTTGCTATTTTAATATGTACAGAGTAACTAAGGTGAGAAATATGAGATATAGTTTAGCTTTTAATGCTAAAAAGATTTAGGGCAAGTACCACCAAACTTGCTTACTTATGTAATGTTTACTTATGTAATAGGTTACAGGTACATGTGACAAAGGTATAAAAATGTGAGGGTGCCCACCACTGAGTAATCAGTAAGAACCTTTTTCCAGTACAGTAAACCATTTTGTATTGTTTGGTTAATTTAAATGAAACCATTACCCAGTAACTACCTGTTTCTGTTTTCTTCAAATGTACATAATATAACAAACAAGCTACTAAATCCAAAAGGCAGACAGCAATGATTCAAGCACAGAACATAACAAAACCTAAGGAGTATAAAAAGCTCCCATCTGGGCCTGTAGTGATGACATCATTGAGAGCATCAGCACATGTGAAAACACAAAAATCCCACATTAAGAAATAATTGTTTTACATGAAATCATCTGTGCTACTATTATTGGCGCCACTGATGTTAATACTTTGTACAACCCCCTTTTGCCAACAAGACAGCATTTAATCTTTTCCTGTAACATTTCACAAGAAAGAAGAATAAAGAGAGAGGGATCTTTGACCATTCCTCTTTGCCATCTCTTTAAATCGTCCTCTCCTCTCTTATGCACTTTCTTCTTCAGCTCACCCCACAGCTTTTCAATTGGGTTTAGGGAACTGAAATGGCCATGGAAGGAGCTTGATTTTGTGTCTGGTGTAGATTTGGCCACATGTTTAGGGTAATTATCTTGCTGAAATACCCAGTGACAATCCATCTTCAGATTTCAGGCAGAGGCCACTTGATTTTGATTTAAAATGTCTGGGTATTTCAAAGAGTTCATGATGCCATGCACCCTAACAAAGTTCCCAGGGCCTTGGGAAGAAAAACAGGCCCACAGCATCACTGATACTCTCCCATACTTCACAGGGTGCATGAGGTGCTTTTCTGCATACTCATCTTTTGTGTTATGCTGGACCCACTGAGAGTGTTTGTTGCCAAAAAGCTGTATCTTGGTCTCATCTGACCAAAGCACATGGTCCCAGTTGAAGTCCCAGTACCGCTTAGCGAACTCCAGACGTTTACGTTTATGCTTGTAAGTGCATATTTACCATAAAATTCTGAGTAAGTGCTGTTTTACACACTTGATACTTTTCATGTAGTTACTAACTATGTGCAAAGTATGTACTAGAAAATAATTTTTAATTACTTCACATTTACCTATTAAATTCTAAGCATGTGAAGGTGTACCAACCTGGTAGAAATTTTACGTAATTTACTACATATGTGCAAAACATGTACCATACAATTAATTCTAAGAACCAAAATATTTACCTATTAAATACAAGTTACATACAGTAATCTAAAAATAATATGTAGTTTTTGCACCTGAACAAAATACCTAAAATGGCTGGTGTGTATAAAAAAATTTTTTTTAAAAATATACAACTTGATTAAAGCCTACATTGCTTTGAAAAATTGTTTATATTTGTTTGATCACCTGGATACCTTGATGCACCTAAACACATATAAAAACTCATTTGGAAAATCTGAGATTTAGTTTGAATCTCAGCACAATGTAAATACAACATGATTTGTCAGAGAGGGTTTATGAAATTTGCATATTGCTTACTGTAACATCAGTAATGCCTAGGCCAATTTTAATGATTATGAGTATAGATATATTGTGCAGGTCTAACATATACACACACACTGACCTGCATGTCCTTTCATTAAGCTCAAGTTGCCTTAGTTTACAGTCAGCCTCTGAGTGTTTGCAGGAGCACTGGCATGTCTCTGGGTCCTGAACAAACAACCTTCTCCTCCTCTCAGTACAGGTACTGCAGCACGGCTTACAGTGATTACTACAACCAGAAAAAAAGAGAGAGCAGAGGAAAGAGGAGGAGGCAATTGATTTGATCAACATCACACAGTTGAAGGTTTTCATCACATTAATCAATCAGTTATTTCGCTCTGACCAGCACCCAGTGATTCACAGGTGAGTTTTTAGCAGCAATAACCAGCAAGCAGTGGATTATCTGAACCCAAAGCTTAGGCCTGGCCTGTAGCCATGGAGTCTCTCCGCCTGAGAGCACATGGAAGAGTTTGGAGATGTTAGGCTGAGTGTGGCATGCACCTGCAAACCTTGTGGTGGTGAGAGATGTGCAACCATATTAAACAGATAAAACCAGACATACACACATGGCAACAGACATTTCCTTCTCTGCAAAAAGCATTTAGTCACACATCACAAAATAAATACATAAATAATGCAAAATAAATCACAGTTCTAAGAACTTTTAAGATATAGAACTACATTTTATTTTGTCTTACAAGCAGTGCTGGTTCAGAAGAATATATACAGAGCATACATACATTTTTTATGTATTTTAATTAAAATAAGCGGTTTGGGATTTGCAGTGGGTTAATCCTTTGTCAAAGTTATTACTTTATAGAGTAAACTGCATCACAGAACATATTAACTCAGGCCTACATCTTTGAATAAACTTAAAGTTCAAATGAAAATGTCATATGATATACCACTAAAAGGGTTGTGGAATGTGAAGGTTTTGGTTTTCAGAGAGACATGCTCATCAAGAAAACACACAAATTGATGTGTTCTTGTTTATGGTGTAGCAGAATACCAACCATATAGGATAGTAATTCCACCTATGGTACAAAGTAAGACGAAACAAATATTTTGTAAACATTTACTCATTACACATATTTTCACATCTGTGAAAATGCCAAACAATGTGACAATATCTGCCTGGCAAGCAAGGCTTCAAAAACATACCTAATGTAGATTTACACAGTTGTTAGTGCTGACAGTAGAATTCAATAGAAATAACTTTTCTCAAATATATTATGATATTACCATATCAGATGATAATTATTAATTATTATGCTTAATTAGTTTTGCTCCATTAGACTAAAAGTTCTGCTGTTGTGTTCCCTTTGTTATGTTTTCTTACATTAAATCTACACCAAAGCAAAACTTACACAGTAAAGGAAATATTAACTTGGACAGAAACTTACTATGTATTTAGGATTTATATCATTGCTGTCCAAAGAAAATACATTACTACATATACTACACCATATATCTCCAGCTGTACATTAAGTACAAATTATTTACATAATCAGTGTCAGGAAAAAAAACACAAGTAACATATTCTTCTAAGAGAGAATTACCCAAAAGCTGTTTACTTTTGTAAATCCTACTGCCAAGTAATGCAAGTTGCAAAGTCTTTTTCAACAACAACAGTGCACAAATATATTACTGATGTTCTCCTTCAAAGAGACACTAGTATTTGCATAAGTAACTACCCAAACTCACCTCAGATGCCAGTACTAAAAACTTGCATTTCTGACACCTCAGAAAAATATAAAGCTCTACTCTTGCTTAAGATCTTAAAACAATAATGCCTTCAGGAAAGAAAAATAAAAAAAGAGATTTATATAATTCTCCTAGACAATATACATTCTCCTAGACAATATTAGATAGAAAGACGCTTGCCTAAACCTTCAGCTGCTCATATTTTTCTCTGGAGCAAAATGGCCCAATAATCTCACGTCTTATCAGAAATTTCAATAAATTAAGACATTCTCTTCATCAACCATTATCTTCATCAACTATAGATGCATCAATACAGATTATAGTATTACCTCAAACAGTGCTCATTTACTCAACATCCAGTAGCACCTGGCAATGTGAAGTCTGATTCGCTGATAATACAAACTGGCAGTGTATAAGGGTCTATTTTAGGACTCCATGTTCTCCTTAGACATTCCGCCTGGGCATACTCCCACATGCTGTGTGATATTAACCTGTATTAAACTAACACAATTTCACTTCGAAAAGAAACATGCAACATGCAGCGGTATTAAAGTCTGCTTATGTCAACTTTAAGAAAACAAAATTGTGAGGTTTAAACATAAACAAGACGGCAGCACTTGGTCTTTGCTTTATATGAATACAAACCTACAGCTGTCCTACTGTGGACAAGACTGGACAACCCTGCTACAGAGAGACCATATTGACCAATAGTTGTGTATCAATGCCTGGTTTAGCTTCAGTGCATAAAACTGCTCAATTCCACAGCGTTCACCCAGGCTGTTATGTTGTATAAAAAGGTTTATTCACAGCTGTCTGTAGTAGCTGTGTTTCATGTAGCATAAATCAAGCATTTTCATACATTGTGAGCAAAAAAAATGAAAAGCTTTATTCATACAGGATGGTCTATGTAAATGTACAGTGTGAGTCACCAAAGAACAAGATTTTTAAAATGGCACACTGTATGCCTGGCTTTAGAGAAAGTACAACTACAGCTCTCAAGAAGATTGTTATAGACAGAACAGAAAACGGATCACTAAAACTGGTCCAAAAATCTCACTGAAGATACGTAAATATATATGGAAAATGAGAAGCTGAAAGAAATAAAAACTCTTAGACATCTTTGAAAAACTTAAAATCAGCAAGGCTTCTAATAAAAGAATAGAATAGTAAAGAGGCTTCTGTGTAACTTTCTGTAAGCTACATGTTTACATGTAACCTGAAAAGGGTGGTATATCGCTTTTTTATTAGTTTATCTAATCAAACCTTTGTTACATTTAATCAAGTCAGCTAATGAAATTTAACAGATAATGTGACTGCTACAATTCACTGAAAAGTCAGGAACTTTGTTCTTTTTTAACTATATCCGTCTAATCAACAAATTTATCCTGAATTAAAACCCAAAAATCGTCATGTTTGACCCTATTCATGTTTATTTGTCCAACATTATTGTTTTACTCAAAGCCAAGATAAATGTTACATTTCTTGGCTACCTAAGTCTTTTCCACAGAAGATATTGTTAATACAATATGAATTAATGGAATTCTTGAAGGAAATAGAAAAAACTTTCTCCTGATTGGATGAAAGCCATCATGCTTTTGGTAAAAACTATTTATTGCAGAACATAACAAATGTTAGCCTGGAATGTTGCAACATGACCAGAAGTAAAAACTTAACATAAAATAAAAATAATGTACTTCATGTATTCCTGTTTAAACTAAAATAATTAGAATATTTGATTATTACACCAGGTGCAAAATGTGTTTCAACTGTCCTTTTTTAGTCTGTTTTATTTTTCCAGTAAACAATGACCTCCACATCTCCACAGATGTTTAACAAAATTTAAAAAAAAAGGGCTGCACGTTAACAAAATCTAGTTAGCACCAGTTTTAGTTTTTCTTAAATTTAGTTCAACAAGTGGAACAATCACAGGAAAAAAGTCAATCTATTTTTTTTTTTTAGCGAGGCAATGGAATTACTTGGTTAATTTTATTTACATTTTAGTAAGATTTCAGGCAAGGGCTATTTGCTACTGATTATCCTTGAAGTGGAAAGTATGTTTTACAGCTAAAACAGTATTAGCGGTATACTTGAGGCCTAATTTTTATACATATTTTTGTTCCCTTTTTTTTAGATAACAGTACATTGTGCTGTGCCAGAATTATTATTATTATTATTATTGCATTGCAGTTGTAGTACAAAACTGAAAATATACATCTTTGTAAATAGCTACATTTTGAATAATTTCAAATGTCAAGATTCTGTACATTTTCTATGTACATAGAAGTGGCTGGCTATTTAGTCTTAAACCCATCTGTCTCCAAATGTATCTAATTCACATTCTGTTTGATACAATGTAAACACATGACGAATACATGAGAGTGACATCAAAACTATTCTAAAATCACAGTCAGATCAAATCATTGTGGTTAAGTAATTATGTAATAATACTGACAGGCTTATACTGGCCATGTAACAAGTAGAAAGTCTGCAGCATGACATGTTGAGAGAGAAATAAAAAGTTAATTACTTTCACCTAACCTTTCACCTAACCTACATGACATTCAATCACTTAAAATAAACAATGCACTAAAGTAACCAATCCACAACAGACAGGTTTTTCAAGTGCCAAAGCAATAGACAGCAACATCTCAGACTAAACTCTTAGTTGATTTGCATAGCTCAGGAAAGCAAATCAAGGAATAGCAAACCAAGAAACTAGAGATGGAAAGATTAATCGGTTATGGATCAGTATCAGCCGATTTTTAATCAAAATATGCGATCAGTGATCGGCTGATATATCTCCAATTTAGCTGATCCCGAGAGCCGATCGATGGCGTTAAACAACGAGCCTAATTTCTGTATTTCCAGCTAGCGTTTAGTTGAAACCCCCTCCAGCCAGGGTCCCTGCAATTCCTATCTGATGGTGGAAATACATACCCTTTTATTTTCAACAGATTGACTAAAGCAGTGGCATCGCAAGAACAGTTTCCGTTAAGGGCATGTGCTGATAGAAAACATGTCTGTCTGGCAGTGTTTTACCTTATGTGACATAGACTCATCCAGGGCGTTTTGTAAAATTAGTAAAATCAACGTGTCTTGTGGAGGAACCAAGAGAAGGACTTTTAACACTACTTATCTGATACGGCACTTAAGAATACACCACGCAGCTGAACACAGTGAGTATCAGCAAACAGCAGCGATCGCACGGCCAGCTAGCACAAAACAAATAACCCAGAAAACCGTGCAGACCAGATCTGACCGGTACGAACAGTACAGCAGCAACAATTCTATATTCTACATTTAATGATTGAAGTTTTTTGTTTAAAACAACCCAGAGTCTGTGTTTAAAGACTGGATTTATTAAATTACCTTTTTTGTTTAAAATTTTGTTTTTGATTTAACTATAAAAAGAAATTCTGCTCTGCTCAGTTCTGCTCAAAACAAGACAGAAAAATGGAAAATACCTACTTAGAAATAACAAACAAAACAAACAATCGGGACACGGCACGCAGGACAAACTGAACACTGACATGGTCGTTATTTCAACAGAGATCCAAGATTAGTACCATTATCCGTAAGCCATGCAACAGGAGAAGGGGGAGGGGTGCTCTGTTACCATAAAATTATTTTTAATTTCTTTACCAATCATAGAACTAGATTTGCTGATTTGCTGTAGTACAATCCACTGATGGAACTAGGAGCTAGTCAGTAACAAATACAGTCAGATGGTGCATGCTACTAATTTTAGCATTTGCCAATTAGCAAATTCGGCCCTTAGAATGAAGAAGATATAGCTATAGTTTGCAGGTTCTAATTACCTTAAAAAAGTAAAGGTAAGGTTGGATTAGTTATGTGGGGGTGCATTAGTTTTAATTCGATTGTGGGATTGATTAATTAAAGGAGGCAAAATATTTCCTCCCATATTAATTTGATAACCAAGAGCATAACACTCAAGTGCAGGTGGGTGGAGGAGAAGGCTGAAGTGACATACAAGTCCTGTTTTTTGTCATGGTTTTTCTTTCGCTTTCTCTTTTGACCTTTCCCTTTGCCCCTCCGGGGTTTTCTGGAAAAGGAACAAAACAACAACGAAGAACAACAACTGAATTGGGGAAGATGAGGCAACAGGTCAACTAAATAGTCAACGTGAATGTCTAGTGGAGATAAATGGGAAAGTAGAAGCAACAAGACTTATTTAGACGAATTCCAAAAATGATTTACAATAAGGTTAGAATAATTAACTCTCATTCATAACAATGAACAACTGGATGGAGAAGCAAAAGAGTATGACATTATTGACAATAACACTGACACTGATGAGGCTTGTGGCAGGTTCATTACGGATTACATGATCCACAAATATGACAAGTGACAAAATAAATGAGTAGGTCAGCATGCTAAAATATCAGTGAATTATATGAGGTAAGCTGTGGTAGTGCATGTATTGAGAATCTCCTGGATATTGTCATTATTGAATTAAAATCGACCCACATTTCAGGTCAAAAGACATTTCTCTAATTTTGCCAATCCTAAGAGCTTAATAGTAACACAATATAATAAAATATAATAGCCATATATCACAAGTTAAGATTTGCTGCAGTCCTGCTTGAGGGTCCTTGATCACAGGACCCTGCAGTTCCTCATTAAAACAGTGAAATCAGCCAAATTTCTTTAAAATAAAATCTGCAAAACTACTGTGCCTTGTGGTGGAAGCAAAATAAAGACTTTTAACGATACCAACCTCACACAAGACTGGAGTATTTGTCACTGACAGTGTGTATCAGAGGAGCCAAACTAGCAAAGATGACTGAAATTATGTACACGTTTGACAGATGACAGCAAACTGGATATTCCATTGTTTTCAAAAGAGCTGCAATGGAATATTCTACCACTGTAAGGACAACATTCCACAGTCAACAACAACAGGCACAACTCTGACAAGAATGACATTTTTCCAACTTTTGCCATAGAGTGCAGCAGTGGAATTAACAAGATATTGATTTTTTAGGAGCCATGGACAACACTTCTTGGTCTCATTGGTGAATTCCAAACAAAGTGTACAGAGCAACCTTCTACCTTTTCCATTAAAACTGCTGAAGTTCTCTTCTTACAGTCAACCATTTTTACCATTAATTGAGTCATCATGCCAATGTTTGTATGACCTTATGCCCCTGTTGGTCAAATACCACAAAGAGGTACAGAATGACATTTTCTAAGCAAACATGTAAAACACAGCATATCTCCTATCAGTACTGGCTATGAACCAAATGTGCTGAAAGGGGATCAGTACCGGCCACATACATACTGATTGGTCAGACATGAAGAGGCATAATAAACAGGTCTTTAACTCACACGTCCTAATAGTGAGGTAAGCCAAGTCACTTGGAGAGTAAAGTCATAAAGAGTAGAAGCTAAACGTAAGAACTTATACTTATCTGAGAACACTGAAAACATCAGAGACTATGAACTCCCTATCACTTCACTGATTTACTTCACATCATAAAAAAGATCACTGCGGGTGCACTCAGGAATGTATGAGGAAAGAGGGCATTGACTATGCAGGTGTCACTCACCTGTGCAGTTAATTTAACACACAGAGCAATTCTGAAATTGTTGCCACTCAATAACTTGATTATTGCTTTGCATTTTCAAACTCACATGTCATTCACCTGTGAGGTAGCTGAGGTCATAATACTTACAGATGTGTTATACTCTTAACTTCAAGCTCTCTATTTAGCCATACTCTGCACAGTGTGGCCCTAAATACTAAAAACATTTAATAATGGTCAGGATCTGAATATGGGTGCTGATGTGGATATGAAACTCTACCAATCACAAGCAATATGACAATGTTACACAAAGTGGACAAATGTAAAATGAACAGGGAAAAAGAAAAGAAGGAAGACGTGTAGGTAGATGTGATTATACTCTATAGAGATAAAGATAGAAGCAAGACAAAAGAAAAGAAGCTGCAGAGCACACAGAAGCCAATCACGACCCAAAAATGGCTGCACTTACTTTTCTGTCTTTTCCTGTATGTCTTTCTTTAGCCTGAAGAAGAAAAGAAACAAAGAGGGAGACATTACCTCATCCTGTGTTTGTTTGTTTGGATTTTAGCAGACCTGAATGCACACTGACTACAGCTGAGCAGTCCAATGGTAGCCATTAAGTCTGTGCCAGGATAAAAGGCCACTCCCAGTGCAACAGATAAAACAGACAATAGACCACAGTGTAGCAGAGTTTGACAATTGTCACAGGACTCAAAGGATAGCAACTAATGAAAAGAAAGCAATGGATAAAAAAAGAGAAGATGAAAAATGAGCAAATTTGTAATGACAGAGTTATAAAGGTGACTCAAAATGGTTAATTGGACAATGTCATTAAAGTAGAGGTTAATACCTGCATTGACATTCAGCGTGTTCTGTGAAGCTTATTAAAGAGATGCCTTTGTTGCGAAGAGGTTTTAATCTTTGTACCTATAAGGAAGCAAAATGGCACATTACACAAGCATGTTGACATAAAACATAAGACACACACATTTCTCTCAGCTACACTATTTCATACCCCTAAAAATGGCATATTCTAACAACCGGACCTCTAATTTTACCTAAAATTTATTACGTTATGTGTTAAGTGCTTAGATATTTGATCTTAGACAACTGGAACCTGCAGCAATTTCTCATGGTCCATGCAATTACCTAGATGTTCTTGTAGTGCGGCACTTCTAAATCGTGGTAAAAATCAATGCGATAATGGGTCAATTGTTTTGCAAATTTGTGATACTATTTGCCGATAAATCCTACTATAGAATAAACTGGCGTGAATGCAGGTAGAATACTTCTGGTTTTCTTCCAAACTAAATTCACATCAGTAATAGTGAGAGCAGGTGTGAATAAAAAAGTAAGAAAAATTATAATTATAATTAGGATAATAGACAAAAAACAATATGACAATAGAGGTGTAGTATAGGCAGGTGTAAAATAATTTCTCAGGTTACAGAGAATACTGATGACCTCCATGGTGATGTTGTGCGTGATCGTAGGCGTGCACTCCAGCATCTCATCATTGCAGCAGCCGGCACAGCGCATGAGCACTACACAGGACGGAATGAAGATGTGCTCAATGTCATCAGGGTATTCCTGCTGGACCTCCACTAGCAGCTCTCGTGGCCGACACATCGACTTATTGTATACCTCAGTAAAGGACACCACTGCAGAAGGAGAGGAAGACATTACACATGGACCTCTTTAAATAAGTTGTTACAATGTGATTTAAATATCCAAGTGCTATTACAAACCCAAGTGTGAAGTGGACTGCACCTAACAAAATTAACAGGGCGTGGCATTGAATTGAATTTGAATTTAGACACTCAAATTAGCCACATGATTTTGCACACAGCGGAATTTGGAATTTAACCCATCCGTGCAGTGACACACCCACATATACACACACTAGTGAACAGTGAGCACACGTGCCCGGAGCGGTGGGCAGCCCTATCCACGGCGCCTGGGGAGCAGTTGGGGTTAGGTGTCTTGCTCAGTCGTGGCCTGGGGGATCCCGGGGATCGAACCGGCGACCTTCCGGTCACAAGACCGGATCCCTATCCTTCAGGCCATGACTGCCCCTTTTAAATTTAACAATGCAGAGTCACACAGAAATCTAAGATTTACAATGTTGATTATGCACCTATTAATGACTTGTATTTTTCCTATGTACAACAGGTATTTAGACTGAGGTTTCAAGCTTCTACAGCACTACAGAGTGTTGAAAACAGGAACTATGTGCTCTGTAGTGAAACAATGCAGCAAGTGTACTATTGTCCATAGTATTGAAGCTGTATTTATCCACTTGGCTCAACAACACAATACAATGTAAATTCAACATGTTAACATACCCACAAACTGGGTTTAATGATATTGCAAACTGGATCTATTGCTCCTCTCTGTTATTCCAGCACATCTTAATCAAGCCTCAGATCCACTATGTCCCCTACATGTGTGTGTGTGTGTTTATGAGAGAGACGGAGAGAGAGAGAGAGGGGATCTCACAAGTGAGAAATGACTAAAAAAAACAGGTCAACACTTTCAAGAAAAGCTAATGTGAATTGTGCAACTGAGCAATTGTGCAAGTTCAGCTGTCATTATATCCAGATGCAGTCCAACACCTAACCACTATTATACACAAGTTATAAGGTTAGAACAATACTACTAAATCATCACGATTTCTTCATAAACGTCAACTAGAATCCCAGCAGCACGTCTGTCCACCAGAGGGCGACGAAGTCATCAAACTTAAGCAGGTGCATTACACATGTAAAGCGACACCATCATTAACTTACCTTCATGAATACTTCCTCCAGTCTCTTTGGGGATGTAGGCACTCTGTTAAAGAAAGGTCAATTTTATCAAAAATGCAATACTATGCTAACATAATGTTTTATTTTAATTCAGTACGAAAAAGTGAACATTCTGTGCTAGTATTTGTATATGTTACACCTTTTAAACTTTTTTGGATGCTCTGCCTCACCCCTGGTAAGTTAAAAAGGCCTAGTGTCTTCCCCACCTATTAATTTTAAACACGATGCAATATCTTTTAGTTATTGCATGGCCCAAGTGCCTTTCACTTTTTGCTATGACGTAATCATGGGAATGATACCAGGGTAGGGTAACAGACACATTTCAGCCGTGTCTCAAACAAAGTGAATGTTTTAAGGAGCACCGCCCATGAATTCTACAATACATTTCTGCTACTTCTTGGCCTGCTGATAACCTTTAAAGACAGTGTCAATCTCACCAGCGAATGTCACCATTACAGTGTGATTTTTTTTTACTGGGGGAGATAACTGAGTTAGACAGATTTGCACCTGTGTTTCTATGTTAGAATGAGCACATTTATGAAGTGAGAATCATAAATCATAATAATGTTGAAACAATAAGCAGATGTGCACATACTTTGCTATACAAGCAAACAGGCACACTTTAACAGACTCTGCTGCAGAAATATGAACAGGTCTGAGACACAAAAGATACACCTCATTTTTTATGTTACTTACTTTTTAAGGCAAGTTATCCATGTAACACTGTCACTTGGAAAATTCATTAAATATGTAATATTATGGACAGTATGCTTCTAACATAAAGGAACATGGCATTGCTAAATATAGGACTTAAAACTGTACAAATGTAACTTTTTATTTTACTTTATGATGTCAGGTAGTTTAACCTGTGAGAACAATCCCAGCCCTTCTCAGTTTTGGATTACTGGGAATAGATTTGACCCTGTATTCTCTGTATTATTAGGTAATGTATAACTGAGATTTTTATTGTAAATTATACCAGTGGTCAAACAACACTCCAATTAGGTATACTATTTTAATGTGCTTGGAAATCATGACTGTACTACTTTATGCCTATTATGGCATTATATACAGCCTTAAAGACTGACGATGTATCAGATAATGTAACATAAATAACTAGGTAGATATAGATTTGTGTAGATATAAATTTGTTCAAATCCCAGGAGTACAAATAGGTTTATTTCCTGCAATCCCTATGAGCCCTTCACCTAACCACTGTACCACTATGTATGGACACACTGCCCACTGTAAGCCTATATCTCAATTGTTTGTACCTGTTGGAGAAAAAGAAAACTATGTATTAAATCAGGAGGGTTGCTAGGTTATAGGCTATCAAGCTCTCTGGAAAGTGCAACCCTGAAAGATGATCTCCCATGCCTACTGGAGAACCGTCTGTACACATTTTTCATTCACCAACCATGCATCAAATGAAAGCCAAGCTGGGTGATAAATTGTGAACACTGTAAAAAAAAGTTCCTATATACACTACACATGTATAAGACTTTAGCTAAACTGGTGAAAAATGTCCAAATGGTCATCTCTGAATGAGGTAGGTACCTTGAGTTTATAGTGATAGACTACGTGGTTTGTTGACAATAGGAGAGTCAATCCAAAGTCTCCAAGGAAACTTTATGTAGGTTAGCACCCTCTGTTTAGTCTTGACTTGCCTATGTGTTTTCCTAAATCCTCAAGCCTGCGCCTTTAATATCCTCCCAAGGTGGCTGTGATGAGGCCTTTACAATAAACGACCACACGGTCAAACAGGCTCGCGCACGCACGCACACATATTCGTTAGTGGGCTGATTTACATTCAGCCCCTCAACGCTGGCTAAATAACTCCTTGTTTGTTGCAGCAAACCGGGTTTTATTTCATCTAACCACGCGTTTAGGTGAGTACAGACATAAACATGGTCAATGACCTCACAAGGAGAGCGACAAGGACGTCCAACATTGGCTGTCAGTGTAAACTGGCCACAGTAGGCGAGCACCCCCGTGTGAAGGAGAAAGGACACTTACCTTCACGGCTGAAAAATACAGAAGCGTCACACAAAACAGCTGCAGCAAGCGGACAGCAAAGTTCATGATTGAAAGGGCAAAGCGTGAAAGTCTGTTTAAAATCCTATCGGAGGATAACCGAACTTTTTTAAAAGCATGGGAAAGGGTCTCTGAAAACTGGGAAAACATGGGGAAAACTTCCAAACGCTTAAACTGGCAAGAATCCCATTTTTTTTCTTTTGGTCCCACAAGGCACACGCAGACGAGACACCTGGGGGGGGGGGGAAGAAATCAGGTCTCTTAGCCGTTGCTCACAGTTTTCAAAATATCCAGAAATGTGAGAACCCAGGAGGCGAATCCTCTCACATTGTTCTGAAGTAAACCGAGGTTTTCTTCAAACGGAATTACAATCCACATCACCGTGATAATCCCATACTTGACGCGTCTCCAAGTTCGTGTTAACTGGCGAAAAGAGAGGATGAGGAGGGAAGAAACTCTAAGTCTGCCTCTCTGATGCAACTCCGCGCTATGGCAGCTCACTGAACATGAACGTGAAAATTAGCTAGCAAGTGCCGGCTAAAACAGCGAAAAGCCTATCAAACACCGGCACAAGTGGGTCGTCAAAATGTACAGCGCTTCAAATTCCGCTTCTTCTGGTGGATTTCCAAAACTTGGTACAGTTTCTTTCTGCTTTCGAGCTCGTTATACGCTGATGTGAAGAAACGTTTAGCTCGCCGTCATCTTTGGTCTCGAGCTCTAGCGGTTTCAACTGTCGGTCACTCCGGCAGCGAGTGAGATTGAAATGTACATACGGGCTCCTCTGATTGGACGGCACGTCAGTGGGCGTGGGCAAACGGGACTTTTTTTTCTTCTTTCTTTTCTTCTGAACGGTTTGACGGACGGTGATACTTAACTGAGTCATTAAGTTCAAGCCGGTCAAACTTTGACTTAACGAAAAACCTACAATGTGGCTGTCAAACGTTACGCTGATGGTTTTTTACTGGCTGTCTTTTTAAATGTCATTTATTTATTTATTTGTTTGTCTTTTCTTACGGCCAAAAAGAGGGTCATACACCGCTGCAACTGCAGCATTAAAAACAACGGCAGCAAAACAACAACAAAACTCTCTAAAGTCAGCTATTGTGATTGTGTTGCAGACTGTAGGCAGTCCTGTAAAAACTACCGTATTGGATTGTTATTAAGTAAAATCACATCATGGGCTCGTGTGGTACTGTACTCCAGCCTATATGCTACGTGTTAAAATAGCAGTGCACACAGTGAGCTGGAATTATTACAGGAATCACATGACGGCAGAGCCGCTCGCCTTTTAGCGACCAGCGGACGGTCATCGCGGAAAGAGCGGTGAGATAATTAGGGCGTGATCCGACGGGTCCGCATGGACGTATTTGAGTGTGTGTTCATCGCCACGTACAGGTGCGCGCGTGTGTGCGCGTGCGTGCGTGCGGAAAGACAGCGCGCGACGACCACGTGAGTTGCGATTGGCCGGATTCAGCTGGCGCGACGGTCTCGTTGTCATGGCGAAGCGAAGCAAAATCAGAGCTGCTGGCTAAACGCTTTCACCACTACAGTAAAACTGGTAGACGATTTCAGGTAAAGTGTGCAGACTTTCGAGGAACTACGGCGGAAAGTCTAGCATAGTCACTCACCACACATCAAATTACAACTCAAAAGTTTAGCCTTCTAACTTCTTTGTTTTCTCTCACGACCGGCTTCAGATTGAGCGGGCCTTTATACGCCGATAAAAGATGAGACACATGTTGGCGGTATCTATTTTAAATCACTGTCAAGACCTACTTATTTAAAACCAAGGAACAGGCAAATTACGCAATGTTTGACATAACTACAGAGAAAACATTCTGAAGTAGGGATGTGTATACCTTCATAAAGACATTTTTTCCACATGCATTTGATTAAAAAAACCCCATCGATATCATTTCAGTTGCCAGCCCATGGTAACCAAGCATAAGTGTCCCACATACTACCTGTACCTGAGGGACTGTTCGTGACGAATGTACAACAAATTCAGTTACTAGACAGCACACTTATCATGATATAACCTGCAGATATGTGCCTGACTGTACTGCTCCATCTCAGACTTCCTTTTGAAGTCGTTCATGGATTTTACTTTATTCATAAAGTTGCTTTAGCGCCCTCTGGTAGTCACTCAGTGTAGTGTAATCGTCTGGTCGAGCTAGGTAGCAACTTGTTTCTTATATCCACTTTGCATTTAAACACGTTTTTATGACAAAAGTGTACATTTCTAAGCATTCTCTAACAATTTGTTTACCTCTCTATATTTGTGAGGAAAATGTATTGTGTATTAGTTTAGCTCTTGGACTGCTTTTCTGTTGCTCATGCTTTTGGACCTTTAGCATTTTATTCAAGAGTAAAAGTCACAGAAAGTCACACAACACCTAATAAACTTGTTTCTCTTTTTGGAGAAGGTTTAAATTTGCATTGCTCTGAAGATTTTGTTTGCACCAATCCCCCAATAGAGCTAAAATGGAAGGGCACTCTTAAAAATAAATGTTTCTTAGTGTTTTTGGCTTGCATTAAGTGATATAGAACTTTACATGATGTAGAGACTCATTAAACAATCAAAAATGTTCTTCACCATTACACATTTCATCTACAGCCAGTAAATGGTTCGTTAACACTATGCACTGAAGGGACCTTTAAGGAACCAAAAGGGATTCTTTTATGGCATCATTCCAAAGAACACATCTTAAAATATAATTTAATTGAGTTTTATATATTTCCAATTATCACTATCTTTCCATAGTGTTGCTTCCAAAGAGTGATTTAATTGACTTCATATCAGTTAAATGATGTCCAATCACAGACTTTTTCCTGATCAACTCTCTCTGTTTGTGTGTATGTAGAAAACGAGAGCAAAAACAGGAGTGACCCTATTTTTACAAAGCTACACATTTCCCTGTTTGAACTAACCTTGTTAATATACTATTACACTAAATTCAAATAAAATAATTGTTTTAATAAAATAAAATAAATAGATTTTCATGTCAAACAAGCACTTTTTTAATCAGTTGACCTCAGTCTCTAAACTACTTATCATTTGTATTCCTGTTTGTAGGAATAGAAACCTGCAGCACACTGGCCCTTTGTGTATAAGATTGGAAACCCAGGCTTAGTCAAACCAGGTATTGGATGATAACTACAAAGAATTATTTTGGGATTTTTACTTGAAGAGAAGTTTGGAAATGCTTACATAAAAATATTGACATATGTAAAATCACTGGATGTTAACTGGATATATTGTAATGTTTTCTGAACAAATAAACACTTGCATTTTCTGCTTCTGCACTTTGGGGAGAACCGTTAATTTTTCTGAGAACAACAGCAGCTTCTGTGTCTGATTTGCCGGTATCCTTATTTTGCATTTAATATTTTTTTTTAGCAATAGCTTTTTGACAGCTTCACATCCCATAGCGTTGACCTGTCTTCTCACAGTGAAAGGACGAACAAAAACACCTGTGGGATCAAGAACGAAGCTTAATTTTCTGTCATCCCTCAAAGCTGAAAGTACATCAGATGGCGATGTACTAGGTCTTTCACTGTTAGAAAAAAAAAGTTTCCTTTGGTTTTGCTGTCCCTTATGCAAGTAGATTATCTTATATCTGGTATCCACCTGAACATTTCTTGCACAATTAATATTTTTTGGACTGGACCATTTTTTTTGCCAATAAGCATTTTCACTGGAAATCACTGGTAAAAAAAACTTTTGCATTATACCGTATATGTAATATACATGGGACATACTATAATTGTAAATAGATGAAAAGCACTGCATGTATGTGTGTGTTAGCATATGTGTGTGTATATGTATATGAAGGAAAAATGCATACACATACAGTCTGTACTGGGTTAAAGGATATACAAAAGAAGAAACAACAGTGCTGATAACACAAGAGATTCAGGTGACAGGCTGTACAAAAGAGAGGAAGGAGAGCCTAATGTCCACTAAATCATACCCTGAGGAGAGATGTTTGGCTCATGTCCGTTTACGTGTTACGTGTCAGAATTTAATTGAAGAAAAACATAGAGAGATTGTTTCTGCTGAATCAGCTAACACTTTTAACACTAGAACAAAGCTAATGAGCTTTACACTCCCTTTACTAATGCTGAGGACATTACCCCCTATAAAACACAAACATATCCCACCAAGTAATTTCACCACACACACAAGCCCACATTTTTATACATACATTTTATACACCATAATATGGTGTCAAGTATATCTGTAAGTAGGTATATATACCACTAAGTAGGACTGTAAGTATATATGTGTTGGATTGTAAATCAAACAAAGAAGCTGATAGTGTTCTCAGAAAAACTCGCCACCCTGAGTCCAGACCTCAACAAAACTGAATGTGTTTGGGATTAGCTAGATTGTGAGAAGCTGAAAATGCAACTGCTAATGCTAAATTTTGGAGGTGTGGAACAATATCTCTGCAGGTTTGTTAAAAAAAACTGAAAGCTAGTCTCTTGAAAAAGTCTGGGAGCTGTAATTAAGGCAGAGAGTAAACACAATACTGCAATATTAGTTTTTATGTTTATGCCCAGTTTAACTTCTTTGGACAGAAGATTAAATAAAATGACAGTGGGTCTCTAACACTTGCACAGTAATTTGTATCAACAATATGTGTGTAATAAACATTTTCTTAGGCTAACCCTAAACTTTCTAAACATAACTCGAACCTTTAATGGGTATTGTAGCCTTATATTAACTAGCATTAGCATTTTAAAAATAGTTTAAATTTTTTTTTTTGTTATGTTTTATTCTGTAGTGCAGCGTTGCATCCATGAGCCTCATTGCTTCAACAGAATTAAGGATTTTTTTGGGATTTTTGTCCAATGATCTTCTGTCACTACAACAATGCAATTATGTCATACTTTGACAATAAACAACAATAAATCAATTCTGATTGCTAGCATAACCACCGATGTAGAAGTTGGTAAATGCAGATGTGAGGTTCTCCTTCCTAGCAGTAAAGCTAGCTATCGGACATCTTTCTACATCTCTACCAGTCAGCAGGAAAAAAAATTAAGTTCATTCTACCTTTAAGATACATATTAAGATATAAGGGTGGTTTTCCTTATATTTGAAGGCGCCACAGGATGGAGAACTGTATTTACATTGATATAGTTCAATAAGTGTAATCCTGACAAACTGTAAAACTCAAGCATTGTTGTCTCCTACATTTCACACACATTTCAGCCCAGCAGGAATTAATGACAAAACAGCAAAGGTACATACTGAAATGTACCTTTCTAAGCTTTTAAAGGTTTGCCTTTCAATGAACTCTCTGCAAGATGTTCACCTTAAACAAGGCTGAGGTTGGATTTGTCAGCTTCTTAATCAGTTGTGGGGCAGTCGTGGCCTGAAGGTTAGGGATCCTCTCTTGTGACTGGAAAGTCAACGGTTTGGTCCCCGGAACCAACAGCCCTTGAGCAAGGCAACTAACTCCCAACTGCTCCCCAGGCGCCATGGATAGGGCTGCCCACTATGGGCATGTGTACTCACTGCCCCTAGTGTGTGTGTGTGTGTGTGTATATATGTGTAGTGTTTCACTGCACGAATGGGTTAAATGTGGAGGTTAAATTTTGCTGTGTGCAAAACACAAGTGACAAAATAATTCTAAAACTAAAATCTTCTGAATCAGTTGTTTATGTAGACTTAAATACTGCTGCTTGTACAGGTACCACAGTGTAACGAGTGCTCCATTGAAAAAAAATTAGCAAAACATGCCAAATCTTTAAGATCCCAGATTACTTTAATTTAGAGATGTTCACACAGCACATTGAACAATTTGAGGCAGCAAAATAGTAATCTGCAGCAGCTGACTAAAGAGAGGAGCAGTTCTTCCTTTAGCACCATAACTCTAACCCGAACCTGTAAGTAGCAGTCATGCTGTGTGATGTTATCTAATTTTTGCATGTTGAAGCAGAAAATTGTAAATTGAAAGTTTCATAGTGAGTAACAACTTTAATTGAATTTGTGGTTAAGAATTTGTGGTTAAGAATTTGTGTGTCAAGATAGCAAGTTGTTAGTTTAGGTAGCATTGGCTACTAGTAACTAGCACTGCTAAATAAATAGTCTAACGACCTAGTTTATGGAGTTACATAGTTACATGGGAGTGCCTGTTTTGACCTTCTGCTTCTATCACAGTTTCTTGCTGTATACTAGCAAGTTAGAGCAGGACTTATCAATGTATTCATGATCTCACTAAAATAAAAGAAGCCAGTTTCTTTCTGGGGCCAAATCATAGGGTGTAAATGGGCATGGAAAACCGCATTTGGCTATTTTTCACCCTTACCTCCTATGTCCATGTCAGAAAATAATTAAAATGATAAACAATGCATATTATGGTCATTTTGAAGTGATAAAACATGGCACCTAACATTGCAGGACATTTTATTGTTCTTGTAAGTTGAGCATTGTTTTTTGTGTACCGTAAGACATTTGTAGGTGCGCACATACAAAAAAAAGTACAATTTATCATCTCTTGTAAAGCACTTTTTGATAGAAATATCAAGATCATTTTTAATAAGAAGAAACTTGCATAAGCTCCCCCTACATGTTAAGTGTGACCAAAGAAAGTACTTGCATACATTCTCACACACACCTGGACTTAGGTTCTCCTGAAAGTCATAGAACAATGATGACCATTATGTGGTACAGCCTCACACACTATGGGGAGGGAAAAAAATTTGTAATCTAACTTTCAGCTTCACTGATGTTATCCAGTAACATAAGAATGCCAGATTTAGTGTATGCCAACATGTATGAACACAAAGAATGTGAGAGGGTGTATAAAATCAAGACTACAGTCAAAAACAAACAAAAAAAAGTTACATTTAATCAGTCAAAATCACTCTAAAACAAAGGATTTTCTTGGTCAAAACACCTCTTAACTTTTTACCTTGTTTGTTCATGTCACTGGCCATATTAAGTGAATACTCATACTTTAACATTTAAATTAAAATGTACTTGCTTGTCTGTAATTTGCCATTAAAATGTGTCAATTTTTAAAAAACACACCATCAAACATGGTATAACGGTTATTACAATGTTGTCTAATTAGCATCCCTTCCCAGTAATTATGATGAAACATTTGATAATAACAACAAACCACCTTTCCAAAGCAAAAATGCAACTACAAAAAAAAGTAAAAAAGCAGAACAAAAAAAATGCTATTGCTTTTAAAGTAGATTGTGATTAAAAAAAAGCTAAATAAAGACAATACAAAACGAAAGTAAATGAACAGAACCAAAATGGGAATACAACATAAAACAAAAGCTTTAAGGGCAATGGCTGGTGAAGACTGTAAGCCCTGCCTCTCAGCGCCCCATAGGGCGCGTTCACCCATTCACACTTTCACTCACATTCACCTACACCTGACGGTGATTAGTGCTGCCCGTTAGTACACCACTACATAACCCAGCCCCTCGCTAGCCTCAGCGTGTGGCAGTGCTTTCAGTTATACTGCTTTCAGTATCCTGAAAACTGTGAGGGTCAGATTTTACCTGTCCATGGTCTCTGGGTCGGTGTGCTTTTCCCAAGGTCTATTCTCAGGTTCACCAAGCTTGGCCTTTCTACAGCGGGGTCCTACCAGCCTCCCTGGAACCTGAGAGAACCAGCAGACCTCAGCTCCGGCCTCCACGCTTACCTCCAGTCCGCTGAGCCTCCCGGCTGCAGACAGCGTCCCCACTGATTCCCGGACTCGTGACTCACATCCGGTACCTTTTTATTAAGACTCTTACGTTTCACTGCGCTGTATATTTCCCCGGCCCTGTCGGCCTTCCACGAAGGACTCTTTAGTTTACGCTGCGCAGTCACTTAAAGTCGCCATTAGGCGCGCTGCTCTAATCTGTCCACACAGGCCTCATCTGGAGCCCACACACACCTGGAGATCCTTGGTATCGGTTTTGGTTCCCCAGCTTCACCTGGAAGTCCTCCTTTCCCGATTCCGGTGGACTTTCCGGGCCTCACGGACATTATTGTTTTTCACTGCTCTGAAAGCATTAAAAGCCTTGCACATGGAACGTCGGCCTCGTACTGCCTCTGATTCCTTACAAAGAGTTTCAGTATAGTTTTTAAAAAGTAAATGCAGTTTTAGGTACAGAGTTTTAGGGCTTAGGGCCATAGCATTGAAAGACCTGCAAAGGGTATGTGACCCTACATCACTCATTGCAGGGTGGCAGTGGTGGAGTTCCTGGGAAAAGAAAGGATTATGCCTGTAGTTAATGCATGCCCTAACTGCATGGATCTATTTAAATATTATTGTTTACATTGTCACTTAGCAAACTAATATTGAAAATAAAATGAGTAGGAGCTATTCATTTTATAACTATTTAAAGAACTGTGTGGTTGCAGTTTCAGACAGAAGACATATTCTAAAATGGACATTGTTTCTAAAATCTGATTGGCTGATCCCTTGTAAAACACATTGTAAAATGCTATACACAATACAAATATATGACACATTGAGTAAATGTTATATTAAACTGTGCAATTAACTATAATCGCATTTATTATTAATACAATTTTTTGTGTTACAATGTTTGTGTATTATATCACTTGTGTGCCAGACACAAGTGTCAGTGGATAATTAACTCTGAAAATGCTTTTTGTAGTCTAAGCTTATAAGCTTAATCTGGGCCTAGAAAACTGGCCCTTTATGTTACGACACAATTTTTCGCTTCACATCGTGTTGAACAACTGTTAAGTGTACAATATGGCCTTGTGTGTTCATTGGTTTAATATTAATTGTCACAGACTTTAAGGTTCTGATATTCTTGATATTTAATTGTACTATTTCATATCTTAGATATGGTTAAAGTTGATGTTACACTTTAGACTATTTGAATACATACAATAATAATCTTAGATGTTTTTATTTACAGCTTTAATGCTCAGAACAGGTGTTTTTGTAATCCTCTTATGTATATCCTCTGTTCTTTTCTAGCTCCTTCCCCCTCTCTCTGATGTCGCAGAGAGCTAGCGAGAGAGACCATGGGGAACATTGAGAGCTTTACAAACACATAACCTCGCTATTGGACTCTTGTGTGATGCCCTGCGTGCTGCCTATCGCTCTCTACAGGCCAGCGTTTCATAGGAAACACAGACCGATTCTTGGACGTTACTCAAAGCAGATGTATTCCATCAAACTTAATCGCCCAATGAATCACCATTTTGCTGGCGGAGCATGTGACCTCTCACCCCTACAGCTGTGGTGAGTGTGTAGGAGCATGTAGTTCATGTCTTCATTGCCTACATTTGTGGTGAAAGAAAAAAATGTGTAAATACAGTTTGAAGAAACTACGCTAGAGTGAATGTTAATTACCATCTATTTACCTCTTTTTTTACATATTTTATATATAACACATATATATATATATATATATAAAAAGAGAATCAGATCACCTTAAAAATGTCTGATGCCATACTGGAGCGTGAATCATCTGGATTATGAAGGAAAAGGTCTTCAAAGCTATCTGTTCAGAGCTATCCAAAGTGATTCACGCAAGTACAGAAGTGTCAGGAGTCTGGGATTTCACCCTCATCTCCCTCACTGTTTTCCACAACAGCTTAGGCCCATGGTGATTTTGGCCATGTGGCTTGCAGAGTGAGTTCTGTCTAAAACAAGACACTCCAGAGACAAGGAACTCCAGATTCTTAGTAGAAATACTGAACACTTAAAGGAATCTGAGCCTCACCCCAAGCATTTCAATGCATGTTATGTCCTGACATGATGTGCAAATGACAAACTTGAAACTTGAATCACTGCAGGTAACACTGATTGTATATAAATATATGTATTTGAGCATGTTAAATGTAGCATGTCCAGGCTGGGCCATGTGGCACATGAAAGACATGTTTATGGACAACTATTTGAGCAGGGGTTGGAGGTCCAGCCTTAGCAGATGGACCATCAAGTAGTTTATACCTCCTACTAAGGACATTTACACTGAAAATACTTCACATCCAAGAAAAAAGCAGTGATGTTTTTTCAAGAGACTATGAAATTTCTTAGGACAATGTGAACATAAGACAATTATGTATTAATTGTTCATTAGATGTGATTTTTACCTCTACTTTCACTGTACTTTCTGCTTTGGAAAAGTTTGGACAATGGCTAAATGTGCTGATGTCAAAACAAGCATAACTGGCATGTGTCTAAAAGATCAAAAAGTGCTATGAAAGAGATATTGATTTAAGAATATATCTGTCAACACTTATCTCAAGCTTTCAGAACTGAATTAGTGAAAGCATGCATAAGTCGAAAACAACCTCTTCTTTTATGCTGGGCACACAGCCATAAACAAACATTGTTAAACATGTATTACTTTGGCCAATTATCAGTACCCAAACAGTAATATTCATATTCACACTAAGTCACACATTGTCCAGTGCCTTGTAGAAAACTCACGTGCATAACATGTTCAAAGATTCCATCTGCTTACTTAATTAGAGATGTTTTCTTCTCCAGCCCTTCAGTCCTTTCTTCTCCTTTTTGCATCTATATTCATTTATGCATAAAGTAGTCAATTTTATTGTATTTTTGTACTTCTTTTGCAACCGGGTGTCGACCAGTGAAGGATGGGCTTTTTGAGTCTAGTTCCTCATGAGGTTTCTTCCTTTTCATCTGGGGGAGTTTTTCCTTGCCACTGTCATCTCTGGCTTGCTCATGGGGGTTGGACCCAGATATTTCTGTAAAATATCTATGTGACAACATCTGTTGTAAAAGGTGCTATATAAATAAATAAACCTTAACCTTGTTGCACTAGAAACAATTACCAGTGGCACGTCTTGTAGCAATAAAGAATCAATCAGTCGTTACTTTCATGTGTGTTATTCTGTGATGCGGTCAGTGAACTTACATAATTATTCCAACAAAGCACTTGCAGAAGACTTCTGGGATAGGGTCAAAAATGTGAAAGCAGTTTACTTTAGGGAAGAAGTACAGACAAGGCAAAACAAACACGGATAAACAAATTTGCTAGATAATATGGAATATGGGTTAGAACAGTAACTATAAAAATAGACTTAGGTTAGACAGAATGGCAAGACTTAAGATTTTCAAGGAAATAAACACTGAATTGCCATTTTATCAGGTATACCTACTAGGTGAACTTTGTAGGTACAGTTACAGTCGCTATGCATGATTTTTCAGTTACTTCTCTTCATTAAAAGAAAGGACTACAGGGAGGAACATCCCTGCAACTGTGGGACTACCACTGACCCCCAATTCTTTGGGTGGTGAACTATTATTAGGACAACAGTAATAACAATTGTAGGAGTGTTTACACACAGTGTCATTGTTTGATTTGCAGCAGTAGTAACACAATGTTTTAAGTAGTTGAACAGATTCAAGTAGAAAATGCTTTTGGTCTCTGTTAGGTTAGGTAGGTCACATGGTTAGCGGCAGACACTGATTTTCCTATGGAGCTCAGATGACATCACTTACTTGTGCTAACTAAAGGAATCAGGAACTTTGAATCATGGCGGGGGTGGAATGGCGTGCCTGGAGGCATGCTGGCGCTCGGTGTCTCTGCCGATGCCTTTTTGTGCGAGTTCCCTGTTCCTATGGCGTTTTTTATCGTTTCATTGGTCTCCACCAGTAAAAGATAAAAAGTGAACTATCTGAAGTAGAGGCGTCCCCGTCGGAGCTATCCCCGAGCGGTCCCGACACGAACTGTAGCTACCGGCACCGAGGGAGTGAATTAAGTCGCAGGTAAGCTGACCGCACTCTGTAGCTCCAAGTACGTTAAATTTACACAGTGTTGATCTGTCTTTCACGTTTTTTTGCATCACGAAGGGACAGCGTTTCAGGTTACAGACAGGTGGTAAGTTCTTTCTATATATATATATATATATATATATATATATATATATATATATACACACACACACACACATACAAGAAACCTGACACAATAGCCTAACTAAATAATTAGCACTAGTCTTTCTTACTCATGCTTTTTTCTGCCACCATGTCCTTGAGTATTTGCAAAGCTGCTTTGTGATAACATCTGTCGTATAATGTGCTACACAAAAGTTTGACTTGAATTGGATTGACTGCTCCTGCTTTTACTGCTACAGTGTTTATTTACACAGCTAAATGGCTGTGGTAATTTGATAACTTGAATTAGCCTAGTTGTTTTGCAGCATGAAACAGATCATCACCTTTCTGAACATGGAAAGGGTTATATGAATGTTGGCATCTTTAGTACATTTACAGATCTTGTTAAAGGAATGTTTATGGTGAAGCAGCAGGAGTAACGGTCCCTTCAGGCATGTATGAATGTAGCAGTTGCAGTATGGTATGGTAACTGTCGAATACTACTATCTACCCACAGAAACACATGCAGACTGAGTAGCTCACCGTTCTCTCTGGGACTAGTATATTTACTACACGGGAAGCATTTGTTAGTTTTATAGGGAAACGTATATTTCTTATCTACAGTGCATTTCTGTCAGCGTGTATTTCACCACACTGTCTATATCATCACTTCTTCTCTGACGCAAACCTTCCCAACACTATACTGTCTCCCTCCACTCCTTTACCTTCGATCTTACTCTCGTCCTCTTGGTCAGTAAGAAATAACAATTTTTTTGTTTTTTGTATGTAAGCCCCTCCATCTCACCGTCAGCATACTTGAGTGAGTGTTTGAGAGCAGTGGGACGACAGCACCAACATTCTCAGTTTACCATAATACTCTCTGGCAGTAAACCCCCAGATCTGCACCATTTATCTGTCAGACAAAATAATTACCAAACACTTGACTGAACAAATAGTTTTTAGTTGTCAGGCATTTAGCAGGTTTGGACACAAACACAAGCTTTAAATAAACAAGACTTTTAATGAACCAAAACAAACAGTATACATACACAGAGCTAACATTAAACAACCTCGACATTACCTAGACAATGACCAACGAAAAAGGACTGCAAACACAGGGTATAAGACAAGACAGGGAATACGAAACACCTGGACATGGGAGGGTTTACAGGTGGGAGGCGGAAACACTAGGAGCACATGATAACAGAAGCACATGGACAGGATGTAAACAAACAGGCGAGGGACGAGGGGAACAGGGCAGAGCATGACATTAGTCTACATTTAAAAATTGACTGTGTCTGACTGGAAGGTTTTCCAAAGCTGGGGGGGCTTTATATAAAAAAAGATCCTGGTATAACTTTATTAATTCTAGGTACTAACAGTAAGCCAGCAACTTGTGATCTAAGTGGACATGTTGGTTTATAGTTGGAAATAAGTTCATTTTATTTCCATTCACTTTTGTTCATTCGCTTTATATGTCAATAGAAGAATTTTGTTTTCAATGCAGAATTTAACTGGCAACTAGTGTAGAGTATATAAAACTGGGATAGTTCTTATTAGGACTCTAGCATTCTGAACTAAATAAAATTTGTTAAGACTTTTGCTGAAATAACCAGAAAGCCGGACATTACAATAATCTGACCTCAATGTAATAAAGGCATGACGTAGCTTTTTTGTGACCTGTAGGGACAATGCATTTCTTAGTTTAGCAATATTTTGGAAATGGAGGAAAGCTATTCTTATGATATTATTAATATGTTTATCGAAGGCCAGATCAGGATTGATTGTGACACCTACCCAGATAGCAAGAACAGGTTGGTCCACTGTGGAGGTTGGTCCACAGGACCACGGTTGGTCCACCGACGGCAAAGACGTTTTGCTCATCGTTTTCCAGGTGGTCCATCAGCGTTTCAGTCGATTTTCGGAAATAGGGACGCTCTTGTACCGCTCATTTTCCACATAGGATTTTAATCATTTTTAATTTGATTTATTAGTGATTGCATAACAACCAGATTGGACACTACTGCAGCCACTTAGCAACACCCTAGCAACCAGTAGAGATTACATAGCAACACCCCTGTAACCATTTAGAATACCATAGCAACGGCATAGCAACACCCTAGAAACCACCGAAAAAAAAACATATAAACTACACAAAAACTCCTTGTAACCAACTGCAACCACTTATCAACACCCTAACAACAATCTGGGGATAACATAGCAACACCCTATCTACCTTTAAAAAAAACGACAACCAATTAGCAACACCCCAGCAACCAGCTGTAATGTAGTAACTGCATAGCAACATCCTAGTTACAACCAAATAAAACATGGCAACTACATAGAAACATCATATCAACCAGCTGCATTAACACAGCAAGCACTTAGTAACACCCAAGCAACCACCAGAGAAAACTTAGCAACACCCCAGCAATCTGGAATACAACAGTAACTAGATAGCAACACCCAAGTAACCACTAAAGAAACCACAGCAACTAGATAGAAACCTTCTAGCAACCAGCTGGGCTATGATGGCAACCACTTGGCAACATCTCAGCAACCACTAAAGAAACCATAGCAATCACTTGGCACACCCCAGCAACCATCTGGAATGCAATAGCAACTGCATGGCTAACTTCCTAGAAACCACTAAACAAACCATGTAAACTACATAGAAATAGAAATATCCTAACAACTAGCTGGGTTACCATAACAATTGTATAGCAACACCCTGGCAACCACCTAAAAACCATAGCAACCACTTAGCAACAACCCAGCAACCACTACATTGTCTGCTTTTACTTTTTTATAGTTTTTATGTGTTTCTTTTGTTATCTATGTCTTGTGTCTCTGGCATTGTAATACTTTACACTTTAATAAATACAATCCAAATACATATTTAGGAAAGTACATATTTAATAATATTCAATACCAACCCTGAAATCAGTAAAACAGTGAAAACAAGACAAGCCAACAAGTTGGCTACCAAACAAACAAACAAATCATCTGCTGCTGCACAGTTTGTGTTCTCTAGTCCTTCATCAGTGGACACAGGATGCCAGCCACAGGACACTGTTGTCTGGATAGTTTTGGTTGGTGGACGATTCTCAGTCCAGCAGTGACACTGAGGTGTTTAAACACTCCAGCAGCAGCACTGCTCGGTCTGATCCACTCACACCAGCACAACACACACTAACACACCACCACCACGCCAGTGTCACTGCAGTGCTGAGAATGACCCACCATTAAACATTAAACATTTTAGCCTAAAATGCAGCACTTATTCTGTCTGCGGACATAGTTTTTCTCTTAAGTGAAAACTGACAGTTGATAATGAAACTTACAGTGCAGCACACCCTTGAGCAAGAGGGATTTAATGGACACCTTTCCACCAAGTCCTAAGTCCTGTCCAATTCATCTGTACAGCGAGGCAATTGGAGAAAAGACTCTGCATCATTCTCCGTATTGCATTTGTAGTTAATTTCCCTCCCATCACAGCCAGCACATGGACCTAGAAAAATAATAGATAGAAAAATGAATTCTGATCTCCATCTTAAACATATTAAGCTGATTTCATACTGAATGCAAAAATTCACTGCCTGTAGGAGAGCAGAAGGCATGTCTGGTAGATTCCTCCAACATGGATAAAGGACTACTTATTTTGGAGAGCGCTGCCCACATTAATGCTCAACTGAGGAGTGTTGTGCAGCAAGTGGTGTGAAAGCTGCTTGCGCAGAAGTCAGCAGCAAGTGCAGCACATTACCGCCTTAACTGTGAAAGCAGCTTTTAATCTTATACACAAACTCAACACTTGAAAACAAAATGAATATTATTGTATTGTCAAAAAAGGCAAAAGGCAACTGGTCTCTCACTGCAAAAGACTTCACAATGATGACAAAGATTTCACTCAAGTTTTTAACACTGAGAGGTTAGTGAAATTACCAGCTTACTTTTCAAGTCAGTGCTTTCAGCAAGTGCCTCTCTATATCCTGGAGCGCACATTTATCTGGAAGAGGTAGAATAATGTCTTCTAGCAGACACGTTTCCATTCATACCAGCAAAACTTTGCAAAATGTTCAGTCTGACTTGAGTCTTTAAGTCCTTCACCTCCTCTGAAATTTCATGTAAATGCTGGAGTCTGTAGAAGTCTTTAAGTCAAAGGAAATGCTTACAAATGTGTATCATTTGCAAGGACAATCAGGTACTATACAGTAAAATACTGTATACATTAAAACACTGATATTTTGTGAGACTGTTATCATACCGGAAAAATCTCATACTGCTGCAGTCCTACTTGAGTGTGTACCAAATGAAGTGTGCCTTAGCCTAATTACACTTTAAAACTTAGTTATAATTTAATATACGTTATCATTTTGTTTTACCTTCAGAGGTGTGGGGGCAGGACAGACTTCCTGGAGGATGCATTTTTAAAAAAGCAAAGCACCTGAAATCAAAATGACATGCACACAAAAAAATTCATCAACAGGTTTTTTTAAGCATGGAAAACATTCCGACAAAATTACTGAGTAATTGCTGATTTTGACTGAATTCACACACATAAGAAATTACAGATTAAGAAAGAAGAAGGAGAAGTGGTGTAGGTCTGATTGATTCATTAATTAAATCAAATGTCTGGTGGTTTGCGCTTTAGTTTTTTGCAGTGCTGCGCCAATCTAGCTTGCGAAGGTGGAGTGGGTCTTAGAAAGACCATGATTCTAACTTTCTAGATCAGACTGTGGCTCAAACTGATAAGAGAGAACAGACACGATTGTAACAATGGCAGTGTTTACACCTGCCCAGTAGGGAAGCAGCTCTCAGGCATGTAAATCTATTCTAGTAGGCCCCAAACATAAAATTTGTGACACTTTGTGACACTGAGGTGTTTAAACACTCCAGCATCAGCACTACTGTGTCTTATCCACTCACACCAGCACAACACACACTACTAACACATCACCACCAAGTCAGTGTCACTGCAGTGCTGAGAATGATTCACCACTCACATAATACCACCTGCTCAGTGGTGGTCCTGACCATTGAAGAGCAGGATATAATAGTATACAAAGAAACAGATGGACTACAGTCTGTAACTGTAGAACTACAAAGTGCAAAATTAAAATGATACAGGACAGTATAAAAAAGTAAATTTGGCATAGTATCGGTTTGACGGTGCTACAAAAGTATAAGAAATATGAATCTGAAATATAAATATATACACTTCCAGAGTATTCAGAGTAGTAAAAGAATGCAGAGGGTTAAATGAATGGACACTTTAAAAAATAATAAAATGAATAAAATAAAATACAATACAAGCTAAAGAAAAAGAAAGTGTCTAAGCTGAAAGCAGTGAAGCTATAGTAATGTAAAGTTTTACCTTATACTAAGGTGTTTTTCTTATCACCTTTTTCACAGTTCATCTGAAAATACATGAAGCCATTAAAGAATACATATTAGGTCACATAAACATCAGTGACATATGTCCCTCACATTTGACCATCAGGCTTGAAGTGAAGTAGTTAATTATGTAATAAATATAGTACGTTTTCGTTGGGGACTATTTTGCCTCACAGCGTCCTACATGTACCCTTCACCATGACAAAGGTTATTGACGTGAGAGAGCTTTTAGAGGTGGTCTTCTGGTTCCATTCACCACAACTGCAAATATTCAACAGCACGGAGACCCTCTCAAATTACGTGCAGACACAAGCTTACCCCCAAATACGTTCTCTCTGAAAATCCACCGTTAAACTGAATTCGGGTTGTGGCTATTACAGTCTTCATATAAAACTCTATGCTGTTGATGTTTGAGCTGTAAGTGTACCTGTACATGAGCAAATGATACTGTATCCAGTAACTGATGTCTGATAGCACCTAACGTGAGCTACCCAGCTAGCTAGCATTTTTAAAAAAAGCAGCACTTTCATGAACAAAAAGCACTTTCTTAGTAAAGATTAGAAATGTTTTTAAAATGTATCTTACATCCTTGTGAGCAGTTTAGCTCCCCAACCTCGAATGTGATCTAAAACATCAGACTGCCTCAAACTTTAACGGGCTTTAGCTAGCTAGCTGGCTAACGCTAATTTAGGTAACTTGGCTAGTTAAAACTACAGACCAGACGCCGGCATAAATCATCTCCCGCTTTAGCATATCTTTACCATTAATAGTCAACCAAATAGAACTACATACTGAAATCTATGTCGTTAAGAGATTTTTTTCTTACCGTGAACTGAGTTTTCGCGTTGCTCCCCCGGACCGTTGAAAATCTTCCTGTCGGAAACAGCAGCACGCGCCTGACCTCGGCGGTTCTTCAGCTTTATTAAAGCGGCACGCCGCCGCCTGTGAGCAGTCAGTTATGAATAAGGCAACTGAAAGGTTGATTCATTTGAAAATAATTATTAAATAATCCATCCTTAACATTTGTCATAATAAAAGTCACGTCAAGTTTATTTATATAGCGCTTTTACAACGATGTTGTCTCAAAGCAGCTTTATAGAGTTTTGAAAACAGACAGTTACAACATGTATCTCCCAGTGAGCAAGCCAGAGGCAACAGTGGCAAGGAAAAACTCCCTCAGACTGGAGGAAGAAACCTTGGGAGGAACCAGACTCACAAGGGGAGACACATCCTCCTCTGGTCAAACAGTATTTACAGTTTAAACTAAATACCAAAGAAATGAGCCTCTGTTTGAAATCTGGATAGCAAAGCTTTAGAAGTTGCACAGGCAGTCTCTGGCTGAGTCTTTATGTAAAGTGAGTGTGAGCTGAAACAGTCCCATCCTATCTCAATGCTGGTACACCTGGATGCCACAGTGAAGTAACTGAGGGTGTAGCAGTAGACACAGATGAACAGGAGTGCTGGCTGGTGATGGGTGGGGTGGAGGCCCTGATGATCAGTCCTTCAACAGCGTTCAACAGACAGGAGGACAGTCATTACCTCAGGAAGAGTAAAGAGAGGAAGTTAGTTCGGCTCAGGAGTATGACTGTAGTTTATATGAATATTCAGAATTTTAGAGTGTGGCTGGTGACTCTGGCAGATCTAACTATAACAGCCTAAACTAAAAGGAGAGAACCAGAAGGTAACATGGACATGAGAGCACCCTGAGACACTGGGATCCCCCACTCCACCGTCAACAAACCTGTGTGATCGCGTGAAGTGGTGGAACAACAGCACCAACATCTCAGTTTACCATAAACCTCTGTGTCTATGAGCCCCCAGATCTCCTGCCTTTATCTAAAAGGGAAGATTAATTACCAAAAGCTATACTAAACAAGTATGTTTACAGTCTGGACTTAAATATTGAGACTGTGTCAGAGTCCCCAACATTAACTAGGAGATTATTCCACAATTTGGGGGCTTTGTAGGAAAAAGCCGACGACATCCTTTTGAGATTGAAATTTCTTCTACTAATACGTTTGTATTATTTATTTATTTACTTACGTATTACTTATTATTAGCCCATTAAACAATTTACAGTAAATTATAGATATATATCAATCTCCAGGGGTGAGGCTGTAACCGTTTTACACACCGGCGGTTAATCACCGTGGTCCGAGGGCGGCCCAGCAGTGGCATATAGTCGGCGGCGTGCCGACCTGATCTAGCCAGCGGACCGATAGATGCCTGCTATCTGGGTACAGATGTATCTGAGCAAATAAAAAGCTATAAAGATAAAGCATTTATTTAGACAAGTTTGTTTCTAGAAGCTTTTGGTCCAAATGGAAGAATTTCTGTTTTGAGTTTCTCTTTACTTAAATTTAGTCTGAATAGGTGGTATGCCATTTAGTATAGCGATCACTTAAGTAGGATCTAAACCAGGAAAGAGCTACTCCTGTTACTCTGACAGGCTTTCTGTTTACCGTCCCTTCAGGCCAGGAATGTAGCAGTTGCAGTATTGTATGGTAACAGTTGAATAATACTGTTAAATAATATGCGGACTGAGTATATTACCATTTTTGTCTATTGTGTCAAACGATGCACTAAGATCAAGCAGAATTAATAATGAATGTTTTCTTGGTCAGCAAATAATAATAGTTAAGTTTATTTATTTATTTATTTATTTAACAATTTTCACTAGTGCTGTTTTAGTACTCTGATGAGGCGTAAGCTCCGCGACTTGCCGAATTGTAAGGTCGCAGTCACCCGTTTACTAGGTAGCCTAGGAACACTCCACACACACCCCTACGTCTCCATGGCTACCTATCACTTACACCTGTATCTCGTTAGTGCTAGCGGCAGCTCTCATAGCACACCCATTTAAGCCAGCCACATGCTACTCTCAGCGTGCGGCATTGCTTTCGGTGTAACGGGTGTGTTCGTGCATGCATCAGTCAGTCCTAACACACCAATAGACCTCCTGCGTTGTGTTCTATGAGTCCGTGGTTGGTGAGGGAGAAGAATGAGACTCTGAGGCAACCGATGCTGGCAGTAGCTGTTCTTTTACTTCGCTGGTCTGTATGCATAAAAAATAATAAACAATTATTTGTAGACAATGAGCGCAGCAAATCTCTCCCATACAGGCAGGCTGTCAGCAGATACACTCGTACACTCATATGCACCAAGGCCTACAGCTCCCTCCTCTCAGCTCGCAAACTGCGGACTGGAGTGGCTTACACACTTACACACACTTACATTTATGTTCAGAACTTATTTGAATGCAATAAGCTTAAAATAAAATGCCAATACACACTTTCCTTTACACAAAGGTGAATAAAATAACATTTGGCACATACCAGCAGAATTGTATGTAAATAACCAACAAATATGAATATCAACTTGCAGAACAATATGCAGTATGAATATACCTGTATGCATAAAAAATAATAAACAATTATTTGTAGACAATGTGCGCAGCAAATCCCTCCCATACAGGCAGGCTGTCAGCAGATACACTCGTACACTCCTATGCACTGAGGCCTACAGCTCCCTAGTAGCAGAGAAATTCCACTCGAGCACATGTCTGACATAAAACTTGAAAAAATAGCGCTTTTCTCTGAGTACTCTTTCTTGGCTAACTCAAAATCTGCTCTGTACAGTGTTATGAACGATTTTAACTACAAAATACTGCGCTAGAGTAATTTTATATTTTATAAAGCGCTTTTTTGTGAGGAACATGACAAACACTGGAACGCGAGTGCTGCTCTGGTTCCCCAGGACCATCGGACCAACGCAGGAAGAGCGAGTGAGTCTCTCAAGCTACGCCGGTCCATTAGCTCCATCTAGCCTGCCCCATGGATTAGCCGGTAGCTATCGCTAGCTCTCCTGCCACCAGCCGTTAGACATTCTCTCTTCAGCGAGTCCCTGAACTGTTTTCATTGGCTTTTGAACTGCTCTGTCGCAATAAAAGCCTTGCACATGGATCGCATGTCTCCTCGAGTCTGATTCTTTACATGAGGCCTAAATCTAGACTGAAGTTTGTCATTCCTATGCTGGTAGGGGAGTAAAGTTGTGCCACAGCTAATTGTAAAAGATTTGATAAAAAGGGAAGTTTTGAGAGGTCTATAATTTGACAGTTCAGAGGGATTGAGATTAGGTTTCTTTATTTGAGGTTTAATTACTGCTAATTTAGCAATATAGGCAATGCTAAGTGAGGAGTTTATTATTGTAGAAGTGGCTTGGTTATTTCTGGTATAATTCCTTTAAATAAGCTTGTTGGATCCAGTATGCAAGTAGATGGTTTTGAGGAAGAAATATTGAGCCAGCTCAGTCTATTGAGGTAAGGTCAAGGATTTTAATGTCTTTGCAATAGTTATGCTGTACTGAATATCTAGGTTAGGTTTACAGGACTGTGCACTTATAGTTGTTTACTGTGCTTTTTTTTGTCTGATCATTTACTAGTGTAAGCTGATGCTATCTGTAGTTCAGTAGCTGTTTGGTTCTTGGTTAATTTAGAGATTGTGCTAAATGATAGACTTGGATTATTCTTATTTTCGATCAGGGAGGAGAAATACACTGAAGATAAGCTGAGGATCTTTAGATTTCAGCTCTTTAGATTTAGAAAGCTGAGGCTTTCTGATTTTTTCCTAAAGTATTTGTATATAAAGTATTGTATATAAAGTATTTGTCCAGTCTAGTTTTGGACAAGTTGCTGTCATGGCAAAATAGTTGAATTGGTCTGACATTGATTAGATTACTAAGACAAACTTTTTTCATGGTTTTCTAAAATTTTTAATTGTTTAATTGTGGGAACAGAATTGGGTGGAAATGTGGTGTCTCAAGGTAGCTAGCAGATGGTCGGTTTAGCCTGTTTTCCTAAACTAGTGTAGGTCCTACACAAGTCCTACACTACAAGAAATGAGAGCAGCACCCTCTCACGAGGGGTGAATGCCGTCCCAACTCAAAAGACCAGCCTTCCCCTTAAAAGTAGAACAATTATCTACAAAGCCCACATTGTTTTCTGAGCACCTCTTGGACAATCAGCAGTTCAGCAACCATAACCTGCTGTAGATTTCGGCACCACGTTAAACTGTAAGCATATTACAGCATCAGATTTTGTCTGGGTTGTTTGACACACCACTTTATTATTTACCCTGGAAATCTCTGACTGATGCAGACGAACTTTGTTAGTCCCTACATGCTGACTAGACCTGCTCTTCTCAAAATTCCAGATGCACACTCCCAACTGTGTAATCCTTTTCATCTCTAGTAAGAGAGGAGAAAATAGCTTTATTTTTGAAAAGTACAAGTTAGTCTCTTGTCTGATGGAGAGAATTACACAGAAGTATGAATCTGGAATTTAGAGAACTGCAAGTGAAATCAACGGGGCCCAGACTCACAGTTAGTAGCTTCTGATGCCTCATTGGGAGTTTGTTTTCCTTAGACTCCGGCTAAAGAGCATTTACAGCGGGGGAAATCTGTGACGTGAATTTGTAATGGTGCTCACAAGGGACAGCTTTAGCATTAGCTTGACAGCCAAGCTGCTGAGACACCACCTATTCTCCCCACTATAGGAGCTCTTTAGTGGCTACTATTTTTGAGTTATATTCAAAATGAACTACAACGGTGACCACCAAAACATTTGTTAATGAGTTGGTAGTGTTATAATTGTTTTAATAGTAACAAAATAGAATGTTTAGTCATTGGTTTAATAGAAAAAACATAAAGAACAGGGTCATTCCAAGCTAAAGGACAGGCTAAGGTTCAATTAAAAGTGTCAAATGTTTTAAACACTCACCTTAAACCAACACAATAGAATGTTCTATATACATTTGAAATTGTGTTGCAAGAAACTACAGGAAAAAATACCAGACAAAGAACTTGTGTTTGCACGATAAAAGGGAACAATCCACATTAAGTATAGAAGCCCAAAAAATCTCATTTGAATAAGATGAACTTAATGCATGTGGGTCATTGTGTTATCTTAAGTCTTTTCAGGATAGCCTGCTGTTCAGATGTGGGACAGTAACAGCAGCCAATTCTTCTTATGGTAAGCAGACTGAACTGGGTATCTGAGGCCTTGGGTTCATCAGTGGTTGGGACTGTAATGTGAGAACTCTCTTGAGTCTTTGCTCCAAAATCAGGTTTCTCTGACCCAAATCATCATTGGACAGTCTTGTCAGCTAAAAGACCCATCCTAGGTGCTTTTAAATCAACACAGCTTTAGTGGTATATATAAACACAGTCACATTCAAACAGGTTGGGGCATATATTTAGACACATATCACTGACCACAACGCAAGCAAGCTTTCATGCTTTCTCTGTTTGGCGTTTGGCATAAGATACAGAGAGGTGACTAAACTTAAATCTACATATCTCTCACTCTGTGTTTTAATTTCAGACTTCCACAGGGTCTCCTATTACTTCTTTTATCATCTATTTCTTTTTTTCTGACTTCTTTATTTTTCATCATATCCATATTTTTGTCAAGGCTTTAAGCACCTTATGAATCAGACTTCCAAATTTATACCAATTACTGTATCTATAAACGGCAGAGGGGAACCCCTGGGGACATTAGGTCTTTATTATTTTTTTAATTGTGTATTAAAACTCAGTAATGTATTACAATACATTACTATTATACTACTTTTGCATCATTGTTAAGTTTGGATAAAAACAAAGACTTATTATAGGTGAGACTCATTTTGAAAACAAAGACGTCAATGTAAGCCTTCTGGAAATCTCACTGATGATCACCAGGTTGACAGCGGCAACTCTATACCAGTGAAACTGCTATAGGCTAAAATATACTGTAATATATATTTCACAACCCTTAAACAAACACAAAATATTTTTTTCATGTGAATAAATATGTTGTTAGGTCTAACTCTGAAAACCTATGTATAACTATTACAAAGGTTGTCACATGATATGAAATTAGTTGTTCTTAATCAATACCTAGTTGCTGTATTAATACCTAGTACTATTTTTAGTTTCACAGCTTTAACATTTTGTCTTCACTGGCCAATGTGTATACAAAAGTAATAATGCCCTTTTAAAAATACAATTAAAAAAGTAATATGCTGTTTAATTGGCCTGGGGTGTGGGGTTAGCGCAATGTTTTGGTACACCAATTGAATGTTTTTTTGGGGTAATTACTGACAGGAGTAGTACTGCAATGGGAACAACTCCTGTCAGATGCACTGATGCTTTTTAGAGAATTGATAACAAGCATTTATTTTCCTGAGACATTGTGATGACAGAAGATTTGAAATAAAGTAATTTGCTGTTGTTTTGGTAATGCCTCACACTGTATCTTTAAAATGCTAACCAGGTAAAGTAAAAATAAACGCTTCAGACTTTTAACAGCGGGAATATAAGATTTTCCATCTCATTCTCCATGAGAGTTTTAGATGTCAAACAAATTTTCCAACAGATTTTTTTGCTCTGTTCTTATTGACTGCCCTGTATTGTGCCCTTGATTTAAAGAAGAGCCTAGCTAAAACACTTCTTATAAATTTATTGTGAATAGGTGTCGCTACACTGCTATAGGCAAATAAATAGGCAAATCCCTGTAAATATATTCATGACATTACTACTACCGCCTGCTCCTGAAGTGAAATAAACAGAAGCATATCAACTGCTGGAGATGCTCTTAGTGTGTAAATGGATAATATTGAACTTGAAACATTTTTTCTAGACATAAAAGGAGTGATGAGGGAGAAGGAGGGACTATGCATTCTCTTATTTGTTTTACATTTACATTACATTTATGGCATTTTAAAAGTGCTTAGTGTTCGGTTAGAGTATGTGTCTCTATTAAGTACAAACAGGTTTAAGTTCAAACTACTCTTATACTCAAATACTGCCATAAACAAGTGCCAGTGCTGATACCTAGAAAAAAGACAATGCAATATCTAGCAAGACTGGAATACCTACAGAGAAAAGGAGAAATACAAGACTACATACAGTACAAGTGCAATACTTAGCCAGTGTTCCTAGAAGATAAAGTGCAATTACAGTTTACACCAATACCTTAGTAGGTCCGTGTTTATAAGTGCTTTACAAAGAGATAGGTCTTCAGTCTGCATTTGAAGACCGTGAGAGAGTTCGCTGTTCGGACAGCCAGGGGAATTTCGTTTCACCACCTGGGTTAGGACAGAGAAGCATCTTGTTGCGTGCCATGAATCTTGAGAGATGGCGGGTCAAGCTGAGCCGTACTTGAAGCGTGAAGGGCTTCAGAACTTTAAACTGAATGCGAGCAGCTACAGGAAACCAGTGAAGGGAGCGCAGCAGTGGAGTGACATGAGTGTACATGGGAAGATTGAAGACGAGCCGTGCTGCTGCATTGTGGATCAGTTGTAAGGGCCTGATGGCCTGCAGAGGAAGACCAGCTAGGAGTGAGTTGCAGTTGTCGAGCCTTGAAACGACAAGAGACTGGACAAGCACCTGGGAGGCTTCCTGAGAGAGAAAGGGTCGGATGCGTCTGATGTTGTGGAGAATGTATCTGCATGACCGAGTCAGTTTCGTAATATGGGTTGAGAACGATAACTGGTCATCCAGAGTCACCCCAAGGTTTCTTGCATCTTCAGACAATCAACAATCAAAGAGTTCTCAAATGAGATGGCAAGATCCTGCTAAGGACCTGTAGTTCCAGGGATGAACAGCAGCTCAGTCTTGCTGGGAATGAGCTTCAGATGATGAGCTGTCATCCATGAAGAGATGTCAGTTAGACATGCAGAGATGCGACTACAAACCTGGTATTAGATGGTGGGAAGAAAAGCATTAGTTAAGTGTCATCAGCATAGCAATGGTAAGAGAAACCATGAGAGGTAATTACATCACCAAGAGAATGGGTGTAGAGTGAAAAGAGGAAAGGACCTAGCACTGAGCCTTGAGGGACACCAGTAAGGAGCCTGCAAGGAGCAGATTTAGACCCTCTCCATGTTACCTGGAAAGAACGTCCCTCTAGATAGGACTTAAACCACTCCCATGCAGAGCCCGCGAGGGCAAGAGGATGAGTATTGGTGAAGGTAGTAGAGAAAGAGGAAAGAATTCTCCTCAAAGAAGGTCACAAAATCCTGCGGGGTAAAGGAAGAGGGTGGTAGGGGTGAGGGGGGTTTGAGGAAGAGAGAGGAGAGAGGAGAAAATACTAAAGAGCTTGCGTGGATCAGATGATGATGCTTTCTGTTTCTCCTTGTAGAAGGATGACTTGGCAGCAGTAACCTCCGTTGAGAACTTAGAGCCGTAGAGTAGAGCCTGATAGGAGTGTAGGTCAGAGTCGAGCTGGGACTTCCTCCACTTCCTCCCTGCCTTCCTTAGCTCTCTCCGGTTGCTGCGTATGACTTCAGTCAGCCACAGGGCAGGTGGGGAGGATCTAGCTGGCCTGGAGGAAAGAGGATACAAAAAGTTAACTGCAGACGAGAGTGAAGAATGCAATGTATCTGTGTCTGTATCCAAGGAAAGAGAAAGAAAAGATTCAGGATGTGGAAGGGTAGTAAGGATAGTTGAAGCAAGAGACGAGTGGGAAATGGAGTGCAGGTTACGTCGAGTAAAGGACGAGCCTGAAGGAGAGGCATTGACAGGGAGAGCAGTGAGGGAGAGTGTGAAAGATAGAAAGTGATGATCATCACCAAGGAGAATGAGCAGGGTTCCATCAATGGGGAAGAGACTCAGAAGAACATCCAGCTCATCTATGAAGTTACCTAGAGGAGAAGGAGGGCGATAAATGACAATGATAGGCGGGGTAGTGGGGAAAGATACAGTAACAGCATGAAATTCAAAGGGAGAAATAGAGAGATGGGAGAATGAAAGTGCCACCACCCCTGCCAGTCTGTCTCGGAAAGTGGGAGTAGTTAAAGGCAGAGGATAGGGTAGCTGGAGTTGCAGAGTTCTCAGGGGTGATCCAGGTCAGTCAAAGCCAGGTAGTGCAGTGAATTGTGAGATGCTAAGGCCATGATGAAGTCAGCCTTCCGAACTGCAGATCGGCAATTCCAGAGTCCACCCATCACCCTGGTCTGAGAATGTGACGACCTTGGGGGATGGATGAGATTCCTTGCATTGCGCTTCTTGTGGTGATGACGGGGTCGTTTGGCTCTGTGGGTTGAAAGAACAGGTATTGAAAAACACATGTTTAGAGTGCAGCAATGTAGTAACTTGAGGGTAAAGTAGTAGAATGAGAGAAAGAGATACTTAGCCAAGTTTGAAGGAGATCGCCTCTGTGTTGATATTGAATGGAACAGGAAGAAGTAATCTGCCTAGTTTCTTCAGTCCCTGTAGACACCCCCTCAATATATCTGCCACATATAGCCCCAACAACTTAGACCACCACTGGTCTGTTTGTGTCAGCCCATACAAAAGTAGCTCAGCATGTGTGTCTGTGAAATCACTGTGGTCAACCAATGAGGTAATCCACCACCGCAAGCACATTCCCACATGCCCACTTACTATGTATGTTTCCTCTGACCTCTGCCAACCTCTCTACATATGATTCAAAACAAGTAATGTTTAGTAAATTATTTTTTGAATACAACCTTAATTCCAAAGGTGGGACAAACTGTTCATAAAAACAAAATGGAATTATGTGTGAATCACTTAAACCATATATTTAATTGAAAATGAGATTTTTAAAATATGTGTCAATTTTGAATTTGATGCCAGTAGCACATTTCAAAAAAGTTGAGACAACGAAAGACTGGTAAAGTTGTGTAATGATGAAAGAAATTCAACTGGTTTACCTAACCTCGTTTTGAAAAACGTAAACGCTGCGTTCTTTGAGCTAAAGAAACAGGGACCATCCTGCTTGTTACCAGCACGCGGTTCAAATGGCATTCACGATGCCTTGGGGGGGGTGTTATTGCACATAACACGGGTGACTTGCATGTCTATAAAGACACCATTAATACTGAACAACATATATGGGTTTGAAGCGCCATCCAGATGACATGTTCTTCAGGGAAGACGCTGCTTATTTCAGCAAGACAATACCAAACCACATTCTGAACATAGTGTAGTAAAAGCACCAGTATATTGATTATTAATAAAATGTGGTCTGAATGATATCTGAGTCACAGTTATAGACAAACACAGGCTAACTGAATTAAAAACACACACACACACACTTGTACTTTCATGTTTTTAAGTAAACTTGCACAGCACAGGCTACAAAAGTATTGCTAAGGACCTGGTTATACATCAGTCTATGGTTAGACAATAAGTAATGGGGTATTATTCTAGGATAGTACTCTATTCTTGAAATACACAGTAAAGGAAATGTTTTTGACTGGGCTTTACAAAGTTCATCAACTAGAAGTAAGCAATCATCAATGTTTATTGTTCAACTAACGTTTATCTGAGATTATGGTAATGTAATTTTGGGTAATGTAATATCAATGAAGCTACAATGTTGTACAAGTTGTACAAGTTTGCTATATAATTTTTTTCTCTGGGCATGGACTGCCCAAAACTTAGATCACTTTACTTCTCCACAGGAAGGAAAACACTGCTAACATTGCTCATTTTTTTACTCTCTCAAGTTCGATCCAGCATATTTTGTTGATATTGGCCAGATATTGCCCTCTCTAAAAACAATTATAAAAAATTGACTTAAAGCTCTGACTTACTTATGTTTAACATAACAGCATTCGACAGCAATACTGGAAGGGGGCTGTACATTTATTACAGTTTTCACACATATGTTCCATGCGTTTCAAGATACCTCCATCCTAAGGCCACAGTGTGGCCAGCCCTCTGCTTTTACCTTCAGAATTTCTCATTTGGTTTATTACAAGGCATTTTCTAAAGATGAAGGTTCAAATCTACTGAATATGATCAAAGCTCAAAGTAAACCTTTAAATTAGCATAAAAGTTTGAATTGACTCATTCCATACAAAAAGGTCCAATGCGTCAGACTACATTTTTGGTTTAGTGGGAAATTATGTGTACCTCCTTTAAATACAAAAATAAAAAAGTGGTCTAAGAAGAGTTACAGTGAGTAACTGTTACCACATACCAGAAGGTCAGTGAAAAGATCGCTAAGTTAAACCACTACTAAAAAAAACCCCACCAAGAGGCCACAGTTTATACAGCTTATACCACATCTCATTAAGAGAGAGAGAGCAAGAAGGCACAGAGAAGGGGGGAGGAACATAAAGGGTTTGTCTGTCTGTTTTTGTGAAATAGACAGTCACAGGCACTGTAACAACAGAAAAACACAATCATACTATTAAATAACAGTATGTGCATGTGTCTGTCTGCATGACAGAATAAGAGTTTGCTTTGTTATTTATTTACTTCTTTACTGCATTAGGCTATAATATTGAAAAAAAAATGTGTTGGAAAAAAAGAAGAGTACACGATTTTCTAATTGGATAGAAAAAAGGGATTGTTGTCACTGGTCACAAATCCAGTCAGTGTCCCTGACTCAAAGTGGTCTCCAAGATCTGTTAGGCCTGCACAGAAAAAGGCTGTTCTAAGTCAAGTCAAGTCAAGTCAAGTCAAGAGGCTTTTATTGTCATTCCATCTATGTACAAGTACACAGTGGAGTGAAATTTTGTTTCTCCAGGAACAACATGGTGCAACATAGAACAAAGAATACAAAGTGCAAACGTGCAGACAAAAGTTTTAACTAGAAACAATAAATACAATAAATTAACAGACATTAGACACAGTAAACAGACAGGACATTAAACAGACAGGACATTAAACAGACAGGACAGTAAACAAACAGGACAGTAAACAGACAGGTCAGTAAACAGACAGGACAGTAAACAAACAATAGAGTTGTAGTGAATAAAGAGCAGAGATATTTAACATATTGTGAGCTGTGAGTGACGCAGTCAGATAACATACATACACACAGCAGTTACTGAGGTAGTACTCTGTAAAGGTAAAAGCACTTTTGGCTATAGAGTTGGTGTTGAGGGACCAGGTGAGGTTCTCAGTGATGTGGGCATCAAGGAACTTTGTGCTCCACACGATTTCCACAGCACAGCCAATAATGTTCAGGGGGTGTGGCCGCCTCACCCTCTTCGGAAGTCAACAACCATCTCAGTTTTGTCCACATTCAGAGACAGGTTGTTGGTTCTGCACCAGTTTGTTAACCGCTGCACCTCCTCTCTGTACACTGACTTATCATTCTTGCTGATTAGACCAAACACAGTCGTGTCATCAGTAAACCTGATCCTGCTCCACTGCTTCCCCTCTCTATACCTCTCACCAGAGTACAAACGTTACTGGGTTTTATGGGGGTTACTGGGTTTGTTCCCTGCAATGTTTTGTTCTCCAGTCTAGTCAAAGTAGTTTATTCACATAGCGCTTTATACAACAGGAACAGAAAAACTAAAAAGAAGAGCAAGAAGCACCAAGACTCAGAAGGGAAACCCATACTCCTCATATGTGATTAATACAGAACACCATTTTACATGTAATATATAACAAATAAAAGAGAGAACATAAAATAAAAAAAGAAAGAGAACAGTCAAAGGTAACTTGGGTCATTAACACGGAGTACATTCAAAGCAAAAAAAAAAGCAAAAAAACAGAATGTGATAACATTAAATTAATAGAAAGTATGGATTTGAATTTTACCTATTTGTATAATTGCCATATGCCATTTTTATAGTTATCAATAAACCAATGTTTTTTTCTTTTCCTCTACACAGCCTTTATTTAGGCAACAAATAAAGTAAACAAATACTAGGACGAGTTGGCTAGGTTTAATTGAGATATGTTTTACAATGTATTAAAACGTGTTTGGGGCGTCTGAGCTCATTAAAAAAGCTCACAGCAATGGTGATTTTATAGAGCCTATTGCTCCTTCAGTGATATCAACAATGCCAATATTGCATGACAAAATAATTTTCTACTTATCACCGATGACTTTATAAATCTATACCCTTGCTTAATTCACACTGCAGGCTACTTCTAAACTAGTTTCCTCCATCTCTGGATACACAGAAAAAACACTACACTGGAGTAGAACTATAGACTCAACCTCATACATTAAAAAGCTAAACAAGTTTCCCTACTTTGATAGCTAGCTCATAGAAGCTTGACGGGGAAAGGCTAGAGATTAGTGGTATTTTGTCAGGCATTGATGTATTAGTCTAAAATTATAATTTCTACATCCTTCCACTGCTCACTTTCTTAATTCCATGTATCATACTGAATCCTTAACTATTTAAGTACATATACTGCAACATTATCTTTGGCTGTGCTGGTTCCAGGTGTGTCCTGTTGTTGCATTATTGTATCAATTGAGTCGTTGTTAGCTGGTTAGTATTTCCTCCCTTCTTTTTGTTTTCCAACTTATGTCTTTTTTCATGTTTTTTTTTTTTTGTTGTTTTCTTCATGCAGGCTTGTGAGCTGTCAGTAGCATTTTACACGCCCTAGTTTACTTGATAGTACTGTGCCACTGTTGTCTTTGTCTTGGGGAACGGAAAGGTGGCATCATATTCCTCATCACAATGTTCCCTACCAGCTTCTAAAAAAGCTCAGTCCTGTTCTCATATAACTTGTGCAACCACTACTGTTTAATGAAAGTTTTCTCATTGTTTATATCAGTCTGACCATTGCCCTGCCCTAACTGATTGTGGTTTGGTACACTTCATTGTACATTTTTTTTAATACTGATTTTCATAGTCTGTGGGAAACATTTTTCCCATTATGCTTACTGACATGACTATAGCATCTGTTTAAAGGCCAGAGTACTGACCCAAAAATTCCCAACAAACCCAGATGCTTGGTTGGTGTGCTATACCTTTCTGTGACTTTTCATAATAGAAGGCAGGGAATACATTGGGAATAAAGAATAGACACTGACTGTAAAGCATAAAAAAATAACAATTAACAATAACATGTCATTTTTGTTGCTTTTAGAATGATTATCACTAAGTACACAGTTTTAAATTCATGTAGGTTTGTCAATTGCATACAAATATTAATAATTTATTTTAATTATTAATAAACATCTTTTAAAGATTGAAACATTCCCATATGTATATATACATTAAAATAAATCTGTGTAATTAATATTTGTTAATAGTTATGAATTAATTAATGTTAGACTCCTAAATTAATGTTAGGAGTTTATAGATGTGGCATTAAATATGTTTAATTACATAATGCTTAATACTTAGTAGTAGCTATAGTTGTATTTTAGTCAGTACAGTTATGGTTGTATAAAAAAGTGTTGTTTTATTAATGAGAGAACAATTGGAGAATTTTAGAATATTTCTATCTCTACAAGGCTAAAAATGTGAAGGCAGAAAAAAAATGTGATCTGTCAAACTACAAAACTGAATGTTTAAACACATCCGTTCCAACTGCAGCCTCTTGCTGCTTTCATTCTTATGTCTTTACTTTACCCTTTCCCTCTTTGCAGAGAATAAATAGTATGCTGTCCTCCTGAGCATATCTGTGTAGTGTCGGTGCTGGTGCTTTAAATAGAGTAATGAAAGGGTTTGCAGGGGAGATGTGAGAGAGGGGAAAGAGGCTAACACTGCCAGAGTTTTGAGTCAGTTCTCTATGCATGGTTTTATTCCATTATGATAGTGCAGCATCCTCCCAAATTCAGCTTTACCAACTAAGCATATACTCTCTCTCTGTCACACACACACACACACACACACACACACACACACACACACACAAACACTCCTTACTTTATATAGAAAAAAAGGCACTAGTCAGACAGTCCTTTACGCAAACTGTGTGAAAGCTCAAGAAATCCCTCCTTTTTGCTCTCTTGTCTCTTCCTGTTCCAAGACAACATATCTGTAAATGTGAATAAACCCTGTCCAGGCCTATTCCATGGTTATGAATGGAGGAGGGTTAGTGAAGGGGAACGACTCAAGGGCAAACAGCCAGTCACTAAGACTACCTGAAAAGTGATGAGTGGGAGAGATAAAGTGAACCCAACACCCTTTAGAAAACTCTTTCTCTCTCTCTCTCTCTCTCTCTCTTTCACACACACACACACACACACACACACAAATGTCTAGACAGCTGACTGCTCTAACAAGAAAAATAGCAAGAGAGACAGAAATTAGACCAGTAAAAGGTGGTTTGATAGAGGATTAAAGGAAGGTCAGAAGCTTATATTTTCATATAAACAGTTTTAATACGTTGCCTTTACTTGTGTAGAAATCACTGAGGAGGATACATGCTTGGACCTGGCCAAACTAACACAAACCCTTTCTTGATATTCACAGTGCAAGATGATAGCAGCTCATACAAGGCAGGAATGGAAATTTCAATGGAAACAGAGACCTAGGCGACATCAGCATTTAGATGGGAATGACGTCAGTAAATAGGGCTGAAAGTTGTGGTTAAACTCACGTTCAGTGACCATGATGTTTGTGCACTAGTGCCATATGTAAAACCCTCAAAAGTAGCTCTTCTAGTAAAGCGCAGTGCAGTTATGAAGTTACAGAAGGCTTACAGTCTCTTATTGACTTATTCTTTCTCATAGCGACAGCACCTGGAGGTGTGCCAAGAGCCCATTAATGAATAAAAGCAAAGGGAAGTGGTGCAGGCATTTGCTGCAAAAACCTGATTTGTGTATTTGAGCTAAGTTTAGCAGACATTAAAGCACCGCAGATTTAGCACATTGACAGGGTCTGATGTGTGTGTTCAACATCTGTGACAAAGTGGTCACATGACAGCAAAGAGAATCAATGACACAGTCACATAAATACATAAAAATATATTTAAAGTTTTAGAACTTTCCACCACCATTAAAATCAGCTTGAATTGAAACAAGGTTGTGTTGTTAAAACCAATTCGCAAAAAATATGTTAGAGAGTGCAGATACTGGTAATGTGTGTTCGCAATAAAGGGCAATATAAACAGGCACAGAAGCTAAAGCTTCTCTATCTTGAGCCAAAGAAGAAAGACGTGGATTGGTATAGTGATCTTTTCTTTTCAGTGGTTACATAGTTACCTGGCTTTTAAAAGGAGAGTGTTGTCAAACAGTTAATCTCTAGAGAGAACTTTCAAAATTTGTTAAAGATAGAAATCAAATCTTGTAAAATTAAGTATAAGAATAAACAAGTTTTTGTGTGTGCATGAATTCTCTCTCTCTCTCTGTCTCTCTCTTTCTGTTGTGACCCTGTATCCTCTATGTCCAGCTCCAGCTGTGACCCATTTTCTCCAATACTGTTTGCTCATCATAGCACTTCACTGGCCTGTAAAGCTGCTAAAAACATGACTTGCTAACCCAACTAATATACTGCTCTTAAGAAGTTCATTAACTTCACACACTCTCATCAATCTTATTCTCTCATTCTCTCTCTCTCTCCGTCTGTCTGCCATTCCCATAGAAACTCATATATTTTCAGAATAAGGTAAGACAAATGATCAGAGGTTTTTCTTTTAATAACAAACAGACAAAGTAGTTATTATGGAATGTCTGTAGGTATGGTGCCACATCAGTGTCAAAACTAGGGCGCACAAAAACACAAGATGAAAAAGTATATATCGAATATTCGGCAGATATGTGCTTCTTTGCGGCTGCTATAGCACAAACAGGCACCCTCCTAAAATCTCTGAAATTACTTTTTCTATGTCGCGGTAAACCAGAGAACCAACTTCAGTTGTTACATTTCCTCATGGTTCCCAATCTTTCCCTTTCTCTGAGTAGTTTCTATTAAAATAGCCAAAATCACCATGGCAAAGCTGAAGCCATTTATAAAGTGCAATTCTGTCCAACACGTACAACATTCAGAGAAATGACGAGCCTAGTTATTTTTAAAGACTTGAAGCATACTGAAATACACAGATTTTTTCAAAATCTGCCACTTTTACAAAGCTGTGGTAAACAATGCAGACATAATATTTTTTTAAGTAATAAATTGCTATTAATTATGACATACAGATCAAACTTCGCTTGAAGTGTACAGAAAGTAATTTTATATCTGTACATTATATGGCTGTCTTAACAGTGGTAACGTAATATTCATAAAATGAACTAAAATTCAGCCAAGTCATATCTTACAGTATTTTGGAGTATATTCATCAGAAGAGTCTCTGTACACTATAAGTGATTTTAGATATATATGTCATATAAATGTTTCACAATAGTAATCATTAAACTCAACCAAGTAATTTCTTGCCAAATTAAAGGTTGCAGTATATTCATTAGATGAGTCTCTGTACACTACAAGCAAATTTACAAGCCTGTACATCATATGGATGTCTCATAACAGTAATTCATTACCTTTAATAAATAACTAAAAATCCGCCAATGTATGTCATGCCAAAGTAAAGATTGTAGTATGTGTGTAAAATGTGTTTTAATACAATACAGGTGATTTTATTTTGCAGCAGGTTTATGTGTTGTGTCTATATAAAATTTTAGGAGGTTTTGGTTCAATCTCTCCAACGTATGTCTACAATGTTTACCACAGCCATGTGAAAGTAGTAGATTTTGACAGTCTGTGTATTTCAGTACATTTTAAGTCTTTGAAAATAACACATACCGGCTTCTCATTTCTCGAAACATTGTACATTTTTGAACAATACTTTTCAGACAGTCCCTTGCCGTCTTCAGTATCACCGTGGCAGGAGGAAAAATAGAAAATCGAGACAGCAAAAAAAAAATTAAAGGATGGAAAAAAGATTTAAGTGAGTGTTTATATGCGCATGTAGTTCTTCTTTCGGTGGTCTCAAGTTTCACATTTGTACTCACAAATAAAGAAATCATTTGTGCAAAATGTTAAAACATGCAGGTTTATATTTTTCACCTTGTTTTTGTGCACCCTAGTTTTGACACTGATGTGCCGCCATAGGCACAAAATTTTTTTGCATTTATGAAACTTTGAGCACTGGTGTGCAGTCGTGTTGGAAAAGAAAGAGGGAGCATGAAATTGTCCAAAATCTCTTGGTCTGCTGAAGTTCCTTTCACCCACCTCCTGAAAAACAACCCCACACAATTATCCCCCCTTTACACAATGCAGTTAGACAAGTACAATTCTCCTGGCAACCACCAAACCCAGACTCGTCCATCGGATTGCCAGACGAAGATACGTGAATCGTCACTCCAGAGAACATGTCTCCACAGCTCCAGGGACTTGGTGATGTAAAGCTTGTGCAGCTGCTTGGCCATGGAACTCATTCCATGAAGCTCTCTGTGCACTAATCTAGAGCTAATATTAAACCAAATGAAGTTTGTAGGTCTGTAGTGAATGACTCTGCAGAAAGTTGGCAACCTCTGGCGTGCCTTAGCAGTCATTTTACATGGCCTACCACTTCGTGGCTGAGTTGCTGTCATCCCCAATGTTCCTTGTTATAGTACCACTGACACTTGACTGTGGAATATTTAGTAGTTAGAAAATTTTACAACTGGACTTGTTGCACAGGTGGCATCCCATCACGGTAGCATGCTGCGATTGGAACACCTGAATTAAGTGAATACTTCTGGCAATATAGTGTGTGTATATGTCTGAGTCAACTCATATACCCTTCCGGCTGGATATTGGATGTATAGAAACCATGCTGAGCAAAGAGAGAGAGAGCATGTCATTGGTGTTTGACTGCTACTGCCACATGCAGTATACCGAGATATGAAAGTGATTTCCCACAATTTCCCTCACTGCACACAAGTGCTAATTAATCCAACTGTCAGTGAACTTTCACTATCTTGCCTCTCTCAAGGCCAAAGACATCTGTTTTCTCTCCCTGTTCTTATTTCTTTCTGTTCTTTTCTCCTTACTCTCACCCCTCCAACACCCCCTCCCTCCCTGGTCACTTATTCTGGCAACAAATATAGTTCTGCTTGTTTTTTTAGGCCTTTACTGTCAGAGCCCTCATATGTGCCCAAAGTTTTAAATATATCACATTGGGCACTGTGTTTTTAGGACTGATCTGGGCAGATCGTAGGGCAGTTTTTTCTGCTTTTGGCCTCTGGGTGTGTTTTGGTCTGGGTGTCTGGAGTAGAGAGGGAAACAGGTGAAAGAAAATGTCTCTGGCTAATTCACAAGTTCTATTATTACCACTACCTCATCAATCAATGTGGAGTTTGGGTTAGGTTCAGTGTCATTACACACAAGGGACTGGTAGCCATGGTAGTGTTGATTTAGCAAGTTCTGAGTTAGGGTGATACAATCAGATTTAAGGTCGAATGCACTTGGCACAGACTAAGATTAGTGGAAGGCAAAAACTAAATCAAATCCCATTTGAAAGTGTCCCTGGACAGGCACAGCACTTATAATCCAGTCTCTGAAGCTGTGCTACACTATAGCATTTTTAGCACAATTTTCTAGAGCTCGTTTAGATGGTGGCTAGGGCTGGATCTGAATATTCAACCATTTGGAAGTTCATTCGTGGGGTAGATTTTAGGTGTTTAAGACAGGACCACCAGTGGTGACATAAGGGAGAAACTGAGTAAATGTTTGAGCATTCTGACATTTTCAATTGTTTAATTTTTATGACTTAATCATTCTTCAGAAGACTGATGTCAAAGTTAATCAAGTAAAGGTTACACACATCATCGTTTTGAAAATGTAGAGATGTCACAAAGGTAACACAATTAACAGCTACTGCTGAACGGCAAGAACATTTAGAAAGCAACCATGCACAGAACAATATTTGCGTACTCCAATATTTGCGTTCTAGCAAAGATCAATTATATAAGGTTTTTTTTATCGAGGAGGAGGTGTATTTTTTAATATTCTAAATAACGGCTTTAAGAATATCAATTGACTTCCATATCTCCATTTCAATGCTCATACAGTTCTCTGCATGGGTCATAAAACGTGATCTGTCCCAAGTATGTGAAGTCCCAAGTATAGACAAACTCAATGTACTTAATCTAATACCACACAATTATAATATGTCATGTCTTAATTGGACACATCCATTAAACATTTACAGTGCTGGTGTAAAAAGTAAGTAAACCCTTATAGTAATTACTTCAACAACAGCTAATTAGAGTCAGGAGTTAGCAAACCTGGAGTCCAATCAATGAAACGAGTTTGACTTTGCTATTTACAAGAAGCATCTGCTGATGTGAACCATAACTAACAAAAAAAAAAAGATCTGAAGAATTGTTGATTTGCATAAAATTGTAAAGGGTTACAAAGTAATTTCAAAGACTTTAGGTATTAACCCGTCCACAGTTAGACAAACTGTCTACAAATGGAGGCGATTAAGTACTGTGGCTACTCTCCCTAGAAGTGGGCGCCCCACCAAGTTGACTCCAAAGACACAACGCAGAATGGTCAGAGAAGTAAAAAAGAACCCTAGAGTAACAGCTAAAGGCTTGAGGAAATCACTGGTACTGGTTAACAACTCTATTCATGAGTCTACCAGACGCAAATCATTGAAGAGGCATAAGGTGCGTCCGAAATCGCCTACTAGTCAGTCGGTACTAGATTAGAGCCTGTACGTACTGCTCGAGCGGCAGACTAGAAGGTAATTCCAGTAGGCGAGTTTTAGTAGCCGCACAAGCTTGGACGTTCTACGTCTGCCATATTGCAAGCGCCCTGTGACACAAGATGTTTTTTTATTTAAAAGCTCCGTTTACTGACAGATTTAAATGCTTTTTGTGTTGTCTGAATCAATATTCAGACGGTGTCCAGTTGTAGCTCAGAGAAGACAAAACGGGAGGAATGTAATCATTGTTTACCTCAGCAGTAGCACTAGCTTATGTAGCGGCAGTTCACTAGCCGTAGCTGCTTTTCGCCAGTTTTTTCCTCCACTTTGAATTTATCCACAGCTCTAGGTGAAATATGGGATAGCGCAGTGTGCTGTGTTCGCCTACATAAAAATGGCTGCCGATTTAGTAGGTCATCCGGGTACCGTTCGCTTACTACTCGATGCCTACTGCGTATTCGGACATACTAGCCGCGCTCGCCTACTGATTTTACCTACTGAGCAGTAGACAAGTAGGAGAATTCGGACGCACCATGGCAGGACACCTGCCATCACAAAAAAACCATCACTGCACGCCTGAAGTTTCCCAAAGTGTACCTTGACACTCCACAAATAAGCTGGCATATCTCAAGGCCTCAGGGAACCATGTTGCCCAATGTACACATTTAATGCTCTTTGTATAGTATAGAGTGACCAGACAACCCGGAGGAAACCAACTCAAGCACGGGGAGGACATGCAAACTCCACACAGAACAGCCCGGACTGGGAATCAAACCCTCATACTCCATTATATTGAAATGCAGTCAGGTAAGTGTGTTTAATAAAGAGAAACTGCATGTCTCTGAGTGAACACATAGCTCCTTTCAGATTTGATGACAGTTCTTAATGTAAATCTGTGGTAAACCCATGTTTGAAGAAACAACGCCAATTCCACAGTTTCCAGCAGAGGGAGAACTGACAATCTCCAAACTGGTTTAAATTAGTCAGAACAAGTTTTTACTGTAATCTTATTAAACTTGCTAATCTGGTTTCTCTCTTCTGTAGACTTTTTAGCTACCCTGCATAGAAAATTATATTCATATTCATATAACTACACACTGATATAATTTGTGACAAGCACTAGCACGGTGGAGGGCCAAAAGCAATTCTGTTTCCAAAGCAAAGCTCTGAAAGCCTTAGAGATATGAATGGCCACGATTATACTTGATACTCCTTTAAATCCTAAGGGCCTTTTTGTAGGCCTGCATTGCACATTTTCATAAATACTTAATTTACATAGTAGATTAATAATACTACATAGTAATTACCAAATAATGCAAGTAATTAAGAAATTACTGGATATTAAGCCTTAAGCTTAAAAACCTCAAAATTTGCTAGTGCTCAAAGGCTTAATAAACGTGAATATGTTCACGTACTCAGCAACACCGATGTAAAACACTTGGCAGACCAAGAGGAACTTGTGAAGCGTGCAACACGTATGTCTATTCATCTCTTTGTTCCAGCAATGACGATGAAGCTGCTGTTGCAACACTGGAGGCTTGCCGCAGTGAGGAAACCCCAGAGAATTTGCTCAAGTACGTGCAGACATTCAGCTCAGCCAAATACCACCCCCAATCCCCTTTTCCTAAACAGGCCAGCTGCAGGGAGCTGCTGTGCTGCTGCAAGTCAGTGAGGCGCTCAGCAATGTCTGATGTGACACAGTGGCCAGTGCTCCTAAGCAAAGCAGCTTCAAAGAGTCAGAAGCATGTGATGCTTCTGAAAAGGAGATTTATGTGTTTGAAGGGCTTGCCTCGATTAAAATTTACAGTGGGAATTCGGATTGCTGTAAATCTGCAGCACATGCACATATTCACACCAGCTTAGAAAACACAAAATACAAAAGCTTGAAAGAGTGAAACTTGGTCCCCACATATGTATTAGAATACTAAGAAACTAAGAAATTCTAAAGGCAGAGGCAATGACCTTCTTCGAGAAAAGTAAAGAAATAATTTATAGTTATAGCAGATTAACCCCAGATGTAGCTAATCAGCCAAAAAATGTTGAGGTGCACCTTTTACTGACACAGAAGTTTAACTGCACAGACAGCTTGTATAATATCTATGAAAAAATACCAACAGAATGGGATACTGTGGAGTAGGCACACATGAATCCAAGGACACCACATATTGTGATGTCGGCTAAAGAGACACAAAGCTCACTGGGTTGGGCACTGGGTTGTGTAGCAGTAGAACTGTGTTCGATGGAGCTGATGTAGCTAACACATAATGTAAGAATTAACCATTAGTATCACCAATTCGCAGCTGAAACAGCAACGTTATTGGACATGCTTAAAGAGTGCATACTGTCTATATTTTAAGGCCTTTTTAGGCCCACATTACAATGCTTGGCTCTATTGCCTTTATCACCCCTATTAATCAGTATCAACCAATCAGAAAAACCTTTAATAGTAAGCAAAATGTCAACCAAACATCACAGGATAACAAACAAGGCAAACCAGTGCTCAGAGACCCTAACATTTGCATCCTCAAATGACTGTAGTGCTGAGCCTAGGGCTCTGGTGCAGAAAGGAGTATATGAGGGAGTGAGTACTTGTTAATTACTTTTATGAAAGATAAACTGCCCTGTAAGTTGCTCCCAGATGCACCCTGCCACTGAGTGTATGTGTGCATCTGTGAAAGTTTGGTTATATGCACATCTACATCCGATTGCTTTTAAACTAAGCAGCTTCACTACTCACATAATTTAATATTTTTTTATTCCACTATTTGGTATACTATTTTTTCATCCCTCCTCTTCATATTTATTATAAATTATTTTGTCTGTGATAATTAAAGTAACTGGCAAGTGCACTCCTGGTGCAAGTGTTCCGCTAACATTTCTACATATCTCAGTATGTTGTTGGTACTGGCCTGACTCCAACATAATCAGATCTAAACAGATATTCACAGACATCAACAAAACATTTAAAGTGGAGTCATTGTCAACACTTTCTATATTCAAACCGATGTTCTGACATTCTGGTATTCATGAAGGATTTTGATTAGGATCATACGATGGTCTAAAAGAGTTTATGTTAAATGTGTTAATAAACTTGTTATTTTTATATACGATCTCATCTCCGAAAGAGCCTGACAGCTTTACACTCATATCTTACACTTCCTTCTTGTGTGATAATAACTGTTTATACCATCTTAATACAGCTGTGCTGCTGTTTGGGCTCCACTTGACTTTGTTTTTTTTTGGTCAGAAAAGTATGTGATGAAAGTTAATGGTGGTTTTGAGTCAATCTGACCGAGGTTCAGAGACATTTACACTATCTGCAAGGCTAAAGAGACAGAAAAGCTGGTTAAAAAAGATAACGACTGGAAGAAAAAAGAGGGAAAAGGAGGAAAGAACTTAAGACAAGTTATTTAAGTAGCTTAGATGTTTTATCTTCATCCATACTGGATCAAAGTGGACTGGTGCTTTGATCAGATTAGTGATCACAGATTTACCTCTTTTCTCCTGTGAGGGCCACAGGGTGCACAATGCTGCTAAACACATGTTCACACAGCTGCAGTGTACACATACACATCCACACAAACACACAACAGCATCTTGCCTCTTTGTTGGGTGCAGAGCTCCAATGCATTCCTGACAAAAACAATGAAAGGATAGATCTGAGGCCATCTTTTTGCCTTCTTTGAGTTACGTGTGTGTTAGAGGTCTGCACAGATATAACCTGAACCCAAGATGCACCCATGATAAGATTTTCTGCCACTATTTACACAACATTATAGGAAAAGGAATCAAAATCTAATCAGAGAGCTGTGTCACCATGCTGTAGATTTGTTGCTTGTCACCGTGTCACTTGTTGCTCAGTTTCAAGGTAAAAGTGGCCTAAACTGAATAAATCTTAGTAAGTAAAATAAATCTTAGTAAGTGGAATCATTCTAAATTAAGCTGACAAATCGAAAAACTACTTATTTTGGGACTGCTGTGAGCACATTACAAGATTATGTAATGTAAAAAGTAAAACGTGAAATTTTCAATGCATGATTTGGATTGATTATTGATGCTTAAAATAGGTCAAGTTTTCTGCTAATGAGAATTGATTTATATATATATATATATATATATATATATATATATATATATATATATATATATATATATATATATATGCCAGGTTCTGCCCTACAGAGTATGTTTTCCAGGCAGTTATGCACTTTAATGTTTCTCACACCTTACCATTAACAGCCATCTAATTCTCTTCTGCACTAACACAGATCCTTGTTCCAAAGAAATAGCTTTACCAGCAGCATTTACTTACAGCATGAGTAACCTGATGTGGGCAATGACTCTCAGATGCCAACTAACGGCACAGCGACAGAAAAGGTACTTATGTCCTCTTAACAGCAGTTTTTGTTTTACTGAAAAGTAGTTATCACATACCCTCGAAATATTGACTATTAGTACCAAATTATCCAATTTGAATGGACTGCCATTCATGTATGCATGTGGATGGAATGGCTGTCTGGGCTGAAGAATGAGCTGGTACCTGTAATGGAACATGTCTCTGTGGTGCTGTAAATTAAGAACAAATCTTAACTTGTCAGTGGGTCTGTCATATTTCACCGACACACCCCAGAGAGACAAAGAGAAAGAGAAAGAAGGGTCCTCATAGACCCCAGTAACACCTCTGCTCTTAATACAGACCAGATGTGCAGGGCAACCAAATAAGGAGTGGAGCAAAAAAGAAATCTCATTACAAAGATGAGCCATGATGAGAATTGGTATAGAACTTTTACGTTAAATGGAAGGTCTTTAGTCCTATATATTTAAAGAAACATTTCTTTAAAGAAGCATCCACTGAAATGTATCTAAAATGGAATGGCTCCAAATATCAATGTTATATTTTCCCATTAATTGGCCCAGCAATGTAATTTTAAGCGTCTTTGGCTGAAATCTAGTATTTTCTTGTTTATTTAGTTTAGTTAGTCATTCCACTTACTAAAAAAATGACAGCAGAGAACAAATGGAATTATAGTTGCCACAGAGTGGATAGAATCAGTGTGAAGATCCACCTTTAAAATGTTTGAGCTCTAACATGTTTAGGTCCCAATCCATCCTCCGAGTGAAGCACTGTTACAATATATGCAACTCTGCATGTTTTTAGAATTTAGTTCTAGTGACAGTTTATCCACTGTATTGTAGAGGGAACAGACATTATCCATGATGTCCTTTTATTCATCCCACGATGCCTCTTCTACTGTTCTCTGAGCAAAACTTAATCTTTTTCTTTGCCAACCATTGCCTTGATAACACTTAATATATAATTTAATATATATTAATATATATATATATATATATATATATAGTAAGGTAATATAGTAATGTAAAGGGAAATCAGGACTTGGTGACAGTTGCCTTTTGTTGTTCGTTTAACATTATGAGGAAAGAACATTGTCATGTATAATAACACAACTGATGAGAAAACAGAAATAATGTTGGCTTGACCTTGGAAACATGGTCATCAGCTCCTCATGCTTTTAGTATAAAACTTTGGGTATACTTGTAGGGATTACAGTGTTCATTTTAGAAGATGCAAAACAGATATGAGTACCAAGAAAAGCAGCAGACATTATCTTACATAGACAATATACTTCTAGATGATGAACTACTCTACTTTTGGTATCCAGGCCAAAGCACAATTCCCTACAGGCTCAATGGAAGTAAGAGAGCAGAGGTTCAGAGAGACTGCCAATTTGGCAGGACCCAACGGGCAGGAGACATTCTAAAGAACCTTTAGTAAGGGCAATTACAATGTTGTTCAGCCATCATCCAAAACAATATCTATGTAAATGCATTAGGCCACATTATGACCAGCTCTACTTAATGAAGAGCACAATGGATTTTTGTCAGCAATCTGCAAAACTTTGGCTATGAAGCAGATTCCTGATCTGCTAAATTGTAGACTCAGAAACTGTTTAAATTTGGACTCACAGGATGATGACTAGGTGAGTCTCATTTACACACAAAGAGGCAAAAACCACAACATAGGAGTCGATTTCAATGCATCCAAACAAAATATTGCACATTGAAATATTGCATATCATCCTTATAGAAGGATGAGCTAAAAACACTAAGTGTGCCAATGAATAAAGGGGCCAAGCTACAGTGGGATCATTCAGACGTCTCAGCTGCGTCTGATCTGTAGTCAGTCATGCTACTCTCATAGTATGCCCAGACATGTAACCACAGTAGATGGAGGCAGCAACCTCTACAAAGACAATCTATGTGAACTTGACACTCCTCAGTCACTGCTGCCAAAGTAAACTGCAAAGCAAACAATTCAACTTCAGCTTAAATAAAAAACTCGTTAGCCCCTTCCTTATGAGACAAATGACAGATTACATCCTTGCTGGAAAATGAAATAATGGCTTGTTGCCTGAAAGAAAGACACAGTAATGTGGTGCATTCTTTTGTCTTTAGTCTAGCAACCACAGTCTCTTCATCTGTATTACACAGAGGACAATGCCAAAGAATTTGCTAGAACATTAAATATGTAAAATATTTCAGATATTTTTGTATACTCACCAATGTTTTTAAAGAATGAATATCTTAAGATAGCATAAGTGGCTAAGAAAGTTGCATCCTGCTGCCTAAACCCAAATTGAAATCATGTCAATGCCCCAGCTATCTGTCTCTCCTTGTGTTAAAATACCATTAATAGTTACCCAGTTGTATTGAGAGGAACACAGAACTGCTTCTAGATGAAGTCTGGCATGTCAACTCTTTGACCCACAACCACACATTGCAGAAGCACAGATCTTTACACCTTCTCTCTTAAGTCTTTGGCAACACTTTCTTCAATCATCAATCATTAAGCCACATGCAAACAACTCCATAAGCAAGGGTGTACCAATTAGACATCAACCAAGTCACACACTGTTATGCCATTTTAGATCCTGGGCCAGACATGCCAGGCCCAGAGTGTGGAGGTAGCTGTGATGCTTCTTCTAAAATAAGTCTCCTTTGTTTCTGCTTAGTGTTTTCTGTTGACCTAACACTGCATGGGTGAAGCACTGACTAGATCCAGATGCCAGTGGCTAGAAATGTCCCTTTCCTTTCTCATTTATAAGATTTTTCCCCCCTCCCTCTTGGTCCCAAGGGCCAAGCGTTAGGATTGCAAACAGCTCTCACTCAGAACCAAACATGAGTTATAGAAAAATCTGATGATGAAGTACACTTGACCTGGGTATTTCAGATAGAGATATGTTCTGCATTTAGCCAAAAGTGGATTTATGATCAAGGCAACTCAATTCCACTTTGAACAACAATGCTTATGAACATCAAAATTCCCCCATTTGCTACAGCTGTGGAGCAAGAACTTTAAAGAATTGGGATTTGATCTTATTTCTAAAAGGAGGTAGGTGAGCTTTGACGTGCAGTATTATGTTTGACCCTCCCCCATACGCAAATGCTGGCATTTAAAGGAAGAACAAATCAAGAAGGTGTGAATAAGAATTTGTGCTTTTTATAAACTTTCAAAGGGAGTTTGAAAAGTTTTTATATTTTTCTGTCTGCCTCAAAACGCTTCCCTTGAGACAGTAGTCTTTAATGAGTCAGTGAGATTAAATGACACGGTTCATCAACTCTGTAATTACCTTTGGTGAATCAAACAACATAGGTCAGATGCACATTATCAAACAATTCTACAGTAAATACAACAATTTAAATTTTTGTGAATGTCTGATTCAACTTTTCAAGGTTGGATGGGGCCTGTGAGGCAAACCAACATTTTGGCACCTCTGTGAACACAGAGATACTTATAGTGCAAATCAAAACCATTATACAAAACTACACACAAAAACACAGTTTATGCTGTGAAATTTACACAGAATAGGCTGTCTGTACCTGATGTATATTTTATATCCTCTCTAACTAGACTATGTTCTGCCCTTATTAAAGTCAGCCGAAGTCAGCAGAAATTTAGTGTGCTAACACACTAACAGGCCGATAATATTCAAAAACAGGATTTAAACTAATTAAATATTTGCTGCAAGACTCACTGTAAAACTCCAATGTAGACAAAAAACATTCTAAAACATTTAAAAAATTTTGAATATGTGCACTGATAGGCCAAAACATTGTGATCACCTGCCTAATAAATTATGACTATCAGCTTTCTCCCATTGCTTTAAGGTCCAGTTCTGGCACTTGCATGCTCACCGCATAAGGGTTAGCATGGATACTCTGACTGGTCTGTGGCTACGCACCAGGGTGCTATGCATTGTATTTTGTAACACATTCATTAAAATTTTCTGTGACTAACACCCTGTTACCGATATGTGTTTTGCCTTTCTCCCCCTTTTATCCACACTCTTGACAAGGTTACTCAGGTTTTTACTCCTGCCTATTTCCCTGACATCCTGCACTCCATGGTGCCTGAAATTTATTTATTTTTTTTGCAATTATATGCTTATCCTTCTTATATGCTTGTCTTCTTATCATTATTGTCGCTACATCATGTCATATTGTTTCTACATCAGGCACTCCTCCATAAATGTTTAGGAACCTACGGCTCGGGTTGGCAGGGAGGGAAAAACTGAATGGGGTCCAAATGCATTAAATCCAGGCAAGTAAATTTCTATGGCCTCTGGCCATCAAAGCTACTATTACCCAAAGCATTCTGCAGTTCACTGTGAAAAATCATCACATTTTAGTACCTGACCCATAAGAATTTCTGGGAGAAATATTAATCACAATGTTAACATATTTCTGCATTCACTTTGAATGGAAGCAGGAATTTTCACACTGAAGATTAAGTAAACTACAACCGGTTTTGTTTTAGTGGTCCTTGTCCAAGACAAATGAAATTAAAAAGTTGCTTTCAGACAACTGGACAAAAAATATACTGAGAGATAGGCTGTCTGATCTGATTTCCAGTGAGTGATGTGAAAGAGAAGTGCTAGTTCCCACTTGTCAAAGTAAAAAAAAAAACACAACAAGATTCTCAAAACAGTGTGGTGGCAAGCAGTATGACTACATCCAACCCTTTCTAAATAGACAGAGCACTGCATGTGCTATAACCATCATAATCTAGGGGAGGTAGCATGCTAAAGAGCTGAAACTTACATATTTGCCCTTTCCTCAAAACCAGTGCCAACTAAATAAACCCCATGGTCCAAAACTGTGAGGATAATTTTTGTGTTATTCCTCCTCTTTATGCATCAAAATGAAACTATAACAAAATATGACAAAACAAGCAGAAAATGTTTGTATGTGTGATAACTTTCTAAATACAAAACTTAAAAAGCCAGTATCTTTCCAGAAGCACCCTAAGGGCCTGGCAAAAGCCCACATTGTATATTGCTGATGGTACAAACAGACCTCCTTACCCAGGACAATGGAAAAGTTGTTACATTCTCCCACAGCATAGGCAAAATAACAAATCTAAAACAAGAAACAGCTGGCATATGTTAATTCTCAACCCCTGCTTCTTAAAATTCAATTATGTCAATATATAAATAATTGGATGCTACATATAAGAAGAAATGGGGAAATGCTTACTTAATTTAATAAATGAGGCTGTTATAAAATAATTATTTAGGCCTTTAATATGATTTAAGTTCACTGTTAACTTATGGTAGTGTAATGACACACCTTGCTAAATGTTTCATTGATACAGAAAATAGGAGCAATCACCAACCCCTTGGAATTCTCTTTACAGGTCAACATGCCACTGTTTTAACAAACTGCCCTACCTATTGAGTGGCCATATTGAGAATATTATTAGTAAAGAGTATTAGTCACATGTTTTATTGTCTTTTTAATTCTTATTCAGTTCTGTTAGACATCAACCTATCCTACCTGTAGTTTAGATACAAGGCTGAAGTCAGATTTTAATCCACCAACTTCTTTTTCATGTTTACCCGTTTTACTTAATGGTACACCAGTTACATTCTGTTGATTTGGGCTGATTTCAGGTTAACAGTTTTAATGCTGGTAGTATTTTTGCTGCTGTTGTGTGTTACAGAGGTAATCTGGGTCTGGGCAAATGGCCCCATTTGTCGAAACAGTTTGTTGACACCTGCCCATCTAACGCTTCTTAAATCAAGGCTAATGATAGAGAGTTTGTGCACTTTTTGTAGCAACAGTCTCAATCTATATAGCTGTACACTGGATCATTGATGTGAGGATTTGATTGTGAGGATGATTCAGCCACAACAGCATTAGTGAGGCCAATTATTGATGTAGGATTATTTTGGTATCACAGCTGCCACTCAAACTAATAGCTTATCCAAAATCCCAATTTAGTCCAAAACAAGGCTTAATGCATGTCTGGGAGGCTGGTCTACGGTGTATTTGAAAAGGCTAAAATCTCTGTAGTAACAGTCAGATTGAAAAAAATATTCCTTCCTATTTCCTTCCTTTGAAACATTCTGGTTTCTGAGTATCTGGCACAGACACATTTGTACATTCCCATGGTGCACAGGAAGTTCAGTGTTAATTTTTTCCCTCTCTTCTTTTCACTCTTTGTTCTTCTTTTCACTCTTTAGCAGGTGTGCACGTCTCCAAATTAGCCACATGCTACAGACTGAAGGTAGTACTTAATTGACTGCCATCCCTCTGTTCAGTCATCTTTTAAGACCTTCTTGCAGCCCTCGAGCAACAACACAGGTCACATAATCAGGCTGTGGTCTCAAGGCCTCGGTCGGAGAAATCCCACTGCACATGAAGGTTAAAGGTAGAAAGAAGTATAGTCTTAAGTTGCTGCAATGAATGACCCCCAACTGAGAGGGGGTCGAAAGAGTCATTTGCTCTCTGAAGGGGTTTTCACAGGGTTCCACCTTTGAAGCACACAATGTCCCAGAAGGATGTAGATGGAGAGTACTTCAGGACTAACAATTGTTTTTTTTATGTGACGTTTTTTTACTGTGTTGACACTTGCATTAGATTTGAGAAACAGGAGATGTCTAAGACAAACCTATTTTTGTGCATTTACTATAAAGAATTAGCATTTAGTTTTATATAATTTACAAAGAACTGTATTTAACACATGCAATATAGTTTTATTCTGGAAAGTAGTCAAAAACAGATATGAATGATGTCAATAGAAGCAGTTAAGCCATGGATTTCTCAATCGTGTTAAAACAAAAGACCCAGAGATCCTGTTGCTGCAGACTTGAATTTGAGTCAGACCAAGACTATCAGGAATCAAGTTCAACCAAAACCAGGAGTATACAAGACCAGACAATATTTTTTTCTAGAACAAAAACAATTTAATTTGTAATTAATTGTACATTCATTAAATTATATATCATAATACATAATATAACATTTTATGATATTATTAGTACAATATAACATTATATAACATATAGCCTAAGCCATTAATTGTTAATATTACATTATTGTCCTGCATTGTAACATGAATCAGAGGTGAGAGCTTTGTGCTTCACATATATGGGAACTAGAAAAATTAGTATAGATCTGTGCATCTGTTTAAGGACTTTGATTTAACTAGTCAGGTCACTAATTCAAAAACACACTCCAATCCAATATAAAGTATTTTACTGCTTGTTCTCTGTTTTTAGTCTGTAAAGAGTAAATTGTTAAAACTGGCAGATCGTGCAGGCAGTACAGCTCTTAGGAAATTCTGCTCTGGAATTTAATTCACTTGTGAATTAACACTGTTTAGTTGCTCAGTGAGGACTAACTCAGTGAGTGTTCACAAGCAAAAACAAACCAAACTAGAGTATGACAGCTCTGCAACAACCAAGGAAGATCTGAAAGCGATAATTAGTGTAATGGTAGCAGTAAGAAACTGTCATTCAGTAAATTCATATAGTAACATAAACTGCTTTAGTTTTTGTATCGCCATAAAAAGCATTTCAACCCAATTAGAGAGTTGAAGGTCCTTTCACAAAACAGACGCTCCCAACTAAATGGGTTTGACACTATGACACTAGTGAACAGAGAGTAATTTATCTTAGTTGTTCAATATGTTGCAGCACCAAAGCTATGTTTACGCAACTAATTTACAGCTGTTATGTACTGGACCTCAGTGACCTCTTTGGTGAGCATGAATAAAATAAAAAAAGGTGCCTTTTAGTTTCATTTGGCTTTCAGCTGCGGTTGCTTTCATCTGCATCCTAGCAGCACTGAATGGAGAGTTTAGAAAACTCAGCCTTTAGTTACTGCATTGGACAGAGGCATTGAACTTGTCTTGTCTCTGTAATGTTTGAGGAGATTTTCGAGGCGGATACAAGCGCAGATGAGGAGTATGAGGAGATGGGTTTTAATATAGTCCATATAAGTGACAACAGGCAACATGCAGAACAGAACAACAACCATAACACCTCACATCAAACATCAATAACAATACTAGCAATAAAGTCTCATGAGAGTAAGGTGAAAACAGGAAGACTAAATACACATGATAACGAGAGGGAACAGTAGACAGCTGGTGACGATGGGAGGAGACAACTAGGTGGAGGGCGTAGACATGGAGCACGAGACCAAAACAAACACCATGCGGACATGACAGGAAGTAAACAAGGGCTTAGACAGGGGAGGATGAGCAGGGCGTGACAGTCTCATCAACAATATCCGAGTCCACACTTTACCCCAAGGCAGAGACAAGAGGAAGTCCCAGTGAGTTCAAGACTGAAACAAGAGCAAGTCCCAGTGAATTTAAGACCAAGATGAGACAAGACAGTTTATGATCTTAAGATCAAGAATGGCCTTAAGTAGTACAACACAATTGCTAAGGTTAGAACACATTTGCTTGTCAACTCACAGATTAAACGAAAATAAAAATAAAAAAATAAAATGGTGCAGTGTAGACAAACCTAACAATGTAGGTTTTACTTACATTGATAGTGATAGGAACCAGGAGGTAGTCTAAAAGTTTACAAATTTATAAAAAGCTTACAGGGACTTTTATACCATATACACTTTGCATATGAAATGTTGATTATTGGTAAAACAGTGGTAAATCTAAACAAACATATACTTTGGGCACTTCATGCCTTAAAATATTGGCCAGTTCATGAAATTACATTTAGAGGCATTAACCACTTTGGACATCTTTTAGTATCTCATGTGCTGTGAACAATAAGTTGACATATTTCTCTAGAAAAGTGCAAAGGAATGTCCCTTTAAAGGAGACATTTGTAAGATTATGTAACATGTTGAATTCATACTTCAAACAAATATCACCAGAAAGTTGTGGTGTTCAGCCATATCCTAAGAAACAAGCAAGTGCACTCTCCCTCATCTGTTAGTAATAACAGCTGTTTACATACCAGTCTAGAAGAAACACTGCAGGTTCAGCATCAAACTTCATCCCTTTAGTCTAGGGAGTGATACCCTGAACATGATTGAAAGAGATTAAAAATGCCATCCATGAAAGATTTGCAGATCATCAGATTTTAATAATATCACTTATTATATTGATGTGATCACTTAATAAAAAAGTTGGAAAGGATGATACAAACCCACAGACAATGGCAGACAAGAAATGATTCCAAACAACTGTTGCAAAATGCCACCTTAGTGACAATACTACCCCCTATTGGCCACAATTTTATATGAAGATTCTTTGCATTCTTACAGATTTTAAAATCTTACAACTTAAGAAAAACAAAATTTTGGATCAGGCCCATCAAATTGTGGTGTCTGTCGATGCTAACATTTCATCCAACTCTCATCCGCACAATTCTTATTTAATCAGATCTGAGAGCCTAGACTTCACTGGTTGGAGACCTAAATAATTCATGGAGCCAATGAGGCTTCATGTGGACAGACGACGGTCATGTAATCTTTATTGTGGGTGCTCAGTTTTTCCCCTCTAAAGTCAGTCACTGTAGGAATAAGAGTGACTGAATTTTTACTTATGGCATTATGAATTATTTTGCCTCGTCCTGATGTTCTCTATCTTTTTTTACTCCTCACCTTTTTTGCTTTTCTTGGTACATTCCCCAGCATACAAGCACTTGCGAAACGTATGTCTGAGAGTTAGAGCACAATTTCAATGACAGACCCTGCTGCATATGTTTATGTACGCTTATACATCTACTGTCTTTCCTCCAGTTGATTTAAGGCCATCCAATTTGTTAGGAAGTGCTTCATGAGCCACCATGGCAATGCCCTGAGAAGATGTGTTGAGCACAATGTGGAGCTATGGTGGGAAGTGCTGATAGCACCATCCCAACATTTCAAAACTTGTAATCCCACTGAATTACTACTTCTCTGCCTTCTCAATGAGACTTTTTTTTATTTAGCTCCTGCAGCTACAGGCCACTTCGACAGAACAGCCTGTAACCATTCATGGCATTCTTTAATCCGAGATCTCTTTCATCCATTCCAGTGAACGTTAATCAAGTCAATAGACACAGACACCTACTTTGTTATAAATTAAAGTGACATATAAGGAGAACTGTATGAGGGGATGCCTGCATCAAGCCGTACTGGTAGGATTTAGGGTTAGTGAGTCTCAGCTGTGTCATGTGCTGAAAAAGCATGATACTTTGTCAAGTTTGGAGTCAAAAATATACCTTAGAAAAAGTCAAAAAGTATTGTTTTACCATTTGAGTATACATATATTCTGAGTATTAAAATGTATGTAATTATGTAAGTATTCACTATTGTTATCCTTTCTGCAACCACTGGTATTAGGCTTGGGCAAAATCCTAGATTGTAAAATACTGAATATGTCTGTTTACATGTCTGTTTACACACCCTTATTATTAGGGGTGCATCAATATAATTACAGCTGGTATCAAATATTGGTATTAGTGAATTTTTATGAGTACTACTAAATGACTGGGCCAATACTCTACAGGCTCTGTTTTGTCTGTTACAACTTATTAAACTTACAACTTACAACAGAATATTTTTAATGCATATTGTGTACTGTGAAAATTTTTGAAGTATTGGGATATAATATAGTCACTCCATATTGCCCACCCCTATTCAATATAGCATTAATTGTACTACACTCTACTTAACATCACAAAAACTTTTGTGCCCTCCATGATGTGTTCTATTTTCCAACATGCAGCATTACTTTTGTTGAGTAAATCAAAATCAACTGAAAATGTAATACTCAGATAATACTCATATGAAGTAAATACATTTGTATTTTCCACTCACCACTGTCCACATCATTAACCAGTATGTATCTCTTAATCGTTTATACATTAGCCATAGATATTTGCATGATAATGACATAAAAAACAATATTTGATAAAGCTGTCATATATCAAAATGACTATATGAGAAGCGAATAATTATTATTAGAATAGTGTGGAAGAGAAGCTTCATTGCACAAAGCATGTAAACTCATGAAAGGGAAATATTTTGAAGTTTTCTGCTAAGTCTAGTGGTCATTATCTCGCACAGGACACACACTGCACAACAATAACTCAAATTTTGCTGGCAGACACATGTAGAAAGGCAGAATCTGTAGCAATAAAAAAAGAAAGAGAGACTGTAAGAAAGAGAGAAAAAAAGAGTGAAAGAGAGAGAATGAGAGAGAGACAGACAGAGAGAGTGAGAAAGAGAGGCAGACAGAGAGTTAAAGAGAGAGAAGAAAAAGAGAAACAGAACAGTGAAAGAGGGAGAGAGAGAGAGAGAGAGAGAGAAGAAATAGAGAATTAGGGAGAGGCATGAGCCTCTAGAGGCTTCTCAAAGCACATTGATTCTTTTATAGGAGACGCTGCCAGTCCGCACGTACGCCTGAAGCAAGAAGAAAAGGAATGAGAGACAGAGAGCATGAGCATGGGAGGGAGCGAGCAAGCATGTGAGGGAGAGAGTAAGCAAGGGAGAAAGGGGAATAGAAAGGATGAAAGAGAGATGTTTGTTGGCATGCAGATGGGTGAAATTTCATGTCGCTGGCAGTCTAAAATTTCCCGCATTTCTGATCAAAGAGGGGGCAGTGAAAGCACATTGTGAATTTTATGAATACTACCATTCATGTATCTCTCAATTTGGATCTCAGACTACATTTGAAAAAGCTTTTTCTGCTCAGTTGGGTTTGTGATGGGCTGGGCTGTATGGGTACATTTTTGTGTAGTTTCAATGCATATGCAACCAATAAACTACGTATTGCCAAATTACAATCAAAATTATTTTTTTTCTCTTAAAACTTAATTTAGTTCATTTTTGGCATAAACAGTTTGTCAGACATAACGTACAGGTTAATCAGTCAGGAAAGCCTGTACATGACAGAGGACAATCGATTTGGTCATGTTGGCACTCGAAAGGTTCAGACAGCTGTTCTTTAATGCACTGCACAATAGCCAAAGCCCCCAGGCACAATGCCAAGTGTATAAAGTCCCTTAACATTAGGCCATGGAGCAGGAGTGCTGAGTGCCATCCAATACCTTTGAGATGAATTGGAGTGGTGTTTGTCATCCAGGACTAATTATCTAACAGCAGTACGTGACCTTACTAATTGTGGCTGAATAAAATCGAATTTTCACAGCACCACAGTGTCACTGTCTAGTGGAAAGCCTTCTTAGAAGTTTACAGGCTGTAACAAAGGGTGGATAAACCCTCCATTAACACCCTTGATTTCATAAGAAACGTTTGATGAACAGGTGTCTGAAACTTTTAACATACAGTGTAAATATCTGAAAAAAAATGATATTGAGATATATTTTAACTGTAGGTATTTCTTTATATGAATCTGATCATAGCATTACATCAGACTGTGGCTACAAGTAATAATGTATTGATAAACAAATTGACATAATAGTCATCGTAGTAATTTATGTAAGCTATGTAAGCTACACTGAGTCATTGTTGGAAAAGAGATCCATATGCCTAGTGGTGTATTTTCCTGGGTGGTAAATTTGCAATACATTTCAGTGTCACATTTTATATCACTGTCTATGCCTCTTTTCCCCAGTCACTGCAGCTAACACACTCACCCCACCACCCTGTTACTACTCTAGAAGAGCAATTGGAAACACCCACCTGTACACATATACAGCTTTTCTTCATGACCCTTAATCAACATGGAGCCAATTTCTTCAACTGCAATTGTCTGAGAATTTTTTTTATTGCTGGAGTTGCTGATTTTGTTTTTACTCACAGCTAACTACCAGCCAACTCAGAGGGCTGTCTGCAGACATACATGTTTCATTTGAATATCAAAGCCTCTTGAGAAGGTGGCTAGACACTTTAAATGCCATATAAGCAAGTATGTTCTACATACAAACATAGACAGGCCTGCAGTCTGCCTCAAAGATAAAACAATTGGAACATATCCATTAGAATGTTGTTGCATGTTTGCCTTGGCTTTTAGATTTCTGGATTGTGGATGTGTTTCATTTCTTTTTCTTTTTCTTACTCTTTTCTTATTCTTCTTGTGCTTTGCCCCCCAGCCCTATTTCTCTTAGTTTTAACAGAAAAGAACTTACAGCGGTCTTCATTTTTAAAAAACGTGTTTGGCAAACGTTCATTAAAATATCAACAGCACTGAAAAAATGTTTAGGTGTGGAAAAGTACATTAAAAACAGCTATTGCTGCTTTTTGCCACAATATCTATTTACTCATGTTTGCAAACAGCCACATATAAAAGTCACACATAGTTAATCAGCAGTTAAAGCACTATGAAGATTAAAATGAACTCTCTGTGAAATACCTTTCATCTATCGTGTGGGACATTTTGACCTTTTTAAGAATGTTCTAAATCACTTAAACCCGTAAATCAACACTAGTGTTGAAAGAGCTTCTGTCAATGGCAAGAAAGCTCCTACCGAGCAGCTCATTTTGTGGAAGACCAATGGCTGTTAATCACACACTCATAATTTTCCTAAATGTGTCAGAAATCTGACAGGCCCACCAAAACCAGAGTTGAAAGATCAACAAACTCTACTTTAATGCACTTTAAGCACCAGTGCTTTTAATTTATTAGCAATATAAGACAAAAGTAAAAATGGAAGTGACCTTAAGAACTCAAAGGTTTATCCACAATGAAAAGAATAGACAGTGGCAACAACTGTCTTCCACAACTCACCAACACAATGCTTCCATTTACTACAAGGCAAAGCTCTGTTACGACAATCAAAAGACAATATAATCATTTTTTTGATATCTTAATGTCTGCCAAAGACAAACCCATGATGCTTTCTGCTGTTAGGCTGCTTCTATTTCCCTAATCAAACATCTGTTTTGTGATTGTTGTAAAGATGGGGGGGTCCACAAGTCCACTAACAATGTACCTGCACCTTAGCATGTCTAAACCAATGTCAGATCCATCTGACTGTTTCCCTACTCATCAACATTAAAAAGTAATCAACAGGCTGTCTATGTTGTAGCTTGAACAGAAGCATACTCCAGCTTTGCTGCGCATAAAAGGTTTTGTCAGAATGCTTTCTTAAGAAATGCTTAACAAACACTTCATGTGTTGCAGAATTATTAGCAACTTGCAATTTATAACACTTCTAACATGTTTCAGTTTTTTTGGTGTGTACAATTGAAGAAGTTTTACACACTGTGAAACTCCAGGAACACCTGGAGAGGAAGAAAGCTTTCTAACCACTCATAAATTTAGTGGAACCGCACAGGGGTGCAGGAAGTCTTAGCTCATTCCTGAAACTGTAAGCTGAATCAGACTTAACTACTACTTCAACTCAAAGCTAGAGCAATTAAAACAGCTTGAGAACCACAAATCATGGTTATTCCATTTCAGGTTGTAGATGAATTAGTCTCTTAGTAGTAAACAATGGAAAGTTACAATATTTGACTATTCACATTTACAGAAAAAAAATGGAATTTACGGAGAAGAATCAATAATTGTATGAATAACCAAATGCAGAGCAAAATCTTCACTATGTAATTTGATATACTATAAAAATCACTATACTTTTAACATTTCTTTTGGAACATGTACATTTCTTCCAACATAAAGTTAATACGTTACAGAGGTGGATCTTTTAGTGCTGCGTTAACACTGACACAATTTTATTTTAACAGTAGTTTTTGAAATCAATCTTCATATGACCATAAGCTAACTTAGCATATTGCATAGTCCCATGAACATTATCTAATCTTGACTAGGCACATCATACATTTGTGTTTTTTCAAACTTTTTTCAAAGGGGGTCAGATTACACAATATCAAAAAGGGCTGGTCTCTCTTTCCTATTTATTTATTTTTTTATTAATTATCTTTATTTATTAATAAATTATATACACTAATATATTCGAAATATGAAAAAATACAAATGTACAGAACAATTAAGAAACATTTTAAAACTATTAAACTTTCTTTGATGATCAGTTTCTTTGCAGTGACACTGATGTGGTGCTACTGCTGCTGCAGTATTTAAACATCTCAGTGTCACTGCTTAGTGATTAGCATAGCCACCCTGTTGGAGCCATTTAGGTTTCTTTCAATTTTGTTTATTTTGTTTTATTTTTGTTTAAAAGACTGGTTGTACGGTTATATGAAGGGGGGTGGTTGGCGAGGGAGTCAACAGTATTTTGATTTTGTTGTGACCGTTTGTTTATTGTCTTTCTTCAGGTGGCTTGAGCAGATAGTCCATACTTCAGCAACAACAATAAACAAACAAACACCACCCCTATAGTGTTTGAAGTTCCCTCTGGTACCCGCATTCACACAATTCCAAACGATCCGGTCAAAATACTGTTGACTTCCTCGCCAACCACCCCCCTTCATAGAACCGTACAACCAGTCTTAAAACCCTCAGCGCCCCCAAGTGGTCAATTAAACAAAATTGAAAGAAACCTAAATGGCTCCAACACACCCCATAACTGGCTCTGGTCAGGTTCTCCTGTGCCCCTCGTGCCCTGAAGAACAGTTGCTGCTGTGGGCCCAGGTTTCTCTGTCCTCTGTGTTGCGTTGATCCGAGTCCCTGTAATCTGGCAGGGATGGACCATAAAGGACAGGAAACCTTGAAACAGCAGTATGAGCTATTCCTTCAGGCTTCACCAGCTTTTCTCCAGCCTTTTCTTTTTTGAAGCCATTCTGTAATAGATTTACTCTGATGTTTTGGGTAATTGTCCTGCTGCATCACCCAACTTCTACTGAGCTTGACAGCCAACCTGACATTATTCTCTAGGATACCTTGATAAGCTTGGGAATTCATTTTCCCCCTTGATGACAGCAAGTGGTCCAGGCCCCAAAGCAGCAAAGCAGCCCCAAAGCAGCAAAGCAGCTCCCAGCATTGTACTTTACCATTGGGATGATGTTTTCGTGTTAGTATGCAATTCACTTTTTACGCCATACATAGTGCTGCTTGTTCTTCCCGAACAATTCAATCTTGGATTCATCAGTCCACAAAACATTTTCCCAGTAGCACTGTGGAGTGTCAATGTACTCTTTGGCAAATTTCAGGTGTCCAGTGATGTTTTTTTTTTGGGAAGCAGCGGCTTTGTCCTGTTCAATGATTTGCGTATGGTAGACTTATGAACAGAAATGGTAACCAGTTCCAATGATTTCCTCAACCCTTTAGCTGTTACTCTAGGGTTCTTTTTTACCTCTCTGAGCATTCTGCATTGTGCCTTTGGAGTCAACTTGGCGGGGCGCCCACTTCTAGGGAGAGTAGCCACAGTACTAAATCGACCGCTGTCCAAGGCTAATCTAAATCAGATAAGGTGTCATTCACTAAAAAATCTCCTTCGCCCGATGACTCTGGGATTGGCTCCAGCCCTGCCATGACCCCTGACTAGTGGGATAAAGCAGAAGATAATGGATGGATGGATGGATATTAATATTATTTAAGAAGTGTAAGCTAGTAAAATAAAAGACTTTTACAATCACATTTTGAAATAATGCAAAATATAATTTACTGCATTCATTTCCAGGTGTTTAGGCATGGTGTTACACCAGTAAATACTACATACTACAAAATAATGCTAAATGTAAAAAAGAAAGCATAAATAAAACTAGACTAAATGCTATATAGTGCCTAGATATAAACGTAACACTGTATAAAGACTAGATACAGACTGAACACTGCATAAAGATTAGATACATGCTAAATGTTATATAGAGCCTAGGTACAGACTAACTGCTATGTAAAGCCTAGATACAGACCAACAGCTGTAAATATTGTATAGTTAAATTATCACAGTAAACATCTGAGTAATCATGCAGTAATAACTCTTGCTATACCAATAAGGCAGTAACAGTGAGGGAATATCTATGTTAACATGTTTATTTCTTTTGTTCTTTTGCTGCTCAATCTGCTCAATCTTTTGCTGCTCAATCAGTAGCTGAACTGCATAATAATACTTTAATGCTTTCTTCAGGCTTGTCTGCATAGTTGGTCCTCTGGACAGCTCCATTGTAGGCACATTCCAAACATGTTCAAACCACTACAAGACTACAGCAGCAGTGTAAGTCTGCACATTGCATATGCTCCACACACAGAAACCTCACTCTCACCAAGCATATATTTTGGGTTCAAGCTGTCTGAGTCACCTTTGTTTAGCAAGAGTTTGCTAAACAATCTCCAAATAACATAATAATAACAAATAACCTATAAGCTGATAGATGCTTACTAGCCTGTTTTTCAGCCTGTGCTTTGTAAGCTGCCTTTTAACAGGGCTGTAGTGATGGCATGGGCAGGGAATTCACACAGCAAAACTGGCTTCATTTGGGGTTCTTCAGTAAGGACTGCTCACATCACATTTCATGTCTATCTGCAGATGAGGGTGCAGTTCCTAAGAAAAGCTGTTCCTGCTGAAAAGCCATAACAAGTCAACACTTATTTTATTGTGTTGAGATAATATATAGTTGTATAATTAAAGAAGTAACCTAATTCAGTAATATAATGATACAAATAAAAGTATCTTTATATAAATTGGTTTAAATAAAAGAACAGAGGTCAAATAACTGCGTAAGAACAGCAACGTAAAAACAGCAGTAGAACTTCTTAGTAAACCCAGCATCTACGAGTACAGGAACTGAATTTTGCATGTTTCTATTTTCCTAGTTTTATTATTATTCCTTTTGGTTCAAATAAATGAAATGCTAAAGCTCCAAAATGAAAATGTCACAAAGTCACAAAGTAGTACAGACGTTGGCAACAACAAAATATGACATTAAATACTTCATCGGGTGCAGGTGGGGCACACCATGGACAGGTCAACAGTCCATCACATGGCCAAAACACATACGCACACACTCACACCTATGGCCAATTTTAGAGTGAGGATCAACCTAACATGCATGTGCTTGGACTGTGGGAGGAAACAGCAGTACCCGGAGAACATGCATTAGTAGATTCCTTTCCTCAAAAATATACATGAGTAAAAATATTATTATTTGACAATTCTCAGCAGAGTACAAATCTATATTTTACTGAAGTACGTGTATTATAGGCGTATATGTTGAGTAAACTTAACTAATTAGTTCATTTACAGCACTTATGGACTTCTTTGTGAAAACTGCGTTGGATAACGTTGCCCTTTTTTCTTTCACCTTCTTATCTTTTCGTTTTGAAAGCCAGAATTTGCTTTTGGAGGTTGAGACATGACGCTTTACCGTCACTTTTCACGCACAACTCACTGCTAGCAAAATAGGAGGGGGCTCTTTTGTCAATACAGAAACTATGTGGAAGTTTGTCAAATACAAGAAAAAATATGTATTATATATTTTTTTCTATTAACAATTTTAAGAGGTCAATAAAAAATCTATCGTTATCAACTTCTCCTCCAAGATCAGATCCTTCCGGTTGTGAACTTGTGAACTGGCCCTTTAAGGAAGCGGAACTGCGCTACCATAGTGAAGTTAAGGTCGTGAGTAATATGGCGGCGCTAAGGATGGTGCAGTGTGTGAGGACGGCGCTCAGTGCAGCTCACTGCGCCTTGACCAACAGCACTGTAACTCTGAGATTATCCAGTTTACCTCCGCTGTCGTTTCTCGGCTCAAGTCGGGGGATTCGAAAAGGTAAGTGTAGTTATGAGCGGTACATTCACTGCTGTACGTGTAGAGCTCGCGAAGCTTCGCCTGTTTACTGTCCGAGCTCTGACAGACCTCAGAGGTTCTGACGAATAGGGTAAGACTCAGATTTGCTATCAGATTGCTGGAAAAGCTCCACTGCTTGCTTTCTGTAGTTAGGTTCTTATTCGAATTGCCCGTTCAGACTTAAATGGTGCACAAGTTACGTTTTGAACCATTTAAGGCGAAACCGGCAATTCGAATAAGAAACTATAGCTTCAGCCACGTTTTACTTCAGGTTTACGCTCAATACCGTGTCCTTAACGAATTAGGCCCGCAACTGTGCTGGCTACATTGTCGAAATGCATATTTATAGATTACCCTTCTACATAAAACTGTAGGTAGGATATTTTAACAGCCTAAATCACCTAATCAGGGGATAATCACTAATATTTAAATAAATCTTTACTAAATTAATATTAAGATCACAGTAAAACGTTTGAAACCTCAATTTACCACGCGTCACTTATGATACGCGCGTGCTCGTTAGAACCGCTGGCTCGGTAGAAGCCTACACTACTAGCTGCCTCTCAGTAACCACATTTTATGGGAGCAAAAGAAGTAAGCTGTCAAATAATATGCATTAATTATGTTTCTGAAGCCTAAAATTGCTTCAGAAACATAATTGTTTACATAACAAAATGTTTTGGGTATAAAACTGTTGTAGCTAGTTCTTAAATCAATTTTTATTGATATGCACAAATCTTTAACTACCTAACAGCAGACTTGTCCTTCGTAGTGTACATGGGTATTTACTAAATCTGGTTTTAATTTAATGTAATTAAATTAAATGTAATGGAGCCAATCCCAGCGTCATTGGGCGAAGGCAGGGTACACCATGGACAGTTCGCTAGTCCATCGCATGGCCAACACTCACTCACACCTACGGGCAATTTAGAGTGACCAATCAACATGCATGTGTTTGGACTGGGAGGAAACCGGAGTACCCGAATGAAACCCACTCAAGATAACCACTACAACACCATGCTGCCACTCTGTAAACATGTTAATTCATTACAAATTTTTTTAATCTGATATAGACCTTCAGTTAACTGTTTTAAACATACTTCAATACGTGGCCTGCCAACTTCACATTCTCTCAGAGATAGATGAAGTAAACTCTGGACGGTCTTGCCATCTACACTGAAAGACAGCTCGGTCTCGCATCTTCACTAAAGTTTCAAGTTTTCAGTACATGTATTTAAAATGGGAAAGAAACACGGCTTACAGCCTAATTACAGGCCTAACATCACTGAACGCAGTCTAATACACACACGTACCAGAAACAAAACATATGTTAAAAGCTATATGTAGAGCTGTCAAACATGATAGAATTGTTACTAAACAGTCTTTTTATTAAATCTGAAAATTCCTACTGTATTATCACCTGTTCCTCATACCATGTACATGAAACAATGTTATTTTTAAATATGGTGGTCTGATATGATAAAACTCTGACTTGCCTGTTTTATGGGACTTCAAATTGTTGTCTATATATAACCCACGGGGGACACTTCACAAGTTTGCCATCCCATTACTCCAAATTCCTACTGTAAAAGTATTTGTTTCCCATACCATGAGCACATGAGTGTTATTCAGGAACATGGTGGTCTAATTTTGATTTGCCTGTTTTAAATTTTAAATTGTACTTTAAATTGTAGTCTATACAGATCCTGGTGAACATCCCATTGCTTTAAAACAAGCAGAGCTTGTCCTCAATCATGCTTTAGAGTAAGAATAGGACCTTATTAACATACAGAAATAAAGAAATGTGTAAATGTGGTAACACGGGCATATAAATACATGTAAAAATATGGAAATAGATGTATAAATGAACAAATAAAAAATAAATGTAGAAATACTGAAATAAATAAATAAATTGATGTATTTAAATATGTGCATTTATTTATTCATTTATACTTACAGGCACAGAGCTATTCTTGGTCAAGGATACGAGGCATTAATATTTTAGGGGATTTTTTAAACGTATTTGTTGTTGTGATTTTTTTCTGGTGGTTAATTGTCCAGTAAAGTCTAGTAATGCCTTTTCTTGCCTCTCACTTGTTGAAACCAAGCTAATGTCATGGTTACTTCACTTTGACCAGGTTTGATGTGGATGTAGTTACAAAATGATTCACAACTGGACATTACTCACAACTTGTTTGGTTATGTCTGTTTTTCAGTGGTGGAGAAGAAGGAGGGTAAAACCACAGTGGTAAGACTTCCCAGACACATACATTTACATGACTTCAATAGGCATGTTGTTAGCATGTTAGATTTATAATGAGCTTGTTTGTGTTTCATATAGATGGAGGGTGTGACGGTAGCCACTCCAGAGAGCCCACAACCTCCCAATCCAGCAGCAAAGTGCCCTATTTACAGGTGGAACCTACAGAACAAGTACACATACACAGTAAGTGCTGTCACATCATGGGTTAAAGATTTACTTTTACAGTTATGTTATGTGATGGTGAAACAGACACAGGTACAGATAGTTTTGGATTCAGACTTTGTCCAGTTTAAAAGCACTTTCAGACATTTTCTGATCCTGTTACCCTGTTTTGAACTTGATGAATGCAGTGGCTTGCTCTGTGTCTTGGAATGTAATGTACTTGCTGTTAACTTCTAGTACCTTCCAGTCACTGAATTAAAATGGCTACCTTTCTGCCCCTCACTTCATTCTCACCTCTCTACTCCAGTCAGCTATTCTTTCAGACATCCTTGGTGTTCTGAATCCCTATGTTGTGAGCAGCCATTGCAAAATTTTAACTTGTAGTTATGAGGGAGCAGAGCAACGTTATTGGGTTGGCTGAGTTTAGCTTGAACTTAAGTTTTTTTTTTTTGGTGTCACTGTAGTAGTTTCAGCTCAGTCTTGATAGTTATACCAATTTAACTTGTTCAAGGACTGGTTGTGTTTTAGTGTGTATTAGCTGATTAAAGAAATCAGGGGGAACAACAGATTACGTGTGTCTAAAGGAACAACACAAAACTCGTATACCTTTTGTCCCTTGGTGTTGTTTTTTTTTGTTTCTAACTTGGGCTGCTGGATTATGGTTTATGATCATGGTTAATTTTATGATTTGTTTTGTTAGTATAGTATAGTACGTATTTTTCTGTTTCGTGTGCTTTAATCTTTTTTGCTGACCAAAGGCTCTATTTCTGTCATCTTGGCTCCAGCTGAAGTAAAACGTGCCATAGCCTGCCTGGTGAAAGCACATGGCTGTAAAGGAATGGGATACGCTGGACAAAATAAGAGCATCGTTGCGATACAGGATGCAGCATAGTAATGATTTTATCTTGTTTTCAGTTATTGTTGGAAGCCAACAATAATTTAAAATAAACTTTCATTCAAACACAAGGTACATTTCAAATAGAAATATGGTTTGAAGAACTTTAAATGTTTTTTCTTGTTGCTGAATTTATCCCAGATTGCAATAAATGACCCCTCACTTTCTTTTTCACCAAAATAACAAAAACTGATGCCTGCTTTTTGACTCCTTTGATTAACTATAACTACAAATGTGAACCTTTCTGAATGAGGTTTTTACCAAGTAAAGTTTGAGATAATGTGAGTACAAGCAAATAATGCATTTATGATATTATTAACTCAAACACTTTTATCTTATACCATGCAATATCAAACATATAGCACCTCTTTAAATTCTGTACCGAGAATGTAGATAAATACTAAAATAGGTGTTTCAGATGAGTTCCCACACAAATGAGAAACAAATAATGATGAATATATTCTAAATGTTGGAAAACACTCGCATTCTAGATTGTTTTGGTTATGAGGTACCCTGTTTCTTTGTGATTTAGTTTTTTTTCTCCTCTCACTTCTTAACCCACTCAGGATGTATTGCTACTCAGCCAGTTCATCCGCTCAGATGGAGGAATGCTGCCAAGACGTATCACAGGCCTCTGTGCTGAGGAACACCGAAAGATTGCCCTTTGTGTGCAGATGGCCCATCGAGCAGGTCTGTCGTTTTGATTTACTTTTTGACTTCTAATTATTTTAGACACAGTACAAAACATCTACTTATAGCCTCACAGAATTCTGTGTAAAGTTAAGAAAAATTTTATTCTCTAGCTGGCAGATAAATAGGCAAATCGTTCTAGCATTATAGCTTCAAGAATATATTGTTGTACTCTTTGCAAAATACATTTAGTTGATGCAGCAAGTACTATTCCAGTTTATGGTCTGAAACACTCTATGATTATGGGTAGGTAAGAATTTGCAGCTAAGGTCTGTCAAAGTCTGAGCCTAAGTACTATGTAACTACTGTTAGCTTTTGGGGTAGTTTTTTTGGTGGGTACTGGGGAATGCTAAGCATGACTCGGCTAGGACACACATTTCTCTATCTTGGTTGTATGTACAGCACCAATTGTTATTTGTTTACATTTTCTAAAAAACCTGAAGTGACGCACAACTGTGCAGTAGCATGTGCAGTGTTACTGTATAAACAGCAGATGGAAGCAGCTTCACCTTGGCAGCTGTACAACAGACATTAGCAATGCTAAGTTGGCTTTCTAGAATCATCTACATTTTTTTACACCATTAAACACTAGCCAGCCACTTACAGCGTTCAAATGCTGTTGTGTGTGGAGAATTTTTTTAAAATAAATGTAGTACAGGAGTTTCCTGACATAAAGTAGCATTGGTGTAGAGTAAGACACACGGGAGGCCATAAGGCACATGAACAGCCAGGAAGGTGGCAGGTCACCTCGAGACACTGACTGTAGCAATTTCCCACACTGCCTAGGCCAACTTCCTAAAACAGAACACAGTAAGCAGAATAACACATACCAACATTTAAAAATGATTAACAACCTTTTTTCAGTCTTTTGTAGGAAGCTGTGTGCAAACATGATCCTCTGTGCATGGTTGGTACTTCTGGGCTTCACATAGCAAGCCAATAGTAGGTGCTTTAAAAAGTACCTAAAGTACCTGCAGTCATTCAGGACTCCTTAAGTCATAATAATTTAACATTATTATAATATCCTCAAAGTATTTTGTTTTTGTATGCAAGAAAATTAAAAAGCACTTATACACACCATCACGTGCCACATGTTTTCAATAATGGGCACACCAGTTAAGAGACAGAGAGACAGTTTCTTTGGTATCTCAACATTAAGGTTGATTGCTCGGACCACAATACATGTTTCCACTGAGCATCAGTTTACCTCAGTTGAGCATGAGCTCATTTCTGAATGCTTTTGGCGTATGATTTCCTCAGTGACAAAATAGGTTAATTCGGTTAATTTAGTTAGAGTAATTCTGAGCTCATGTAGTAATATCTGTTACCGATGCATGTAATTTGTAATGCAGATAGGTGTCTCAACCACTTATGGTTTTTGACCTTGCTTTTTATAAAGTGATTTTATTTTTAAATACATGACATGCAGGTGACATGCCAACATGGAATTTTTCCACTTTCTCTCTTCTGTACAAAGTAAACTGCATGAAATGCTTGTATGAAAAAAAAAATAGTTTGCTCATTTTTCCTTTTTTACTCCAGGTCTTCTTCCAGACCACAGACCACAGCTCCCTGAAGGACACATCCCAAAACCCAAACCTAACCACCCACTTAACAGGTACTTCTCATATAAATTATGTGGATCTGTTCCAGAAAACAATAAAACAAGAATTGTGGTTGGAAAAAAATAGACTGCAACCAGAGGTTGATGAATCGTAAAAAACTCAACAGTGGAACTCGAAGGTTAATAGTTAAATAGTGAAAGTTAAAGCATTTACAAGAGCTTACAGATTCCTGACTAAACAGCTGTGTGGCCATAAGAAAACCACTTGTTAATGATGCTAATTGAATAAAGTCTTACTAGTGAACATAAACATCAAACTCTGAAGCATTGTAAAATGTCATTGAAAGTCTTAGGAATGTGCTGCAAAAGACTTTTCACTCGCCCATCATCAATACATGATCTCTTCCAAAAAGTAGTGATACAGTAATGCAGAAAAAATAATTCTATACTGTCAGGGGTTCAGCAGAACTCGAGGACAAAGATTAAAATCGTTGTAAAAAAAGCTCACCTTTCTTTTAATATCTGCACACATTTAATCAGTCATATCCACATTACAACAGCTATGAGCTGTCAGCTTTTTGTGTATTGGTTGGGTTAGCTTGTTTGAGAGAAAATCCATGTAAATAAAATAAAGCAGAAAATCATTTATTTATTCACAGCAAACTTGGTCACTGTTCGCATTCTAACATCTTTTGGGGTGGAGATGGGTGAGGTTCATTTTTGAGCTTTAGCTGTGTCTGTTGTCAGTTGGGAGCAACTTCTGACATTGGTATCAGTAGCTAGGATGTTAATCAGCTAATTTGGCCAGATCATGCATGTGCTCCAATTTTTGCAGGCAAAGTTGTTAATCACAATTAATAGTCCCCCAAATTTTCAGTATTTGTGACAGGCCTACCAATATACTGTTTTAAAGTCAATTAATTTATTTTTGTGCTCACCAAAAAACAATGCCATTATGCTCTTGGACATATTTTCATTGTGATTTTTTTCATTGTGAGTTCTGTCCCAGTTTGTTGACAGAGTGTTCTGACTTGTTTCTCCATTGTTTTGTGCAGATACCTGACACGGTACTCTGTGAAATCAGTAAAGCCCATCTACAGGACAGGACTGAAATGGTGTAAGATCCGCATGCCTGTAGGGCACCCTGCTCTCAAGAACAACATCAGATACGGCCCCAGGCCAATTTACACAAAGCATTGACATAGCCAAACAGCAATGAGGGGCACAAAATAGATGGGCCCTACAGGGATCATCAAATTTGAATTTAATGGGTTACTGACTGATAGTCTGTGTACAGGTTATGGTTTTTCTGCACTAGAAGATAATGGGAAACCCCCGAGTTTGAAATAAGACAGCCTCAGTGCCCTGGAAATGAACTCTGCTTGCATCAGCCTTTTTTGCTATCTGCATTCACAATCCTCTGGGTTACTGTTACACATTTCAGCGTTGGTGTGGGTTGTTAGCCTTGTGTTCCCAGAACAAAAAGCAGATGTTCCTGATAATAAACTGTCTCCATATACCTCAGTAAAGCAGCTGCTTTGTGTGTGTGTCTCTGTGTGTATATCGGTGCCTGCATGGCTGACAAAGATATATTATCATACCCTCCTTAAAAAGGAACACTATCAAAATGCATTAACTCCTTCAAAATTTAATGAATGCTGTTTGTTTTTTTTTGGTAATAACACTTTGGTAGTACTTTATAAAGTATTAGTAAACAGTTAACACATTAACAAAACAGGAAATTGTGAGCTGTTTTGTGTAATGAATGTTTTCAAGCTGAAATTAGATCCATAAACCTTACAGTCTGAGCTTTTATAGTATAAATGAGGGTGGGATCACTGTTATTCCAACAATGGGTCACTGTTGTCTTTTTTTATTAATGATTAAAATGTGCTCATGACCTAATTAATAACCGCTATTAAACTCATTCTAAACCATTCATAACCCTGTTATAAAGGAAGTTTTGGGTTTGGTACATTTACATGACAGATTACTAAAGTGAGCAGTCATAGACTGTTTGCTGCTTTTACAGGGACATTTAGTTGTGTTATTTTGCCTCTGTAGGGTCCATTCTCTTCTCATCCTACAGCATGAAAGGCAGGTCCAGGCTCTTGAGTCCATGTCCAGTGTAGAAGTAGCCATGCTGGGAGGTCATGGGCATGTGGATGAATGTCAGGCCATGCCATAGCAAACTCTTGATCACGCACAGTCTGCTGCCTTGCTCAAACTGCAGACTCCATGATCCTAGACAGACAGACAAGCAGGCAGTGTTGGAAGTGTTTGAAGAAGTACAGCTGGATGGGGTAACAGATGTCTCCCAGGTGCAATTTGTAAAAAAGAATGCTCATTAATCCCTAGGAAGATGTACTAATCTTGCTGTTAAAACTTTATGCTATGCCAAATTTTGTGAAAGTCTAAGAAATACTACAAAAACAGCATGCTGGTGAACTGTAATGACTTGTAGCTAATAAGCTGGCCTTTATGTCCAGTTGCATTGCACTGGGGGCTGTGTACTGATTAGCTGCTACTACTCCTCTCTTGAAGTGTATCTGCATTCTAGTTAAAGAGCTTATTCTAACTGAATCTTACCCACTTTTTTGGAATGCAAACACAGCTTGTTGTGAACCTGTATTGTTTTTATGATGTCATGAAGCTTTTATATTCCTATTCAATCTACAGCAATTTTGCTCCTCCCTTTCATGCTGAAGTTATAAGGAGTGTTTCAGCTCGGACTACCTTTTAAAGAAGTACCATATACGACAGAAAATCAGAACAGAAAATATTTATCATAAACATGCCACAGCAACACATATGAGCATACAATGATAAGCCAAACCATGGGTACCAATGAAGTGAAACAGATTTTAGTTAATTTTAATTTTAGATTTTAGTTAAAGCAATAGTTATTCTAAAAACAAAAACGAATGGGAAATGTTGTTTTTGTGTGCCTTATGTGGGGTCTGAGCATTGTTTATGAAAAATGGACAATGGCACATATTCAGAATTCTGGATGACTGCTACCATTGTTGTTAGCTATGACATAATTTTAAGCTTTAAATACTGTATGGCTAATAAGCATTCTTTGTTCCTATTCAAGCCACTGAATCTGACAAATGAAAAATAAAAAAGACAACGATGAATGTTACTATTTATGTGACACATTCTACTAAACTAAAGACCACTACAACACTGTTTTAGTAAATCTGCTTAAAAATGGTGCTTCATTTGTTTCATCTGATCTCTGCAGTCTAAAATAACAGGATGGATGATAATCACAGTAATAGAGTTAAAAGCTTGGCTGTATTATATGCCTAGCAAGAGACTGTGGCTTCTTTGCTTTCAATACAGGTCAGAGAATGTCAATACTCACCTCAGTCCTGCTATGAGTTCCAAACATAGGTTTATCTCCATTCATTCAAATAGTACTCAAACAACCAAATCATTTGAGAAATTTAATTGCTCAAAAATAGCTAGGGCTTAATAGCTAACTAGATTAGACAAGCCCTGGTTTAACGCCAAACTGAAGCACCTGCGGCAGTCCAAGGAGAACACATTTAGGAGTGCTGACTGTGCGCCCTAGTACAAGGCTAGGAACACATTGAAAAGAGAGATCAGAGCTGAAAAAAAGAGCTACTCCACCAAGCTGAGCAGACTGATGTCCACAAACGAGCCTTCAGCCGTCTGGAAATGTCTACACAACCTTTCAGGCTACAACGACCCATCCACCAGACAATGGGGGGTTGTCAGCTGGCTGATGACCTAAACACTCTCTACTGTAGGTTTGAAAAGCCCAGCTCCACTCAACAATACAACACCACTTCACACCCTTCTGAATCTCAGCCACCCATACAGCCTGCCCTGAAATCTGTGAAGCAGACGTGCACCGACTCTTCAAAAAACAAAGAGTGAGGAAGGCACCATGCCCTGGCGGAGTGTCACCCTCCTGCCTGAGGAACTGTGGAGTCCAGCTTGCTGCAGTTACGCAGTTTGCGTATGGGGCAAACAGGTCTGTGGACAATGCATTGAACATGGGACTTCACCACATCCTCCAGCACCTCGACCGTCCAAGTACATATGCAAGAGTTCTGTTTTTGGACTTCAGCTCTGCCTTCAACATGATCATCCCTGGACATCTACACACCAAACTACACCGCCACCATAGAATCTGTCCTCACCGCATCCATCACAGTGTGGGGCAGCTCAGCCACCAAACACGACACTCACAAACTGCAGAGCATCAGCAGGTCTGCAGAGAGAACCATCAATGTGAAGTTACCCTCCCTACCAGACCTGCACATGGCCAGGACCAGGAAGCGGGCAGAGAACATCGTCCGTGATCCATCACACCCTGGATATCACCTGTTCCAGTATCTTCCCTCGGGTCGGCGTTACAGCCAGTTGAGGATCAAGACCTCCAGACTACAGAGAAGCTTCTTTCCACATGCCATCACACTCATGAACAGCTAAACATTACAACACTACATTTTGAATACAGTCTACTACATACATACATACTACTCTGTACATAAATCCTATCCAGATGTTCTCTCACTCTTCTTTCTCTGTACTGCACTTTTTTTATCTGATAGTGTCTCAGAACACCAGGTACTACCGTCTCAACCAGTGACTCTTCTGTTCTCCATATTTATATCTATTTAATTCAGTCTGCACTGTCCTTTACTGCTGCACTCAGCACTTTACTTTAAATATACAACTCTGCACATGTTTAATTTACAGGTGTGTCTGTGCTTGTGTGTGTATTTCTGTGTGTGTGTGTGTGTATAGGAGGATGGCTAGGTTGGGTGTGTTTGTTCTGTACTGTCAGTTACTGTGCACTGTGAGCAACTGTAACCAAAAACAAATTCCTTGTATGTGTAAGCATACTTGGCCAATAAAGTCTGATTCTGATTCCTGAAAGAAACTGTACCTTGACTGAAAATTAAATAAATTAAAGGTGGTCTCTGATTTTCGTACTGTAATAGTCATGAGTATTGTAATCGTCATGAGTTATTCCAACAGGTATAACTAAAAACACTGGAATGCAGAATTGTCAAAACTGCTGGAACAAATTATATCATTCTGCAAAGTCACACTGTGTTCCATTACACTGTAAAAATGGATCTTTGGATCTCTGGAACTTTTGGCAGCGGGAATCAAGACTATCCAATATGATGAGTGATGACTACCAATATGTGCCATTTTTAATACTTGAAATCAGGGCCAAGCTTTTGTCTACTCCATGGATGATTTAGGACTTTAAAACATCCTCTAGAGGCTCATTCTATGTTGAGCAAAACATACCGATAAAAAAGAATTCTACAACTGCAAGTCTGAAACAGCCTTCTATAATGGGTCTCTGCAAGTGCGTAGATTAGCTTTTGACATTGGTGGGGACCTGTGAATCTACCCCCAACAAAGTTGTAATCACAGAAAAAAATATCTCTCTCAATGTGTCACTAAAAGTACAAGACCCCCTTTTTTCATCCAGATATTGTTGCCACTTTTACACCAATAAGCAGTGAGTTTACATCTAAAAACTTATTAACTTTACTTCAGCCATAGTGCAAATAAAACAGGTCACATACATCAGGGTTAATACATGGATAACATGCATATCCTGGAGCTGTTATCCCCAAAGCCAAAGTAACAATCCCAGAAAAAAATACATCTTTCTTAATGTCTTGGTTAAACTACAAGGCATTTCAGCCAGTTTCAAACCAGTAAAAAGTGAGTTTACATCTAAAGATTTATCAATACTACTTCAGCAGTAGTGCAACTGACATATTAGCATTAATAAAAGTAAGAACACTGCGTGTTATTCATGGCTACAGATGATTTAAGCCTGCTGTATGCTGTGCACCAAAGCCTAGCATTGCCATTAATGTTATTATGATGGACTCATTTCATTCGGAACCTGACATATTTCTTTGAAAAATAGCTCATGTCTACTATCTTCTTTTTTGGCTGCCATCCTCACTCGCTTTTGACACCCATTTGTCACCCATGTTGCACATGAGTCTTACACAGTGAATCTCATATAACTGGAAAGTTTTTCTTCAAGTTTTGGAGCTGCTAACAACCAAACATATCCACAGAGTCTCACGTGACAGCAGGGAAAGACACAGCCAATCACACTGGCCATATGTGTTATGGGGAGGCAGGACTCCTGTAGAGAACTTGATTTAACTCTTTTTGCACCTCTAGGTTAATGAAACATTGACAGATCAGATTTTTTGGAGGGGATCAAATTATTGATGGAGACAATTCAATAATTGCTGGATATTGGTGGTGACTTACGAACTTCTACGCCCTTGGATCTCAGGCCCAATACTAGCCCCTACTTTAAGCAATTGTTAAAACAGCAAAAGTTATTCTAAGGTGCGTTTGATGTTGGGTTTCAGCAGTCTTGCTGGCTAGACAGACTAAAATCTGAATGTAAAGAAGAATAGAGTCTTGGTTGTCTCCCATGTGACCAGCAAAGTTGTGAGAACCATCGAAATATGTGGGAAAGAAAAATGTAATTGCTTGTGCAGAAGATAGTAATCTCGTGACCATGCCTCTTGAGGAAAAGAAAGCATGAACACATGAAGAAAGAACAAGGGAATCACACACAACTACGTCTCAGAAGCCCTTTGGGCTTCGGTTCCGGTTTAGGCACTCGCCAGGTCACATCAGTTAGTATATGGGAGAGGTCTAGCTTCAGAGAGGAAGAATGCACAGGCTCACTAATTAAATACATGTTAACACCATCATCACAATGCTGAAAGACCATTTGACTGTCTGTATGATTTGCTGGCATGACTTTGAATTACACAGTGAGAGTATTAAGGATGCATATTTGCCTTTAGATAAGCTATTAAAAACACTCTTACATGAAGATAAACATAATCGCTGCTCATACATGAAGAAACCTTTGAATCACCTTTGGGAATGTCATCATTCAGAGGATACAGAAAGTCAACAGACGGGTTCAGATCGGCCATTTCCAAAATGCTTTTGTTGTTCAGGTTCTTGGGCTCAGAAAAGTGTAGATAGTTCTTCAGCTTTACTACCTCAGAGGGGTTCAAGCCTGAGGACAGAACACAGGAATTAAGGTGAGGTTTAAAAGAGGTTTGCCACATTACTACTGATAGTAAGGTTGTGTAAGGGGTAAGTAGTGCATGGGGTCTGTCCATCTGGCTCTGTTTCTTTTTATAAGACAGTCTCCAACTAAACTCCCAACTAGTGTTAACAGGGAACAGAGATTTTAACTTCAACCTTGTGCATGAGAATCATTTTGGTGTTCCCTGAAGAAATCTTTCAAGGCTTACTGTCAGGACTAATACAGAGACAGCTGCATCTCATCTCTGAAAGTAAACACATGCACACACACACACACACAGTGGAAAGAAGTGTTGTAACCATACCCTCAAAGCAGCGGTTCGTCTGCACGGTGCCATGAGGATTCTTAATGTATGCACCGCGTGGTACAACAGCCACCTCTTTATCAGTGATAAACACAGTCACAGCCAACCTCTTTTCTTCATTTACTTTCACCTACAACCAGATAAAAACATCATGTTTATGGTCTGTCTGCAGTCCATGTTCAGAGTAGATTAAACTCCTTCTTACTTCAAATCCTACATCAAAACACTCCATGTTCCAAACTTGCAGTGTATGTTCATTTAAGTGTATTTATCACCAAAGATTATTTTCTTGTTTGCCTTACTTAGTGCTTTAAGCAGAGTCTACTATGCATCATTCCAAGCTTTTCTAATTCAGGTAATAAGGGGAGAGTGGCACATTCGACCAAATTTTATTTTTTGCTACATAATTTTTAAAGAATTTGAGCAAATTCTTTGAAACTGAACGAGTTTCCAAACTACATATAAATATATATTTATGAAAAAAAAATATCATAGGCTAAAATGGAATGGATCAAATGTAGTACACTTCTTTTCTATGCAGTAAAAGAGCTGATATCAGAACAATACAATTAAAATGAATTTTAAAAAGTACATTATTTGTTTATGATATGTTCAAATGAACTGTTTTGAGTTTGTATGGAGGAAATATGGACTGCGCTCATTGTTTATTTCGGGAGGTTTAGTTGTAACACTGCATTGAAACTAACCCCTCATGTAGAAACTGTATTTTTTATTTTTTAATCACATGAAAAGTTAATTTTATGTGTTTAACTACGTGCTCAGAAGTGCTTTATCACCCTCCAGTGGACTGCTGAGGAATGGCGCTACCAGAATCTGTCACAAAAGTGTTGAAAAAGAAAAAGAAGGCAGAGCATGGCAAGACAGGCAGCAAGGACTGCAAAGAAAACAGCACAAGAAGGTACAGCATTAGAGTCCAGTTGAAGGGTGGCAAACGAGCAGCAGCCAGAATTCTGGGCTGGGCTTTAGGATGTGTAGCGAGCAGCAGCCAGAATTCTGGGCTGGGCTTTAGGATGTGTAGCGGGGTGGTGGCGCAGTGTTGGTGCCTACCATTAAGCAAAGAGCATTAAAGGAGACCTGCCTGCTATCCTGCTTAGTGGTGGGTTTTTTACTGTTGCCATGTTGAATAAAGAGCACTTGTTAGTGCAATGTTTTCTACATCTTCTTTCTTTGCTAAGATGTTACAATATTCATGTTTTGTGTACTCTACTATAATTTAGTGTACTAGAAAACTAAATGTGAAATTCTGTGTGGGACACTGAACATGTATTTCAGTTAAGAACTATTGCATAGGTGTCCAGTTCTTGGAGGTCCTTAGGCCAGCCCAGACAGTAATGTCCTAGCTCAAACGCTCCTAATAATCTAAAGTTACCAGGATCAGTGGGTGTGTTAAGCAGGAAAGCACAAAAAACAAAACAAAAACATCCTCAAGACCAAAACTGGTAGTGCCAGGATTCAATATGTGTCAATGTATTCAGCATCTTTCTTATGCATTCTTCAGCCTTACCATGACTTCTTCCTCCACACTGTCATCTTCTTCTCCCTGCTGCCGAGGTTCTGTGTGCTCATATTCGTGTGATGGGTCACCCATAAAACACCCCTTGGCTGCCACTGCCACCTCTGCTATCAGGGCATCCGTGGCAGGAAGGAGCAAGTGCCAGTCAATGCAATTAAAACTAGATGAGAAAAAATGAGAAGAAATAGAAACATTCTACCAGAATTTTGTAGTTTTAGAGGAACTGTAGCAAACCGTATTTATTCCCTCTGCCAGCGTCCTCTCTCGGCCGTTGTATGAAATACAGCATAGCTACAAAAACTAAAGACATTTCTTACCTGTACAAACACTTTTTGTCGCTCATTTCATCCTCTCCAATTCCCTGAGCTATATAATAATCACTTTTTATTCCTAAAATCTTCCCCCAGAATAAAACGCGACTGAATTTGTAGTTTCTCTTGAGAATGACCAAAGAGGTCTTAAGGGCTGCTCTCTGCTCGCTTGTCAACGTGAGGCCGTTCCCAGGCACTAAATCCAGCGAATAGTGTAAAGTATTTAAATCCATCTCGACAAAATTATAAATACTTCTTTACAAAAATGTATGCATACACGCAAGTGGTTAGCAAACGTCTGCTTAGCTAGCCAGCCGTATTTTCCTTGTTTGCTCGCGGTTGCCAAGGTAAACAATCCTCTTGGTTACTTGTTGCCATAGCAACAGTCTACGGAAATGGAAATGGAGTAGATGGAAAATAATCATAAAAGTGTTTTTAAACTTGTCCTTTGGGCAAAATAGTTTTGTATGGTTATTCGCACCAGTGCTGCACATCGGTTCTTAGTTACCTCTCTAGCTCAGCGGAAGAAAAGCGGACATTGTGATTGATGGAGAAGTCCACGTGTGAAGATGTCAGCGCGCTAAAAAGACGTTAAGCCAAGGGTGTCAAACTCATTTTCACCAAGGGCCACATCGGCATAATGGCTGTCCTCAAAGGGCCAGATCTAACTTATAAATGTAACAAAATATAATATAAAACGAATGTAACTACTCCTTAATGTTAAATAACTCTGAATGTATTACTTATTCAATTAAAACATTACAGTTACATGGAAAAAAATATGTTTGCTTGTTGCTCTGTTATAATATAAATCCTTTTAATTTGTCATGTTTTGAAATCCACAAACTCCATCAATCAAGGATCAAACTATTCAAGTGAATAAAAAATAACATCAAACACAAGTTAAAATATTAACTTTGATCAAAACGTTTGACATACTGGACATAACTCGGTCAGCGATGGTGTTTCTTGACAAACTGACATTTTTAAAAGTGTGATCTGGTCGGGACACACCTGCGCACAGACCTTCAAAAACACTCCCTCTGAAAAACACTTTGAAGCACGGGCGATTTCTTCAGCCACAATAAAGCTAGCTTTCACTGCAGCATTGTTTTTGGCTCTGGCTTTCGTGAACAGATTCTGCTGCGACTTCAGTTTGCCTTTTAATTCTTGTACAATCTGTTGCTTTTCTTGAAGGCTAGCTTTGCCGTACTTAGCTCCGTGCTTGGTGTCAAAACGCGGGCCACATAAAATGGGGTGGGGGTCAGACCCGAGTAATTCTCGTGTGTAGTAGACAACAGCCTCCTTCCTAGACACATTCTACGTGTGGCTCTGTACAGGGCCAATTTTTGGACCAGAAGACAGATGGGTGGAAAGGAATGGCAGGAATACAGGGGGATGAAGAGGCACAGGGGAAAAATTATTTTGTTGGTGTTTTTAAGCAACAGTCAGAAGCCCACAGCACTTTGTGGTCAGAGACATACAGGACTAGTCTAAATTTTTTAAGACCCATGAAAGTGAACATACAGTGTACATCAGAGGCTACACTTCATGGACTAACTGGCCTTCTGATCATGAATTTAGTCTTAGGAGTGCTGTCTGTCTGCCATTTGTCTACATAAACCTTGCAATGTGCAATAAAACACTGGCAGTTTTGCAAACCTCCATCAAGGAGTTTTTTTTTTTCAAAATCCTTTCACACTGATGGTGAATGTGCTTAGTCCCACTGTAACAGGTCTGGAGTTCATGGCATGTTGCTACCACCAAAAAAGAATATTAAAGACCGCCACTGTTTTCATGGAAATAAATAAAGGGAGAGATCAGAGGGGAACGTGTCCTTTGGGATCAGCTAGCAAAGAAATCCGTCATAGGCATGCAGGGTTATGAGGTCAGATCCATCAATCACAAGTCGGATAAAGGACAAAAACTAGCATCCTGCCAAAATGCCAAGATACGTTCCCATTCAGAGCTACTCTGTAGACACTAAAACCTCAGTTTCCCAGCAATTAATGGGACTTTACTATATGTTTTACGTAAAGGAAAGAATAGGAGGAGAAAATGAATATATGTGTGTTGGACCATTTTGAAATATCCCACGGTCAAAGCAGTACCCCGTCCAACCGTAACAACAATTACGAAGCTCAGGCATTTCGACAGCACACTGATTTAGGCCAGCTGGAACAAGGCTATCTAAGGAGCGTGTTGAACTGTGAGGCAAACTCAAGTCTACAATAGAGTGCAGATTTTAAATGGGCCATATTAACAGCACATGTTTTCTAGGAGCAATATTTCAGAATCAGGTCTTATGCTTTGGAAACCTAGAATGTCAGCATGAGCCAGAAAAACGCAGGGACCAGATCAATCTGAGGCCCTGTCCCAACTTGGACACTTGCAGTCCTTATTAGCAAGCCTGCAAGGTTCACAAGTCTAATGTTTTGTATCTGGTGCACAAAAGTGTCTTCTATGTGTACTCAGGGCTCTCTTTGCCCATACGGCTACAAGATATTATTCCAATATGGAACTAATATGGAGTTGTCCTGTTGCAGTTTCTGATTAGTATTTTCGTGGATGTTTTGAATCAATATATTCTTGTAACAGAAATGTAATTTCTTAATTACTCTTTATTTCTGACTATATGTCTATTTGTTAATGCAATCCCTACTGTGGCTACTTTATATATGTACATAGAACTTTCTCACTCTTATTATCTGTGGTTAATAGCTCTTCTGTAACGCTCCTTATTTATTTTATTCTGTGTAATGTTTGTTTATTATGTTTATTAATGTATGTCTTATTTGCAGTATGTATAGTACTGTGACGCTGTAATTTCCTTCGGGATCAATAAAGTTTTATCTTATTTTATTAGCAACCCCGTTTCAATCTGTTCCAGTCCAGTGTCTGTAAATGATTTAGTTTGCCAGACAAATGAGTAAAACCCTGCTCAGACTGGAGTTAACATTGCAAAACCAAAAAATCTACACTGTGTTATTACATGCTGTGACATTTTACATACTCCACTGCCTAAAACTCCTGTGTTGTATTGAAATGGACAGTTCCTTTAATGAAAGCCACATCAGTGTAAATGCAGTCATTCATAAACAATCAAATACATTTATGTAGACAACATTTATGTAGACCACATTTAATAAAAGTAGCCAAAGTACTGACCTCTATGAAGCACCAAGTGATAGCTGTGTGAGCAGACTGAATGCCATTAATTTGAACAAATTGCTATCTTATTGTTAAGTTTAATGTAATAGCCATTTGCGGGTCATGCCTGCTGATCGCAAAACTAAATAACGATCATGGCCTAAAACTCGAACTGGACCTTTCTGTTGACTTGTGTGTTGTTTATATGTATTATTTGGGGCTTTAGAGAGTTATTTGCGGCAGTGCATATGCACCATATTTTGGCATGTTCTTACTTCTCCTGACTCAGCAAGGCTCTAATGCACACTAATATGTGGTGTGCTGCTTTAAACAATGTGAAGGAGGTCATTGATGCCTCTGACAAGCTCTGTTTCAGTGCAATGAAAAGAGTCTGAAAGCTTGACAACTTGCTCTAGAACTTTGCTCAGGAAAAGATTAGTTTCAAGCAAGCTAGTATCAAGGACAGCTTGGGATGACAGCAGTTTTTAGAAACTTGGAAACTGAAGCTGAAGATTTAAGATTTAATTACTTACATTTGCATGCAGATTATGGAAAAATATTTTTACGGCATATATATCTGCCAAAATCTTAATGTGATGTTTTTTCAATGATTTGATTAAAAACCAGTAACTTTGTTAGCAAGCTAAGCTTATTATAAAGTATAAACTACTGCAGACCTGTGTATAACATTACAGTTGTCTGGTCAATTTAATATACTGCAAGGGTTGCAAATAGTTATTTTGTTCATATGCAGCCTTACTCAACACAGGTCTCTTATCCAATATTCCTCTGCAATTGAAATTGCAGTTAGTTGCTTTTAAACTGATGACACTTGGCCCAAGGTCTGCACAATGTTGATGTCACCAAAGTGCTGACTTAAAGGAAGACTGCAAGGCATAGGGCACTATTTGGGACAGAGCCTTAGCTCATCAATGACTTTCTCTTCTCTTCCTTGCATCTGTTTTTGATAGCTGAAGGGCACAGCCACCTTGATATCTCAGTCAGTTCCTGTCTTTTATCATAATGTAAACATGCTAAGCTGAGACTGAACAGCAAGAGTTTTTTTCTTGTGATCTTTTTATTCCTGTGTTCTTTTCTTTCTTATGACACAGTATGGCCAGACTAGTCCATGAACACAGACACAATCAACAAACCAATTAACCAAATTTTGCTGACAACTGCAATTAATTAAGCAACACAAAGACATACCTAGGCTTGATTATACCTAGGTCCTGTTGGATCACTTATAGAATATATAGAACCTGTCCAGTAGACTGAAAGGTCTCAGCACACAACATGCTATGCTGCTATCAAAAGTCATTCTGGAAGAGACGAGAAAAAAAGTTAGTCAAATATGTCTGGAAAAGGTTCCAAAGTCATCTCTAAGGCTCTGGGACTCCAGCGAACCACAAGAACATAATCTTCAAATGATGAAAACTTGGAACAATTGGCTCTTCCAAGAAATGGTGGCCTACCATTATAGATCCAAGAGCAACAAATCATCTAGGAAGTGACAAAAGAACCCAAATATCGAAGGACCTGCAGGCCTTGGTTGAGTCAGATAAGGTCAACTTTTATGATTCCATCATTAGAAAGATACCAAGCGAAAACGATAACAGTAAAAGAATCCAAAACAACCAATAACCAGTAGGAACATAAGGGCTTTTGCTGTTTCAGGGTCTGGGCCACTTGCCATAATTGGCACAACCAACTATTAAGCCTAGGGGGTGATTACTATTTGAAAACCTTGTTTTGTGTTCTCTTTGTCTTGTATTGATTTTTTTGTGAGGATCTAAAACTATTCTGTGTAACAAAAGTTAAGGAATCTTTCACTGCACTGTTTCATATTACACATTTTTGTAAGTTAGACTTTCACTGCATTTTACAGAAATCAAGGATGGCGCCTGAACACAATACAGCTGGCTTTATTGGCTTCTAAACATGCATGCACAAAAAACAGCTAAGTAACCGAATAGCCACTAAATAGTTCTAGGAATGCAATGATTGCCAGTGGCCTTTACACCCAGAGCACATTACAAATCCCAGAATGCCTCACTTTGTGGTCTGGGCCTGCTGCCACATGAGGCACCCTCATTACCCCTAGGTCAAACACACTCACTCATCTAAATTAGAGTTTGCGGGCTTTTTAAATGGTACTGTATAGTGTTTTTTATTCATCTTCTAGTTATTGCTTTACTGAGGCTATAAAATGTTCTGAAGCTCTTAAAACATTGTCACTGGCTAAGCACATATGCTATTTCTGGATATTACATCTAATATGGATTAAATCTGTTTAATAAAATATTCAATCATTGTACAGGCTAAAGTTTTATAAGGTTCCCCACCTAAGGTTTAGACAAGGGCTGTTCAAGCAAGGCATTCCAGAAACAGTGAACAGAACTAAAATACATTAGGAGGGAGGAATGGGCCAAAATATCTCATTAACCTTGTGCAAACTTATTTGCAGCTAGGAAACAGTTAATGGATGTGATTGCTGCTAAAGGGGGATCAACCAGTGTAATTCAAGGGTTTACTTCATATAAACTGCATTGTGTATGTTACTTAATGTGCCCAATAAAAGACATGTCAATTACGCGTGTTGCATGTTATTAGTAATCAATGTAGAAATCCAAATGGTAATTCCAAAGGGTTCACTTACTTTTTCTTGCAAATGTAATTCATTTACATGACCATTTTTCAACCTTGTTTTGTCGCCCAAGCATTCCAAAAGCATCTTGGTATTAAGTGTTCAATGTGATGCTTGTTTAATAATCTTTTTGTGCTGAGATACTATCAGTACATAAACACTGGCTTCCAGGCCCTCAAGACATCCAGGCCCTGAGGTAGAAAAGCGGCCCCAAACCCTACAGAATACTAGCTCCTTTAGCTGTGGTCCCTCTTAAGCCTTTATTTAAAGAAACACCATTCTCACTTACATAAATTTGAGCAAAGGTAAGGCTGGCTGCAAGGTTGCAAGTTTTATGGGCCACAAAGATGCCAGAACTGAGTAGAGCAACCATATAGCACGCCTTACACCCAAGCCTTCCATATACGCACCAACAGTTCTCCTGTTCTCAGCAAAAAATAAAGCATTTATCCTGAATCGGCTTGTTAGCACAACAGTTGGGGGCTGCAGTTCTGCAGGATTTAGTGGTGCTCATTTAAGAGGCTTTTGCTCTAACACCACTAATTAGCGAGGGTATTGCGCGAGCAGAAGTGTGTCAACAAATACATGGCGCCCAATGTGACCAACCCTTGTTCATTCACACAAAGCTGAGAAAATCATGGTTCATGAGACCAATTACACATTTGTTAAACCTGCTTAGCAAATCTGAAGCTGTTTCTACTTGAATACATAATTTATGCACATGAGAACAACTACATACACACAGTCTTCTTTCTGGTCGAAAAAAAGGTCAGCTACTTATACACACCCCCACTCATACATCTGCTCTCCCTTCAGCCAATTATTTTAAATCCCAGTCTTTAGGACAAAGAACACAGACAGCAACATGCATATACAAAGACACACATACTCACAAAGAATCCGGCACAAAAAGACATCCTAGAGCAACAGTGCCATCGAGTGGTGAAGATTTTTCTGTGTCACGCATCCAGACAGACAAACGTGTCCATACGCACGTGCGCACTCTCTTAACTCACAACATGAACGGAACTGTTATTAAATGTTCAAGCTGTGTACTTGTGTAAAAATATGTACAAGTGCAAAGGTGAAATACAAAATCGTATCAAAGGCAGACTGTCAAAGCATTAAATATGCACATTTGAGTAATTATAGCACAACTACATTCCTTTTTACAAGGGCATGAATGACTTTTGATTGATTACAGTGATCATGTGTTAACAAATTACATTACAAAATTCCTATAATCATTATTTATACTGATCAACAAGTTGTGTCTAATGTACCCGTTTATCCTGTATCCTGTGTATCCAGTCTGGCATAGACTGAGCTTTAAGTGCTTTATCCAATCTGGCTACAGCACGATAAACAACAGTGATTATTTGGCTTCTCTTCCTTGGCAAAAGATCTTTAAAAAAAGGCATTTGGGGAGCTACATTTCTGATACACATTTGGGCTTGATTAGAATGGTGTTAGATATTTGGCAAGTTGGCTTTGTTTCTGAGCAGCCCCAGAAGTGTCAGTCCAAAAGCCAATGGTAAAAAAATACTTTCCCTATAGGTCTTTTAAGTATCTTCACATTTAGTGTTCATAAAAGCCCTTTATTTGATGGTCTATTTTGATCTGTGTTAGCTGTGTTAGGGTCATTTGATCATAGAGGTCCCTCAAATTCACACCACGAGGTAAGGAGTGCCTTTACATCAAGGACAGAGTACCCTAGTAACAAAGACCTGCCTGAACACCATCTGTTTTACCAGTCAGTGCCTATAGTTAAGATAGGTACTGTTGGCTGCCTGAAATCAGGTAACTGACAAGAGGTGTTAGATATCTGAGACCCGTGGCTCCTCTTCAGTACTGAGAAAAGCTGGGCTTGTGTCCGTGGTGCCATATGACAGGGGAGGGCTGACCCGGCTGGAGGGAGGGTCATGGTTTAAAACCTTAGGAAGGTACACCTGTAAAAAAGAAACTCTATTAATAAGTGCTTTTTCACTTTCACTAGATGAATGTTTAAGTGAGTATGTTTATGGCTTGGGTAACAAGGATGTCTGGTTATTAAATAATGGTTTCTGGTTTGTTGTGTGATGGCTCCATCACTTGTCTGTCAGCAGCGACTATCCATTATGAGGTGCGATAAAAATTTTATCATCTTTCTTCCAGATGACACTGTTTATAGTGATTTAAAGGTTATGATGTTGTCAATACAGTACATTGTTATGGCAATGATAATAGACAAAGTATTTGTGTATCTAGTTGATCAAATTGTGAAAAACAAATTAAAGAACTGTGGGGCTAATGGTGGGTAGTAACTTTAGCTACTTACTTTTTTATTTTTATAAATAATAATTCTTCTTCATAAACCACAATACATTTTATACAAAGGTAATGTGATGTGTAAAATCTCAAAAAGGAATTAAATGAAAATATCACTAGTAGTGGAAAAAGCATTTTTATTTTTAAGTATACTAAACATCAGTACATTACTTTGACTCAGTCAGTTCACTTGTAACTTACAGAGGTTGAGGAATTTTCTGAAGCTCCATCAGAGTCTTCACCTTCTTCTTCAACCTACACACCACACACACACACACACACACACATTACCAGAAAAAGTTAACTGGCTTAGAATAAATGTTTTTATGGAACACCAAACAATAAATAAGTAACTTACCTGTTTAATTTAAAACTAATAAAAATGTAACAAAAACGAATTACTCGATCGCCCAAGTAAACACGTATATTTGAAAATCTTAATGTCCACGTTTTATATCCACATAAATTAAGCTGTTCCTGTCCCCAACAGTAACTTAACCTAAAAATTATATACAATATACAAGACATAACCTTCCACACAGCTAAAGCTGAGTGATATGGCAAAATATAATCAATCACAAAAGACATTTTAATCATACACTATATGTATAATGACATTCTGACACACAGACACAATGCACTAGTAATGCTACTTTAAAAAGTACAATATTTATGTCAGTGTTTCACACACTGTGGCACTAAATCCATTTAAAAGGAAGTAATTATGTTTTTTTGTAATGAAACATGAAGTTGTTCGGTGCAAATGACATCCACAATATGCTGAGAAAAGCATATTATTTATTGTGATTTAACTTAATAGCAATAAAATATCATCACACTACCCAACTTTGCAAACAACACACACAGAACTGCATTAGGATAATTAGCTTACATTGTAGTTGTGGGGACTGAGGTACTTGAAGTGGCCGAAGCAGGTGTAACTAATGCCAATAAAAATGGTCACACACAGAACCACCAATGTAAAGAGCGAGGTTTCAGTCTTGAATCCTGAAAAACAACAACACACACACACACACACACACACACACACACACACACATACAAACTTGTATTACTATTGAGGCTATTAGTATTGTGATTATTAATAGCTTAGCATTAGTCAATCATTTGATGAATGCATTTTACCCGTCCTCAAGACAGAGAAGAAGTATAGCCAAAACAGGCAGATGATTGGTGCAGCAAGTGTTTGATTGACAGCTCCCAGGTGTACACGACGGTCAAGGCAGGCAGGCAAATAAGCAAAATACAGATTATGTTTGTCCACCAGGTGTTTTAAGATCATATACAGAAACCCTGCACACACACAAATTATTAAACATTACAATATGTTTATATACAATACAATATATACAATCTGACATACCTTCAACAGAGCTGTTATCACTTTATTTTCATCTATTAGCTAAATAATTGAGGGATATAAAACTGTGTTATGATAAACACATGAGCTTTTTCTGCAACTGAATCAACTGTCTTGATGTCTTGCTGCCTGTGCTGTTTGCTTAGAAGGCAGCATTACCCACTGTGTTAGGGATCGTGTCTTCTGCTCTATTTCCCTAACCAAATTAGCACTAACACAGAGTACTGTAAGATCTGTAAGGTGGCGAAGGATACATCTATTCAGACAGGGCTGGGTGCCTTGCTGTCTAAGTATACTGTATAAGTAGCAAGAATTCATGGTGTTCCACACACCTATGAGCCTATATGACCTTCTTACTTACATTAAGTTACTGTAAACACAAATATATGGCACTGGTGTCACTGTTTCATAAATACTATAAAGAATAGAATATAAAGAATATAAAGAGCTGTTAATGACACTATTTCTATTTCTGTCCACCAATCATATATTCTTTATAAAGTGAAGATAAACTTGTTGACCTGTCAGCTCACTTATATTAACCTTGTCTACCTCATGTAAACCCAGACTTAGATAGCTAACAAGCACTTGAGTAAAACCCAACAGCCAGCCATACTGACCATAATTTACCACAAATATGATAGGTGTGTTTTCGTTCTTTGTAACTATGTACTGTTTCAATCTGTATAGTGATTATACATTTCATGTTATGTTAGGGCATATTAGACCAGTAGGAGCACCTCCTCCAAGTCATGCACTTCTATTACAGTACATTGTGAATGAGAACATAAACATAAATGAAGCCACCTAAAAAAACTATCCTCACGATGGCCATGAGTTTTACCTAATGGAATTTGTTCATTGTTTTTTGTAAATGTATTCACATTCTAAATTTGATGCTTGTAACATCTATTGATCCAGTCCAAGCATAAAATGTCCACCACTGCTCTATTTTGACCTTAATAAGACACACATTCTTAGTGGACTTCAGACAAGTCAGCCTAGCACCCACATTTTTGATTATGTTTTTTTTTTTATGTTTCGTGGCACTGTTTTATTGAAGCAAGTGTGGAGGACTCCGTCCCTGTTTTAATGATGTTAATGGTGCATTCACAGATGTGCAGGTTACCTACTAATTTCACCTCCTCATACCATGAATACCATGACAGACCCTGGCTTTACGATAGTAACAGTTTGGATCCCTGTTTTAGTTTTTCCATATACAGTCTGAAAGTTTGACTCACTCACTCACTCAGTCCATTTGAGAGAAGCTTGAGTCTAGAGAATTTGGCAGTGTTCTGAACACTGTTCATATACTACTTTCTCTGTGTGTAATACAGCAAAGGATGATATTTATTGACAAGATTTTTACTCGAGCCCATACGTTGATATCCATCCCCAAAACATTAAGTTTTTTTATGCAGTTCCATCTGAAGGCTCAAAAGTCACAGGCATTCATTCTTGGTTTGGTACATTTGGTGCTTCTGTTAGAAACTTGTTTGGGACATATTGCAGCCATTAATTTCAGAATTAATGTTTATTTACAAAAAAACTATTCAAATGACAAGATAAAACATAGATTTATAGAACAAAGTCGATTCTAAATATAGAACAAAGTCGTTTTATAAATTTTATCTATTGTCCTTACTTTTTTGGCATTGGGTTTGTTTGTAAAAAAGTTAGTGTAGTTCTCTTACCAAACGGTGTTATAACTGGACAGGTGATGCTGTAGGCCATTATAACCGTGAAGACACACAGAGTCCATCCATACATTGCTCCATATTCAAACTCATATGCCTGATTCTTCACACCACACACAAACACACACACACATATATATTAGTTACAATATTCATATAACACTTGAAAAAAGTGACCCAAGTAAACACAAAATACTGTTAAATGATCATTAATTTACTGAAGGAAAAATGCTGTTCAGTCCTGTAATTGTCCCCTTACGTACTAAATCAACAAGTGAACCAAATTCAACTGACTACTGAGTTCAATTTCAGGCCATACCCAGGCATAATTACTGCCAGACCTGTGGAATCTAAATATAACTAAATATAACTAATCTAATATAACCTGTCTGGCAATGTGAAGCAGACTAGAAGGTCCCAAAAAGCAGCACATGATGCCACATTCTAAAGATACAAATTAATTTGAGTCCACCCATCTGGAATAGGTTAAAAAGCCATTGCTAAAGCCCTGTGACTCTAGTGGACCGCAGTGAGATCCATAATTCACACTTGTCTTGTATTTACCAAAAAACATCTAGATGACCCCAGAGATTTTTGGGATAATACTCTGTGGAGGTGGAAGTTTTTAACAAACATGGGTCCCATAACAATTTCTGCTCTTTATCAGAAATTCCTGAAGGAAAATGTATGCCTATTAGTTTTGACCTAAAGCTCCCACTTACTTGGGTTGTGCAGCAGGACAAATACCTTTTTTACAGCACTGTTTAACTAAGAAGCAGCATGTAAGCATTATGGCCCAGCTTATTATAATCATCATAATTATAATCATAAAAAAAATGCCTAGATTATTGCCTAGATGACATTACACCTGTGTGGATATTGGATACAGATTTATTTTTCACAGCACAAAAAATGAATGGTTTCTTTTTAAGGCTCTTTATGATTTTATGACTACTACATACTTACCTATCAGACAGTAGCCTACGCTAGGAACTACCATAGTTCAGCTTTGAATCTGGGCAGGCTTGACTTTCAACTGGGCATTTCTAGGCCCCTCTCAGTCCCACCTACATAGTTACACTCCTGATGGGCCAAATCAAGTCCACGGCAGTCCTTGAGGAGTCTTATAATTCCGATATTCTTATTATCACGTATGTGTCCAGTTATTAAAAATTAAACAAAATGAAAAGTAATGACAGATCTTTTCATTTAAATGAAGGAATTTCAATTATATTGAGTTGAATTCACCAAATCAAATATCTTGGCTGGGGCCAAAGGTCAAGGATCACCGACTTGCCTGTTTGACATATTTCCTCTCTGCAGCTGAGCGCGCAAGTGCCATGCGCACAGTGTAGAGCAGTAACCCTGGTAGCCGAAGTAACTCCATCCCAGAACCCACCAACGCGGCCGCAATCACGTAGTTCACAAAGAAAGCCCCTTGATCTGGCAAAAACACACACCTGAGGAAAATGACAATACCATCAATCATTATTATCATTCTACTGTCAAAACTGTTAAATCTTTTAGTTTAATGCTTAATGCTTAATCTAAATAAACCAAACTAAGTTAAGTAAAACCAAGGGAGAGAACAAAGCAATAATAGAATAAGGGGTGGTGCTGTGAATAAATACCAAAGACAACCAAACTCTACTTACTCAAACCTCAGCTTCCGATCTGATTGCTTGTCAAAGAGCCAGCGAAAAAATACATCCAGACTGTCGAGGGAGAGGCAAAATGTTTTCAATTAGCCCAGACATGTTTGGTATCTAATGTGTGCTTCTTTAGTTAATATAACTAACAAGTAATGGAAGAATACAGCCTTTAGGTTAGCACTGGGAAAACTGAATGCATAAATTATCATACACCTTAACGTTACTGACATGTCGTACTGTATGATGTAATGTTATCTACAACAAAGTATACTGCATAGCTAAAAACAGTAGCAGCAGCCATGGGTTACACACTTAGAGAACTTCAGGCCATATATAACAGGGAGTGCCAAATGTTGTGACAAAGATTTATTGTTACAGTCAGCACTCTTAGAGAGGTTCTATATGCTAGCTGAACGTTTATGATACATTTGAGATCAGGGAGTAGAATGTGATGTAATCAAAACTCAGAAGATGCATTTGAGGAAGACAAAAAATATTTTATCCAAAGATTATGTATTTCACATTGTATTATATGATAAATTAGCTTACAATGACCTAACAAGGCAAAATGGTTCATGAAAAGGAAAAAGAAAAAAAGATGAAAACTGACCTAGTGAGGCCCAGTGATGGCAGAATAAGCACCATGAAAATCAGGAAGATGTAGAGTTTATACATCATACTTATATTCTCGCTTGACCTAAGGATAAGATATTCAAGGTCAATGCTGTGTATGTCTGTATTTGTATGTGTGCAGTCATGTGCAAGTGTACCTGGTCCAGTGGGCCTCCAGCAGAGTAGAATAGTAGACTATAGTAGGCAACAGTGCAGTGAAGGACCACAGCAGCAGGGTTGGAAAGAACTGACTGATAATAGCACTCTGGATCAGAAACACAAGACAACACATGTTCATAGAGCACAATACAAACAATAGCTTAATCAATGGCTATCAGTGGAAACAGCATGCTTTTTTGGATATTGTTGGAAAAAAATAAATCATATCTATTTCTGTCTGAAATCTGTTCTGAAATAGCACAGTCTAAACATGATAGCCTACTTTCAGAATTTAATCTTAGGCAAAGTGCGGCTCATTTTAAGGCTTAAAGTTTTAAATTTAAATTTAGTGCACATACATTTAGGTAATAGATGGGCTTTGTCACATTAAACTTGTCCATGCTGGAAATGATTATCGAGGGAGTTGTGAGGAAGAAGAGAAGGATGAAGAGCAATACATTGAGCAGAAGACACCGAGACCACCAACACAGCCCCTGGACCGACAGATTCTCCCTGAGACAGACAACAACTGTGTCATATTACTGAAAACCCAAACAAAAAGGCATTTCAATCAGGATTCCTTAAAGCTGCACTATGTAACATTGTTGTTAGAAAAAAGGAGCATTACGTAGTTAATCAAAAAAATCACACTAAAATATTGTGTACATTTTGCTGCAAGCCAATCTGTACAGACTAAAATAAGAATAAAAAATTCAGTGCTGTCAGGTCAAATTTTGTGAAAACTCTTTAAAGGGCTCTGCTAGGAGAAGGGGTGAGAAAAACAAATGTCAGTTTGTTCCAAAATGTTCTTCTGCACTTGTAATAACATGTATTTACACATTTCCAACAGAGAGAGCTCTAAATCTTACACAGCGCTGCTTAAAAAATGATAAAAATGCATGACCTACCATACAATGTTACTTGGATGGGTGGCATAGCTCACCGTCCACTTTTTCACTTTTAGCTGTTCACTTGTGGAAGAAGGCTGAGGCTCTCTGCCACAGCCACATGGCGTTCCTCGGACCACATGTTCTCCACTCATTTCTCCAGACCCAGATCCACATTCAAGCGCATTGAAGTCCTTCAGTATGCTGAGATAAGAAAACACTTAATCAAATAGATTTCCACTCCAGTTTCACAGATGGTGTATTAATATATCCACTCTCCAAAAGCCCATAGCACAAATTAATAATTTCATCAAGTATTTGCTCAAAAATGTTAAGCTCTCTGCTTATGGAGCGGTCAGAGAACATATCTAATAATCTGTCTCAACGTTTTGCAGCAGTCAAATCAACTATTGTAGTATGTTTTCATCTTTTGTTGGTTTTCAGAATACCACTTCATATTTGTCACAAATTAATTACTGTAAATAGTCAGCAGCAGAATAGCAGTGACAGCAAAGTAATATTCTACTTTAACAGAGAGTGTGAGCCAGGTGGAAAAGAATCATGGCCCAAAATGTCTGAGAATCACTTGTTAAGACATCTGCTCCTACAGCATTTCTTCTAAAATCAAGTGTATTAATAGGAAACTTGTTTTTGTTTGCTGCAGTGACAGCAACAGCCTATTCTCTTCTGAAAAGGATTTGATTGCATTCAGGTACAATATAATAAATGAGGTCAGGTACTTTGATTGTTAGTTCTGAATGACAGACATCACTTTACCACATCCTAATGAACGCAGCTCCAGAAAGCAGTACTGGGAGGGGAAACCAGTACTGGGAGGGGATTTATGCCTCTTTGCAGACAACTGTCATTACACATAGTAAGCTAAGGCCAATGTGCAGCTATTCCAGAGTGTTTCAATCTATTAGCAGTGCTATCCAACCATACAAGCTATGTGTGCACAACTAAACATGTGTCAGCAAAGGGTAGATCTTTAAATAGATGAATTAGTGTTCGGATACATTTGGTCAAACAGACACATAACAAACCCAAAGGGGTCAGAGGCCATGCAGCCCTGTTTAGAACCTTAATATTTTGCTCTACGGTGTAGGCACTGTTGTGCCCCAAATATAATATGTTCGGCCTTAAAAAAAAATTACGTTTATTTTGGCATCGTGCCTACAAGAAGTTTTTTTTATTACTGGTCCTTTCAACACCTACCTGATTTACTGCATGCTTCAAATAAATTAAATGGATATGATGGTAAACAGGGACACAACATTTGTAAATCATATGTAAGAATGAGCACCTGAAGCTAATCCATTAATTAAGCTCAAATGACTGCTCATTTCAACATTGAGCTACAGTTCAATAAATCAGTTGTGGAGCAGTTGCATGTCAGTCGGGATGCTTAAACTGATGAATAAAAGCCTTTGTGTGTAAAAGTCAAGTTACTCAGATCCACTACGATGAGAGCTTTGTATTTACTAGTGTAAACAGCTTTTCAAATATAATCTAAATATGCTTAGCATGGCAAAGACTGTGATGAATACTCACTATGCTGCCATGGATGCAGTTTGGAATGTGACAAAGGCCATTCCCAGTGCACGCGGCACAGTTGTCTTTTCATGGTTCTTTAAGGCCTCATCGAGTTTAGTAACCTGAGAAGTGTAGTATTCTATGGCATCTACCTGTACATACCCAGACACACACACACACACACACACACACACACACACACACCAACATGTGTCCATGTCAGTTTAAACATTTAGTCACCTCTTAACACTAAATAAGTAGTTATTTTTTAATAACTATAATTACTTTAGAAACTAAAACAACAACACCTTTGATGGGACATTGTTGACATACATGATATAGCAGTTTCATGCTTCCTAAATTCCCCTTTCTTGAACAACGACTTAGTGCACATTACCCCTTCGCATCCTTGGCAGGTGCAGCAGCCACAGATTACTCCACATGGCCGCGGGTTGATGACCTCATGGTGCCCCTGGCGGTCTACAGTCTTGCGGTAATACTCCAGGTTCTTTTCTGCTCGCTTCCTGTTTAACAGCATTAGCAACAGAGCAGACCCACCAATTACTATGATTTATTGTATATCAGTGTAGTAAGAAAACTATATAACTATTATAACACTATTTATTATTTCTCTAGAGTGTTATCTAGATAAAAGTTTTACACAGCTTCTTTATCTGACTGAGGAAACAGCAACATATTACTTTTTATGATTTTTTATGATTACTTTCTATACTTACTGCACATAGCAGGTCATTTTAAAAATAGACAAATAAGACAGTGCCACTACAGACATTTTATATAACAATACAAAAATGTAACAGTTATTATAAAAGGTCACTGGAATGAGGATCTGATGACAGAAATATTTCCTCTGTGTTTGTAAAGAGGAACAAACTGAGATCATTACAAAAGACAAGATAATCTTCAATACTAAAACTGCAGTTAACAGTCCGGCATAGCTAATTCTAACGTTTCATAATGTTTTTGTCAAAGCAAAAACACATTTCTGAAGTAAAAACATTGATATGTGAATAAGATAATGTCATGAAAAACACTGCTACTCTTACCTTTCCGTAGTAAGGTAGATCAGCTTGGCTACATCATAGCACAGGCGAACATCCACCAATTGACAAGTTGGGTATGCTTCGCTGCACGTACAACAAAAGACCAGTCAATTAAATCACAATTTATTTACAATAAAATTAGCAAACATTATAAAACGCTTTCATCAATAAAAGTCTAAAATGAATTAAATCCAATGATATGTTAAAAACATGTCACATGACTTAAAGAGTAAATAAGATACTCTCACAATATTCCCCAAACCAGCTCTGTAGTTGGATTTAAGCACTGAGAATCACAACAACATGCAGACCTGCCACATTTTTTAAAGAAATTGTGAAAATATAATAAAGGGGTATGGTATTCTAAGCAGTAAGAAAATGATAGGAAGTTGCCTGCTTGTGGAATTGCTCACAGACGTATGCTAAAAAGTCTCTTAGCTTACATAAAATGTGTCCTTAAATTGTCTTCTGTGGCTGTCAGGGGAAGACAGCAGACAAATAGGGTTTTTCGGGGCTGGGGGAAAAGAAAACAGAAATGGTATAACTAAACTAAAACATGAATAGGATAGAGGTAGAGGCAGAGGTAGAGAGAGTTAAAGAGAGGGAAGCTATGTGGACTTACCCTCTCTTTCTTATTGCCCTTCATCAGTGAAGTGTGACGCCTCAACAGTACCACTGTGAGGATGAGGTACAGAACTGCAAAAACTGTATGTAGCCAAAGCAATTTATCCCTGAGAACCAATAAAACACACATGTTTACAAAGCATACATATGGATATACACTGCTATTCCAATGTTTAGGTGCTAGCTGAATGTAATAATCATTAGATTCCCCACCGATCCATGCCCCTGTATATCTACCATCTAACCCTAATCTAACATATGCACTTGCATCAGCATTACTTCAATATAAAAATCAATACATACTTGCTATTACAGTCTTCATGACACTGTAAAGACACTTTCAGAATTTGAGAGCTTATAGCATTTTCTAATAATACAACACCAAAACAAACATAAAAGCTTTTTCTAGTTTCAGCTTTTGATGGGTTTTTCGGCTGACGGTTTCAGTTTCAGCATATGCACTACATTCTCTGTTAAAATGAGATCATTACTGTAACGAGACCATTGTTGCCCTATAATATCAGCATCTTTCAATATGTTTTAAAACATCTATTTGTATTTGAGCAGATAATAGTTTCTGTAGAATTCATCCTGCTATACCTACTGGCAGTATCAGTTGCAGCCAACGTACTAGTTTCACAAATAAAGTGGTAAATTCAGAATAACATGAAGTTCTGCAATTTCAGTTTTAATTTTTATATTGACACAGGTAACATTAGTTATCATTCATCAATGCCGGAGCGGGTAATTGAGAGAGTCAGGAGAATTCCCATTAGGCTGGTAGAGTTGAGGGCTGGTTAGAGCTAATGTATTGACTAAGGATGTAAAGATATAATTTTTTTCGCATTGTACTTTTTTTGTACTCTGCAATAAAAGCTTCGGACCATTACTCTGTGGAGAATATTGAGAAGATCCCTTCAGCTACAGAATTGCTACTTTACCATTCAATTTACACATATGGATTTCAGTAGGACATGTTAACTTTTTTTCTCTGCCTCATCCCTCCACCCATATTGGGAAAACGTGTGTTTGTGTGTGTTTAAAAAAACTCACAGTGTATTCCTGACAAAAACCTGACGACCGTAACACTTCTCTGTGTGAGCAGATTCTTCTTCATTGCCAGCTTAATCATTTGATTAAATCATAGGGTTTTAAATGGCCATGTAAAATCGTCTGTAATTTTTCATCCTGACCAAAATCACACACCTTTTATGTACACATCAGCGAACAACGCAGAGAACAATGCACTCTAAGACACCATTAAGGTTGAATGGAAAAAAAGAAGCTAACTTCAGCTTTAAGAGATTAGGAAACAGGCCAAACAAACAGGCCAGAACATTACAAAGTTTATTCGCAAAGTTTCTTACTTTTGCTTCAAGCCTTGAGCTAGTTATCAGTGGGGCAGTTGTGGCCTGAAGGATAGGGATCCAGTCTTGTGACCAGAAGGTCGCCGTTTCGATCCCTGGGATCCCCCAGGCCACGACTGAGGTGCCCTTGAGCAAGGCATCTAACCCCCAACTGCTCCCCGGGTGCCGTGAATAGGGCTGCCCACTGCTCCAGGCATGTGTGCTCACTGCCCCCTAGTGGGTGTTTCACTGCACAGATGGGTTAAATGTGGAGGTCAAATTCTGCTGTGTACAAAACACATGTGGGTAATTCAAGTTCTGTTCTGTGCCAGTTTTTTAAAAGGTTGTGGTTAGAAGACAGAACTGGCAATGTTCAAAATTATATCCAAAAGTATGTTGTTTTCTACCCGACCAAAGCCAAAAAATTGTACTGTCAGTTTTTGGCAAATTTGGTACTTACAATGGTGTCATGGGCCAGGCTATACTATAACAAATCATAAACCATATAAAAGTTTGATTATGGAGGTAATGGCCTATATTGAGAAATGGGGCTAGTTAGTCAGCTCAACAGTATAATGGGGAAAAACACAGCTTCCTCCAGTCAAAGCACTCCAAGAATAATGCAGTTTTGCAAATGTTCACAGCAGTTTTTACATGTACATAAAAGGAAGTGAACCCATAACCATTCAAATGAAACACTTCATTTCCTTCTGCTGATTACTGGACCACAGAAATCTCTACAAAAATTTCAATAACACTGTTTCTCAATTACATGTAGTATCATGTTATAAAGCATTAAAACAGTTAAACATGTACACACACCCAACACACAGGTATTTGCTTTGTGCTTACCTCTGTTGAAGATTTCCAATGGTTGTTCTGCCAAAGTTATAAGGATCATTCTCTGTAACATTGTATAATTATATAGGACATCCATTATTGTCATTGATCAATGCAATCACCTAAAGCACAGACACACATACTGAGTCGTCTAACTTTGTCTTATTAACATGGTCTCATCACATCACCCATACGTTTGCATGTGTTGAACTGGATCTAATTTTAGTTCTTTTAGTAACTGAAAATATTATAATTTTTTTGTTCTCTAGAATTGTGTAAATCACTTTGATATATTTTTTCAGGTCCCAATTTGGGCATCACCTCAACAAGTCAGCACTTTATGCTTCTAACAGGTAATCATTGAAGTTCGCGGTTATATATATATATATATATATATATATATATATATATATATATATATATATATATATATATATATATATATATATATATAAATTCCAATCTGATTTTAGTCCCCACCACAGCACAGAGACAGCTCTAGTTAAGATAACAAATAAGCTTCTTCTTGCCTCTGATCAGGGCCACATATCTCTACTGGTGCTACGGGATCTAGGTGCAGCTTCTGACACTACAGATCACTCTATTCTCTTAGACAGATTAGAAAATATAGTTGGAATCACAGGAATAGCGTTATACTGGTACCTACTACTTACTTTCCAGGTCATACAATTAAATAATCAATCATCTAATTATACAAGAGTAAAATATGGAGTTCCACAAGGTTCTGTTTTAGGTCCTCTACTATTTACATTATATATGTTGCCATTAGGCTCAGTTATAAGCAGACATGGAATCAGTTTCCACTGTTATACACAGCTGTACATATCAGCCAAACCAGATGACGAATCCAGATTAAACAAGGGAGAAGATTGTATAAGAGATATTAGGCTTTGGATGCTGCAGAACTTCCTTCTTTTGAACCCTGATAAAACAGAAGTTCTCCTTCTTGGTCCTAAAGGCGGCTCGGACTAAATGACCAGAAATTATTTTAAATCTCGCTGACTTCTCTGTAGTACCTGGTTCAGTAGCCAAAAATCTTGGTGTGACAACTGACTCTGATCTGACATTTAATCAACACATAGGTAATATTACAAGGACAGCGTTTGTACACCTGCGAAACATTTCAAAGTTAAGAAATGCGTTATCTATGTTTGATGCTGAAAAGTTGATACATACCTTTATAACGTCAAGGCTAGATTACTGTAATGCATTATTGTCAGGATGCCCCAGCAGTACCCTAAAAAACTTCAGTTAGTTCAGAATGCTGCAGCTAGAGTACTAACTAAAACAGGAAATTCGATCCCATCAGTCCAGTTTTATTAGCTACACTGGCTTCCTGTTAAATTCTGTATCGACTATAAAATTCTTCTACTGACGTATGGTCAGTCTTGCACCGGAATACCTGCAAGAGCTTATTTCCTATTATGAACCACAACAATTATTCAGATCACAGGACGCTGGTTTTCTAATAGTTCATAAAAATTTCGAAGTCTTCAATGGAGGGAAGAGCTTTTTCCTACAAAGCCCCCAAACTGTGGAATAATCTTCCAGTTAATGTTTGGGACTTGGGACACAGTCTCAATTTTTAAGTCGAGACTGAAATCATACTTGTTTAGTTTAGCTTTTGGTGACTAAGCTACACTCGGGAATGCTTCTCTCCTTTTAGTAACTGTCTTATTTCTCTTTCTGAGGAAATAACCGCCCATCTGTCCCGCCGAATACTGTTAAAGGACTGACCACCAGGGCTCCCCTGTCACCTGGCACCAACCAGTTCTCCTCTCCATTCATGCCATTTGCTCTATCCTTGACTGCATCGCTGTATTGTACACCTAATGTACCACCTGTGCAGCTTCTAAACCTTCAGACTTATTAGTTTAATAAACTGTAAATACTGTTCTACCAGAGGAGGATGGGTCTCTGCTTGTGAGTCTGGTTCCTCTCAAGGTTTCTTCCTCCAGTTGAGGGAGTTTTTCTTGCCACCGTCGCCTCTGGCTTGCTCACAGAGAATAAAGTGTTGTGACTTCATGTTTTCATGCTTTTAAACTCCTGTAAAGCTGCTTTGTGACAACCAGTCCACTGCTTTGTGTGGTATTCAACTTTCATACAGCTGTTTCTCATTGTTACTCTGGTAGGCCTCTAACTGTAGTCATAGTTATCACTGGTTAATCTAAATACTTCTGTCCAATCATAGGCTGCTTTCCTTTTCTCTATATTTAATATTTTATGTTAAATGTAAAATCTCCTCCTTAACATATTACTCGTGTTTCTGTCTTGCTATACAATGTCGACCAGAGGAATATGAGTTGTATGAGGTCCACTGTTGCCCTTGGCTTGCTCATGGGGACTTGAACTTATATTTTCTGTAAAGCTGCTTTGTAACAACATTTGTTGTAATATGCTGTACAAAAAAACTTTGACTTTAAATTTGTGATTTAAGCAAACGTGTTTTGTCTCTTTCCCTTTTATTGCCAAACAGAGCTGAAAAGTGCTGAGTACACTAAACAGTTTATGTACATAGCACTGCTGTGGACATATTTTTAAAATAAAATAGCAAATAGCAACATCTAATTGAATAATAGCATTTTCATGTCAAACACAACCCTTAATCTGTTCCAGAAATTTAAATTTTACTTCATTTAGAGCACAACATTACACCACACTACACTAGCCAACAGTAGCCATCTGACATCTGTTTAACATGTTTGAAAAAGTAGGTTAAATTAATCAAATAAACAGTAATTATGCATTAAAATACACAGATCTGTGCTCTTTCACCTAAATTTGTCATACAACTGTATATGACCCAAACGTGCAAAATTGTATAGTAACAAATGACTGTCATGCGAGCACAAGTAGCTGAGGGTTACACACCTAGCAGGTCTCCAGAGAGATTGACTGGAAGGATGACAGAGACAGAGAGCACACAGACGATGAGCAGCAAGATGATGAGATGACGCTGAAAGGACAAATAATGCACAGCATCCATTCCACACCTCTCGCTCACTATCGCCTCACTGAACACACAAACACATTACAAATGAAACAACGTGATCAGCATGAGCTCACTTATGACATGGTACCAACAAAAAGAACTAAAAAACTCACTCCATTCTGATGATGAAGGTGAGCCAAGAACAAAATCCCTACATCAAAAAATAGGGCAACACTCAGAATGTGATGATGACAATGACAATATGGATAATGACAGTGATAATAAACATTCAGACACTCAAACTCACCCTCTCATACTCAGGCTCCTCAATGGACATGAAAGACGTCATTCTTCCATAGCGACGTCTAGAAATGTCATTAAACCTGCAGTCACCAAAACACCATAATTTTTATTCATTAAAGCTTATTATATACTTAATCACAACTGATAAAGCGTTGTCTTAAAACTGACATCTCATTAACATTTTTATTGACTTCTTTCTTAAATTGTCTTTCTTATTCTGATGGCTCCTAACTTGTAATCTTCTAATTCTAATTTCTAAACTTTTTGTCTCTAAACACCTCTACTCAGCCTATATCTGTTTTAGCTGATATTAGTTGATTTATAATTAATCTGGATTTATATCTGCCTTAGTCATATAATTTTTTATTTTATTGTATTATTTTATTTAATTATTGTAGTTTAATTGCTTAGATGTAATAGTTTTGTTGTTGCATAGATTTCATTTTAGTTGGTTCTTAGCTAATTAGTTTGTATTTTGTACATCCCCATGTTTTCTAGCATTAAATAATGATTGATTGTCATTGATCCTGAACTGCAATGATGTTTATACAACTTTAGGCAACTCAAATGGTGAATGGTCAAATTAAAAGTCCCAGCACTGATGCTTGGAAGCAAACGCAAAACTCTTTATTTAAAGTTCACGTCCGTTTCACTGTAGTGTTGAAAATGTCTACCACCAATAAAGCGTGGTCTCTGATTGTCTTGATCACTGAGGAACAGGGTAAACCGTGGCTAATAAAGTACGCACTCTGTTACTGAGGAACTACAAAGTGCTCCTATATGGTAAGTGGAGCTGATAAAATGGACCAAGACTGTACATACAAGTTATGCTTAATAACGCCGCCTGAAGAAGTCGGGGTACATTGTATGCAAAGGTTTGAACACCATTCAAATTTAATGTAACAACATACAAATAGCTTTTCTAAATAATTAACAAACAGAAATGCTTTCTCAGTATAAGATGTAAATTGTAGCTTACAAAATCAATACGTGTAATTTAAGCATTTGCATATCACTGTTTTTTTTAGGTTCAATATGATGTTAGATTAGATTTTTTGGTAAATTACATGTGAACAATGAGTTGATTCTGTACAACTGTAATATATACTACCGATACTGGTGATGGGTCTACACTGTACAGACACTACAGTGTTATGTTGCACCCAGGTTGCCTAGTTTTGATTGAAATGTGAGAGCGATGAGACTTTTTTCAATGCGGTACAAAAACCCTGATCATAAAGCTAGGATTGCAGCATATTAAGTGTATAAACTGTACAATAACTGAGGTGTTTCAGATGTCAGTATTCTTGTTTTAATTGTATTATGTTTGTGTGTGTCAGATGCAATCATGTGTTAAAAACCTGCAATTCCAGAATCCTTCATTATGTGCATTAACATTTATTAGTAACTGTCTTTTCTGAATGAAACAATGCACTGCTTGTGTTACATTTTATAAAACCATGATAATTATACGCTTATTGAAATGTTCTTACACACCCTTCAGCCTCTGCTACTAATGCTAGTCTTCCATAATCCCACAGTTTTCTTCTGATGCAAGTGAAGACCAGCAGCAACACCTGGGGATGGGTATAGACAGCAATTATTTCAAACTTCTGCAAATAATTACTGAGTAATTCTAACAGCTACAAAATAAGCCTTTTTGATGGATTAAGTCTTGCACTGAATTGTAATGCCAATAGTGAATCACTACCAGAAATTCTTTTTAGTTCAGGCTTAGGTTTAATCAGGGTCTAGGAAAATGGCCTTTAAACTTGTATCCACTGGCATAAACTGACAGTGTTTCAACAGTCTCCAGTCTGAGGAAATCCTGGACAAACCCTGAGTAGAATTCCACTGAGCCACAGAGACTGATTATATCATACTATCATACTTTTTTGAGGCATTTCATAAAATACATCTTGCATTAACTATTAAGGGCCAAGTCTCCCAAAAGCATCCTGAAATACCACTTTAAGAGGGGTTTTAGTGTGATGTTTGCTTTATCATTGAAAAAACACCTTTTTGTTAAGATGCTTTTAAGAAATCTAGTCCAGATTGACATGCCTATAAAATTGCACTAAGGGAAATGGAAATTAAAAATGCGCCCAGACTATAGTGGTGCTTGAAAGTTTGTGAATTTTCTAGATTTCTGCATAAATATGACCTAAATCATAATAAGAATATATAAATTAATCCAATATTACATATGTGTGAGGGGCAAATTAATGTGAATTTTTTGATAGAATTTTAGCCCATTCCTTTGTACTAGACAGCTTTATTTCTGGGATTCGTTGGTGGATTTTCTTGTTTTGGGTCCTTCCACAACATTTCTATAGAATTAAGGTTAGAACTTTCTAAAACATTTCAAAACATCAATTTTATTCTTATTTACAAATTATTTGGTAGAATGAATTGTGTGTTTAGCAATCATTGTCTTGTAGCATGACCAACTTTTACTTGTTATTCAATTCCCAGACACATGTTCTGGCATGTTTCTCCGTTCACCATGTACACCACTGTTGTTTAGCTTTCTCTTATAAGGGCTCAAGAACATTAAAATTGGCCACTGTGAGAGAGCTCTTTGGTTGCTTAGAGGTTACCCTGGGTTTCTTTGTAACTTTGTGGACTATTACACACCCTCTTCTTGGAGTGATCTTTGTTGGTGAACCACTCCTGGGGAAGGTAACAATGGTCTACATTTGCACACAATCTGTCTGACTGTGGATGGTGGAGTCTAAATTCTTTAGAGATGGTTTTGTAACACTTTTCAGCCTTAGGAGCAGCAAACAAGTTGTTTTCTGATGTCCTCAGAAATCTACTTTGTTTGTGCCATGGTAGACTTCCACAAACATCCTATGAAGATCTTTAATAGATCAATGTTTTGATACAGGGTTATAAGAATATCGCCCCATTGATTAAAACATCTGACTCTAATTTTACCTTCAAGTTAAATGCTAATCCAACTTTTGCCACTCATAAATGGGTAATATTGGATCAAGTAACCAGGCATAATTTTTTGTTTCACTTGTTTAATTGGTTTTTTTATTTACTTTTACAATTTGTGTAAAATGAAATTATGGCTGTATGTATGCAGAAATATAGAAAATAAAGAAATTATAGAAAATATGTTTCCATGTCCAATGAAAATACATTTTGACTGCAAATGTGCCAGTGTACACAATCGTTTGCAAAAGTTTAAAGACAGAGAACAAACTAAAATTAAGCATTTCCATTTTAATGCTTAATTTTTAATATTATATTTTTTTATTTAATAAATTAAACATAAAATGTGCCATGATTGTTTTTTTGCCAATATGTTAAATCCAACAGTAATTGTGCAAAAAAAATGAGCAGAGCTATGTTCTCTGTACTTCTCTATTTCTCTTAAATCACAAATCAACAAAACATGTAATTTGACCAAACATTTGTATACAACTGTAAATCTTGTTAAAATAATAAAATAGCTAATGGACCCCTTTAAGACTGGACCATATTAAAGTGAACTTTGTACTGTCCCATAGAATTTCATTTATACAAATTGTATTAATAAAATACATTTTAAAAGCAATTACTTATTTTTTTTATTGCAGTAGCTCTGAATATAAAATATCCACTGTGGTGGAGTAACACAACACAGCCAATAAAGAACTACCAAAGACCAGGAATGCAAACATCGGAAAACTGTGTTGGTTACATTTTCCAGCAATGGCCTACTGAATACCAAAAATTGCTTGTTTGCTTTTTATCTCTTTCCCACTCCAAAACAGACCCAGCACTCACTAGGAAGACCAAAAAGTCCAGCAGCAGAACAACAGGCACTCCTCCAAAGGGCACTCCATTCAGCACAGTGCTCTGGGTGGCACTAAAGCAGCTGTTGTCTGCTTGTACAGTACCGTTATCCTCCAGCAGAGGGAAGTGGCCCCACCACTCTGAGGCCATCTGCACTTCAGAAAAAAATCTCAAAATGAAGTATTTCTGATGAAACAACAGTAGGTCTCAGGCAAAACACTAAATTTATAATATACTCTCAGTACTGCAACATTAATTTACTTCAGGCACAAAGGTTAAGCACACAAAAACACTAAATGGCACTTTAGTCAGATTGTAAAGTTTGTCAACATTCTTATAATAAATCGCCGGCCATATTTCAGTGCTACTGTAGTGATCCCTATAAACAAACTCAAAGTACTACTGCAGGGTAAGACAATAAATTTTAATAATATTTCTTATGTGAAAGAATTACAATTTTTGACAACTATTACAGTCTTATGAAAATCATAAAACTTTTTGCCATCAAATCATCAAAACCATTTTGCCTAAACTCATCTTATATTCCAACAAGATTTTAATAATGTTAAACTCTTTTCCTTTGTATTTGAGCAACGAAAGCTCAAATCTGTGTAAAGCTCTCCCCAGCAAAAAGGCTAGAAATCCATGTTCCTTGCAAAGTCTAGAACTGTAAGAATGCTTTTTTATCCTCCTGTCTGTTGAATGCTGTTGAAGGACTGATCATCAGGGCCTCCACCGCACCATCACCAGCCAGCTCACCTGTCCATTTACTGCTACACCCTCAGTTACATCACTGTGCCATCCAGATGTACCAGCATTGAGATAGGATGGGACTGTTTCAGCTCACATCCACTTTACATAAAGACTCAGTCAGAGACTGCCTCAGCCAGAGACTGCCTCAGCCAGAGACTGCCTCAGTCATACACAGCTTCTAAAGCTTTGCTATCCAGATTTCAAACAGAGGCTCCTTTCTTTGGTATTTAGTTTAAACTGTAAATACTGTTTGACCAGAGGAGGATGGGTCTCACCTTGTGAGTCTGGTTCCTCCCAAGGTTTCTTCCTCCAGTTGAGGGAGTTTTTCCTTGCCACTGTTGCCTCTGGCTTGCTCACTGGGGATATATGTTAGAACTGTCTGTTTTCAAAACTCTGTAAAGCTGCTTTGAGACAACATCGTTGTAAAAAGCGCTATATAAATAAACTTGACTTGATTATTTTAAAAAGTGGAACTCATATTTCCCGTAAAGCCAAAAGGATTTAGTGAACATGATGCCAAAAGAGCGCTTGTTGCAGTTTTACTTCAGATGACTGCAACACATATTCACAGCCTTCTAAACCACAGTGTGACAGCAAGGATGGGTTAAAACTAGTCCCTTTTTCATTCTGTTCTGCTTTGTAACTTTAGCATATTGTTTTAACACAAATCATACAAATAACAGAATATTGTCTTACAGACCAAAGTTCTTAGTCTTTTGTTTTTTTTTGACTAAGCTTCTTTACTACTTGGGTAACTATTTCACTGAAGTAACGCCTTCACTTGAAATGGTTTAAGTTTGTTCTTTGTTTATATATATATATATATATATATATATGCGCTTATTTCCAAACGCACTAATAACAGTAATGACTTGCACTATGTCAACAGGAACAATGGCCTTTATCTCCAGTCATACCACTTTAGACACTGTAGAACTACAGTTACATGAACCTAAACTAATAGTGATTAAGTTGTTATAACAAACTTCCGGGGCGTGTCTGGGGCAAATCCATAACCACACAAAAGAGAATTTACGTTTCCTCTTTGTTATAAAATGGCTATACAATGTAATAGCTCATATTCTACCGTTAACAAACCGCTCTGTCTGCCGCTGTGTTACTCTTTCTTTCCCGTCAAGAGCCCCAACATTAGTACAGCATTTATCTCGCCAATGATTTATAGTGTAGGCATCTTCAGTTCAACATGCATATGAAAACAGCTCCTTTTTTTTCTTTCTTTGACACGCAGAAAAAGCACCATCACACTAACAAACCGCTTTCGTTTCTTTCAGTCCGTTAACTCTAACCGTCGGGTAAACAGAGTACTGATGCTGTTGTAACGCTAGGTTGCTTAACACTGTTGAAGAACAAGCACAGCAAGCAGCCTGAGACTCGGAGGAAACTTGACTAACAGCTGGTACAGAGTGGGTTAAAGCTGGTGCACGAAGAGCGCGCAACACTCAAAACAAGCCTTGAAATCAGTAAAACCACATAACCAGCTGTCAGTGTCGTGGCCGGGCCGTAAAATCGTAACTATGTCCAGGTGATGTGCTCATTTTAGCAGTTATAGTATGAAACACAGAAAACATATCACACAATCACACGTAAACAAGAATGAAGAAGTCCTGCCATGTTGTACACAGTAGAAAAAAACCTACCTGAGTTTGCTCCTGTTCTAAACTGCTCGAGTCGCTCTGAGAGTCTGAGAACTGTGAGTCTATCTGCGGCCTAAACCTGACATTGAAGTCGCACATCCGCGTCTGCGCACACTCGCTGATCTCCGCTCACGCGCTGACGTCACCAGCACTGCTCCACACGGAGCCGCTGCTTTCTTAACGAACACGTGAAGGTGACACCGAAGTTCAACTCCAGAATTGTGGTACACCGCAGTGGCATTGTTTATACAGCCTAATATCACCTAATAATTTTTATTTTCATCAAGAATTGCGTTACATTGCGATCTTGTGCTGACTATGGAAAAGTCGAGCTGCTACAGCACATCCCAAAGACTTTCAGTGCGTTAAGGTCAGGACTCTGTGGTGGACGATTCATGTGGGTCCTGATGCTTTCTAAACCACACAGTTTGAGCCCCATGTATCTCGGCTTTGTCGTCCTGTAATATGCCTGTTTAATCAGGGAAGAAAAGGCCTCGACCTGACCAACTAAAGAAATCTTGGATCATACATGGCCTCCTTAGGCTTGTACAGTGGGCCATATGTATGAAGGGTTCATGCTTCTTGTGCTTCCCCTTTTACCCTGATGCACTCATTTCTCTGGAATTGAGTAATCAAGCTACTTACTGCATCCCTTCGGTGTAAAAGCTGGCTGAAATATACTGACCACTGTAGAAATTATCTAATCAAATGCTCATACATATTTAGCTTTTTCACTTACTTAATTTTACATTATTTATGGCTAGGCAGTGTAAATGGAACACTTATGCTCATCTACACTACCGCTCAAAAGTTTAGGATCACTTTAAAATTTCATTTCATGCAATTTTCACTAACAATATTGTCTATTTCACAATTAATTTAAGTGTATCAGATGATTTTTAAAGAATAAAAATGTTTGTATTAAAGCCTATTTTTGTATAGAGGCTCATTTTGTATATAGTCCGATTATCAGCAATTCTCATTCCTCTGCCTAAATCTCCTGGTATGGCCGCCAATCCAAGTTAAGGATGTTATTGGGCTAATTGGTTGTTAGGACACCCTTGATCAATTTTAATGCACAGCTGAAAAACATTATACTAATAAGTGAGCATAAAAGGGAGCAAAACATTCTAGGTTAGTTTAGTATCTGAAGCATCAGCAGTTAATGGCTTGCTGACACCTAATTTACAAGCATTTCAAATGCATAATTACCCTGCTGAAAAAAAGATAGACCATTAAAAGGTGTCCAGCAGTCACTAAGAGTATTATGTGCTTTCTTGATGATTGATTATCAGTGTAGGGGATTCTAATGGTTCAACAACTGTTCAGGTACTGAAACCAGGTGCGATTCCTACTGGGATCTGGATATCTTGTACAACACCCAGAGAAGAAAGTAGTAAAAAAATACCTGCTAAGAGAACATTTTCATTTAGCTAAAATTTAGCATTGTACTCAAGCACAATGTTTTAAGATCTAAACAATGTTTGCACTGTGCAGCAATTTCTGCTGGGCTGCGGTTTATTATCCCAATTTTGCAAATTCTTCAGACATATCCTGTGCAGAGGGCTGGCGTAAACAACCACTGTTTGTTCTATGGTCACTGTTTGTGTGAGAGCAACAAAATTGTCAAAATCTGGCCTGAAAAAAAATTATTTTGAATAGATTATTAGCAGAAAATGCTTGAACCAAGATCACTCAAGACCCCACTATTATTGTTGTGCTTCCAGAAGAACCAAATTTGCCTAACCTATCTTACTCCTGTGATGCCATTAGCAAAATTTATTAGTAAACACTACTGTCACAATATTCATTATTGTTTCTAGTAAGGTGGTCTTTGATGGAGATCTTTCTGCATTTATACAGTAGGTCATTCCTATTTTCAAATTTTTCATTGTCTTCATATTAACAGTATGAATCAAGATTTGATATATTACATTAATTTCTATATACTGTTAATCATCTTAAAGATAAAATTGAAAGAAGCAGCATTTTTTTCAGAGTCTGACCTCACAAATGCTCCTTTGACTGAATGGATGCACAAATTCTCCTGAAAAGCCTTCCCAGAAGAGTAGAGGTTGGCTTGTGCAACTGTGGATGCATTAGGGCTCATGGGAAGCACCAGTCACACTAAGAGAGACTTTAAATCTTGTAAATTGTTGAGACTGTTTGCTTTAAGATGTGTAGATGTGTTGCTTATGCTATTCTGTGCTGGGCTGTAAGGCTTGTCAGTAGAGTACTAGTGCAGTGTTTGTGTCTACCATCAGGTTGATGATGATGAAGACCTGCCTGCTATTGCTGCCGTCTAGTCAGCACTTTGTAGCTGTTTCCTACTACTGCTGTGTAGTACTTGTTTAAAGCTCTATTCTTCTTCATGCTAAGACTACATTTAGGATCAGAACTCACTCCAAGTATCCTAGAACAATACGGCACTATCACAAACTGCCCTGTCTGCGCTTTACTGTTCCTCTGTATATAGAAAGTCAACATTCAACGTTAATTGTCTTGGCATAGATAAAAAAAAAAAAACCTCTTGAATTTATACTTGAAACATAATTGGTGAGATGTCCTTTTAAAACAAAAGTTTTCTTTGTGTCATTTGCACATGCAGACATGAAAGGTTAAGTTTGTTTGAATGCGATATGTCTTCTTTTTCTGACAGCCAGTTGCCACAGATTGAGTATCAGGCAGGGAAGAGAGAGAGTGGGCGAGGGAGGGGGAGAGAGAGAGTAAGAGAGAAAGACCTATGCCTCTTTACAATGAATCTTGACTGATTGGCAGGTCGGCTTTATCTGTGCAATATCATCCTGCGCACGTTCTCATTCGTCTTTGGGTAGCCTTGCGCGACACCGTCTGAGGAACGAATTAACCCCGGCAGCAGGCTGGAGAAAGGCCCCGAGTCGGATAATCAGCGCCTCATTACCGCGCCGACGCTCTGGGAGATGCTCAGGCACAGGGTGCTGCTGGTGATTGGGCTTTCGCAGCTCAGCTTTGTTTTCTTTTTTCTTTCTTTTCTTTTCCTTTTTTTACCTTCAATCAGTCGATGGCTCAAGTGACAGCCAAGGCATACCAGCATAGTGCACTTCTAATCAACGCAGTCATGAAGCTGCCATGAGTGGCAAATGAACAGTCTCAGTGTACACGACAATACAAACACACACGCAAACACCCAAACTGAGTTTATAGGCCTCCACAAACCAATACACATGGTATTCGCAATGTTTACTTTCATTCTTTACAATACTGTATCTTAAAAGCTTACATTCTTCTCTAAAATTGGAGGCCCTCCATTACAAATGCTTTCAGTACAAGCATTTTCTGTGAAGTCCTTTCAGTTAACAGTTCATTATTCTCCACAGGACCTACGGGACCCACAGTGGAATGAAAATGCAGCATGAAAAACAAGAGTTATTTCACCCGCTAGATCGTTCACAACAAATTCATGTTGCACTAGTACATATCGGATGAGGTTTAGAATAACAAATGATCTGGGAACTTTTTTTGCAGTATTTCTGAACAATTTAGCTGATAGCAACGCGAGTGCAAATGTTACAACTTACCTCAAATGTGGGGTTAATTGGAATAGGTGGAGAGGCAACATTCACAACTATTTTGTATGGGGGTAAATGGACTTTTCATTGTTCACTTTAGGGGTCTTAGTTATAACAAATAAAATTGACTTTGCCACATAGGCCAAAGGCTCACTCTGTGATTTGCTTATATGCATCTAATTGGTGATTATAGTGATGGGTGCTAGTAAGTGTTTGTGTTATTTACTATAATTACAGTGTATATATCATCTTTTGACTTTGTAAAAAGGTATTCAGATACCATATTAAAAATATATTTATGTAAAGGTTACATACAGGCAGGTCCATAAGTATTTGGATACTGACACAATTTATAATGTTGCCATTGTAAAATAGAGATGTGTTTAAAGTGTATATGTTAAATAGTATATTCATAATTAAGGAATTACAGCCATTGTACATAGCCCTGCTCCTTCATTTACACAGGCTCACAAATAATTGGACAGCTTCATGACAGGCAGCTTGCTTTGCATAGTTGTAAAAAGCTAAACTTCTGAAAGAATTTCAAGGTGGTCATGTGAAAAATATAAACTAATGGATTTTCTGCAAGTTTCCTGTAATTTTTGCATGCAAGGCTTTACTGATAAGACAAATAAATCTGTAAAAAATGAACTGTTATTAATTAAGTACATAATATGGGTTTGTACAGTTAACATTTCATCTTGTGTTTTTTATTTTCCTCAAATTATGCTTCAGTTTCTCAAAACCATAAACATAAAATGCATTTCTTTCTGCAGATTACCATGTGTCTTTAGCTGTGAAATCTCAGGGTGTACTATATAAGGTAAAATGTGTCAGCTTCACTTCTAAATGCTGACCTGTGGGCTTAGTGTTGCTGTGTACACATGTGTCTAACACATATAGTCTTTAACACAGCTTGATTCTGAGGAGCGAAAGGGCCCTGCAGTACCCTATTATGAGCATGTTATGGGCATGTTGTGGTGGGACCCTTTAGATACCAAAGGCTTCTACTGAACGTTTAGCTGCCTGGGATTACATTTCAATTCCAATTAAACTGGACAGGCTTTTTAATCCACTACTGTAAGTGAGAAGTGGCACACAATTAACACCAAGGATACAAAGTTTAATTGCAAGTCCTCTGTGGAAAGAGTAAGACTACACTGGGGACAGGAAGCCTTGAAACTGATGCCTTTTTGAGGAATATGTCTCTGAAAGTGTCATGCAAGCACAACATATACAGTAAACCAGCATGTTAAACAAAAACTACAGGCTTTTTTAGGTCTAGGCTGTATTGTTACAATTCAGAATAATAGCATATTACAGGAATCACAGAATTTTTCACAACAAAAATGTTACTTATTTTTGCTACCCAGACTTGTCCTTATTATTTGTAATGTTGACAATGATAAAATAGTGACAAATCTAAATTAAAAAAATATTTGGGAACAGTTTCTTCTTAGCCTGCCCTTTACATTTTAACAATACATTTTAGGCCAATACCTTTCCTCAGTCTTTATCTAAATGTAGCAATTTATGTAGAAACATTTGTGTAAGAAGTTTCTGTGAAATAGCTTTCAGAGACGTTAAACATTTCAAATGTCTGGTTTCCATCACCACCACTGTCAACAATTCTGACTGTAACTGTCCCAGAGACATATTTTTGTTTAAATTGTTCATTTTTGAATTTCATGATTATTTCTGTTCACAATCTGCTGAAAAATGTTTGGAATGTATAATTTTGGTTAAAAAAAGGAATTTCTGTTTGTGAAACGATTTGTTTAATGGTAAAGGATGTGTCACGTGACTGGAATCTAGTGTGAAGAACCGTTGGATTATGGGTCAGATCCAGCGTGTTTGCAGAGAGAGAGACATGCGGTACCAAACCAATTCAGTTCTACGCATGGTCTTAATGGCGCACACGGTAAATGTGTATATTTGTTTATAATGTTGTTTAATATGTCTCTACATTGATTATGTGAAGCAGTCTGTGTTGATTTGTGCAAGATTTGCTATTTTTGTTGTGCTAATGTGTTTTGAAACTGTTTAACTACGGACACTAGTAGAGAGACCGAGAAATGCATATCCTGAACCAGGTTCTTTATTTTTTGTAGTTTTCACGGTGTCAAAAGACAGAGACAGCGAGAGAGAGAGAGAAAGAAAAGAAATAAAACAACTTCAGAAGACATCTGTATGATTCGCGTGGCCGTTATTTTGCTAGACCAGTGTAGCTACAGGGAAAACGTTCCGCTGGCGCGGCCTAGAAACCAGGGTTGGAGAGAGCAGCACGGCCGCTGGAGCAACGCGTGGACGAGAGAGCAGCACGGCCGCTGGAGCAACGCGTGGACGAGAGCTCGTCAGAGGAAGGGTTCGCCGAGTAAGGAGAGAGTGTTGGTTCCAGAAACGTCGGAGCAAGGGTGTGGTGACGGCAGCAGAGGAGGGCAACGTACGCTATAGCTCTGCAAACCTCCTCGCCACGGACTTAGATGTGCAACGTTAGATCCATAACGTCACAGTCTTCAGGCAGAACAGTGAGGTTCTGCACACTGAATCAGGTTTGACTGTTCTACCTCTACACCTTTAAGGACGTCGGCAAAATACACTTAAGAGTAACCGATTTCTCATCATAGCCTAAGTGTTATTCCTGCTTGATAAAAATGTGATGTTTTCGATGTTTAAGGATGCCTTGTTTTGAGAATTCAGGTGCAAAGTAAAATTAACGTATTATAAGGAAAATGCATTACCTTAGTTCTTGAACTGCAAACATTGAATAGTTGTTAAGGTTATCTGCACATATACACAGTGCCTTCTCTAAAATCTCTACAATATCATTTCAAGGTGAAAAATCATTAGGTGATGAATCTGGTGAACAAGATGAGATTGAGCAGGAGCAATTAGAGTCACTCATAGGTGATAGTCACACTAAAATACAATCACACCAAGTAGCAATGATGGAGCCTACCTCCACCACTTCAAAGAGAGTTGGTCCCAGGAAATCTTCACGGGAGAGAAAGTTTACCACCAAAATGTTTGAATTAAAGCATAGAGAGGCTTCCCAATGGGAAAATAAATTCATCAAGCTATATGAATGCTGGAAAAAACAAGTGAGAGCTTCATGAACAAAACTTAAGGCTGAGTGCTCTGACCAAGACTTGAGTGAGATGATGGATGCTGTTGAAGGGCTGGAGACAAAATTAAAAGAGATGTATGAAAATATACGATCTCAGCTGGCGCCTTCCACAGAGGTTAGAAGAAAGATGGATTCCTGCATAGCAGTCACAACTGATTTGATGGGTCTAATGAAAGTACGGTTGAGTGAAGTGGGGCAAGAGGATTTTGATGCTAAAGCGGAAAATGCAAGGCTTCATATGATGCTTGATAGAGAGTATGCCCAGTCAATATTTGATACCACAGCCTCCAGATCCACTGTTCATAGTTACCACTCTCATTCAATAGAACAGCAAAGCATTACAGCAAAAAGAGCAGAGTGTGCTGCACAGTATGCTGCAAAGAAGGCTGAAATTCAGATGGAAGAGGCAATTGCTTCGCAAAGGCAAGAGCTTAAAAGACTAGAAAATCAGAGAGATCTCCAAGTAATAGCTGCTAAGCTTAAGGTGTACTTTGAAGCCGACTCAAGTGAGGCCTGTCACGAAAATAAAACTGTGCATAGTGAGATGGCTAATTCTTCCCAAGTGCCTTATAAAGGTGTTAAAAGGGAAAAGACATGTAAGAACAATAATTATCAAACAAACTACACAAACAACGAGGCATCTTTAGCACAAGTCCTGCATGACACAGTAGTTCTTACCAGACTTCCCACACCTGAACCTGACGTCTTCTCAGGAGACCTACTCAAGTTCTTAGAGTGGAGCACAAGTTTCAAGACACTGATTGAACAACGATGCACAAGTTCAGCTGATAGGTTGTTCTACCTTCAAAAATACATTGGCGGTGAGGCGCGGTCTGTATTAGAAGGAAGCTTCTACAGAAAGGATGATCGAGCTTACGACCAAGCATGGGAGGCATTGAACTCTCGCTATGGCCACCATTTTGTAATCCAGCGTGCATTTAGAGAAAAACTGAACAACTGGCCAAAAATTAGTGCAAGGGAATCAGCTAAACTGCAAAAAAATTCAGTGATTTTCTAATGACCTGTAGTAATGCTATGCCTCACATCAAAGGGCTTCAGGTGTTAAATGATTGTGAGGAAAACCAAAAAATGCTCCAGAAACTCCCTGACTGGCTGACCTCTCGCTGGAATCGTCATGTCACAATGTGCTTGTGACAAACAGAAGAATACCCCAGTTTCAAAGAGTTTGCTGAATTTATGGCACAAGAAGCAGAGATTGCATGCAATCCCATAACATCCCTTCATGCATTGAAGTGCAATGATGAAAGGCCATGTAGAGAAATAAAGCGTCCAAAGGCTAATGCATTCATCACAAATGTGAAGGCATCAGACAAATTAAGTACCGATAACATGTACATGCTGTGGAGAAAGTCACTCCATGCACAAATGCCAGAAGCTTGCAAAAATGTCTGCAGAAGGCAAGAGAAACTTCATATTTCACAACAATCTATGCTTTGGTTGTCTTAGAAAAGGACACAATTCAAAGGAATGCAAGAATAAAGCTACCTGTGGCATATGTAAGAAACATCATCCAACGCCACTGCACGAAGACCGTCCTTCTATTGCTACAAACACACCTAATGCTGTGCAGGTGGTAGAAAACACATCTTTCCTTTCTTGCTGCCTAAACAGATGTGATGGTGGGAGCACATCCATGATTGTGCCTGTGTGGATTTCTTCAACCACCTTCCCTGAAACAGAGATCTTAGTGTACGCCTTATTGGATACACAGAGTAGCAACACTTTTGTGGATAGAGAGATATGTGAAAGGATGGGGGCAGATTTGGAGCCAATCAAATTAGCTTACCACTATGATGGGGAAAGATTCCATTGTTCAGAGTGAGAGAGTTAGTGGACTAGGAGTTAGAGGGTTTTCCTCACCATGCTTTATCAACTTGCCACCTGCCTATGCCAGAGATTTCATTCCACTTGAGCGTTCTCACATTCCTACCTCTGAAACGGCCAAAGGGTGGAAACATCTGAAAAGAATAGCACAAGAAATAACAGTGCTAATGGACTGCGAGGTTGGACTACTGATTGGTTACGACTGCTCCAGAGCATTGGCTCCACGACAGGTCATCACAGGATATGACGATGAGCCATACGTAGTCAAGACTGATCTGGGCTGGAGCATCGTAGGCAGTCCACCACAAGCCACGACATCAACAGAAGTGACTGGATTGTGCCATCGTGTATCAGTGAAGGAGCTTCCACTATTGACACCAGCCACTATTATCAGAGCACTTGAATCAGATTTCAAAGACTTAAGCCATGGGGAAAAGAGTATATCACAAGATGATATACAGTTCATGCAATTACTGAATAAGAGAATACATCAGAATGGAGACGGTCACTTAGAAATGCCCCTTCCCTTTAAGACACGCCCACAACTGCCAGAAAATAAGCATTTAGCTCTGGTTCGTCTAAACCGTCTAAAAATCAAACTTGAGAAAAATCTCAAATTCAAAGACGACTACCTTAAGTTTATGGAAGGTGTGTTCAAGGACGGTGAGGCAGAAAGAGCTGAATTCCAACCCAAAGCAGGAAATGTGTGGTATATTCCTCATCAAGGGGTCTATCACCCTAGAAAACCAGAAAAAATCAGGGTTGTGTTCGACTGCTCTGCCAAGTATGGTGGCACATCTCTGAATGACCACTTGCTGAGTGGCCCTGATCTTACAAATGGGCTAACAGGAGTGCTCTGCAGATTCCGTAAGCATCCAATAGCAGTGATATGTGATGTGGAAAAAATGTTTTACATGTTTCATGTAAACCCACACGACAGAGATTACTTACGGTTTCTGTGGTGGGAGAAAGGCAATACAAGTTCAGAGCCAAAGGAATATCGCATGAAGGTCCATCTTTTTGGAGCGGCATCCTCTCCTGGCTGTGCAAATTACGGAATGAAGTATCTTGCAAGCCAGTATGAAATGGATCATCCTGCAGCAGCCAACTTTATCAAGAAGAATTTTTATGTTGATGACGGGATTGTTAGCGTCGAGTCTGTGGACACAGCCATTCAACTAGTCAAAGATGCACAAAACGTGTGTGCAAAAGGGAGATTACACCTCCACAAGTTAATCTCCAACAACAGAGAAGTTCTGGAGTCAATTGCTCAGCGTGAACGAGCTAATGAAATTCAGGATGTAGACTTGAATTCCAAAGAACTTCCAGTTCAAAATGTGTTGGGTGTAAAGTGGAGTGCAAACAATGACACCTTCTTCTTTAAAGTCACCCTGGACAAGAAACCAGCAACACACAGAGGAATCCTCTCAACTGTAGCGTCTGTGTTTGATCCGCTAGGCTTCCTGGCTCCCTTCCTCCTACTGGGGAAGAAGGTACTACAGGAAATGTGCCAAAGAGGCATTGGGTGGGATGATCCACTGCCCAAAGAGTTAAAGCCACAATGGGAGAGCTGGCTAGATGACCTAGAGACTCTGCAAAAACTCCATATTCCAAGGTGCTTCATCCCTGACAACCTAGGGAAGGTACAGAGGACTGAATTGCATCACTTTTCAGATGCGAGTAGCCGTGGGTATGGTCAGTGTTCATATATTTGAATGGTGAGTGAAGAAAATGTGCATTGCTCATTAGTCATAAGTAAAGCAAGAGTTGTACCCACAAAGGTAGTAACCATTCCAAGGCTGGAGTTAACAGCTGCAGTCAGTCTCCTCAGCAGTCAGTGGTATGCTAAAGGAGGCGCTAGAGCTCAGAATTGACCAGGAGTATTTTTGGACAGATTCACAGGTAGTTTTGGGCTACATTAACCCGGAGCTTCTGGTAGGTGATCCTGAAATCAAAACCACACAAGTACTACAAACAAAAGCAACAGAAGAGGACAATTTTTTGGACAGCCTCAAAAGGTTCTCAAAATGGCATGAAGTACTGAATGTTATAGCTTGTATTCAACAGCTAGCGAAAAGAGACAAAACTGTAGATCTCATATCTGTTGGACAGAAGGAAAGCCAGTCTTGCGCTTGTGAAATTGGCGCAAAAAGATACCTTCAAAGAGGAAATGCGTTCCCTGAGTAATGGTAAGCTTTCAAATAGCCATCAATTGTTTCAGCTCGACCCAATAATGCACAATGGTATTCTCAGGGTGGGAGGGCGATTAAAGAATGCTTCTCTACCTTTCGACTTGAAGCATCCAATAATCCTGCCAAAGGATGGTGTAGTCACATGCTTGATCTTAGATTACTGCCATGAAATGCAGCACTAAGGCAGAGGGCAGACCCTGAACGAACTGAGAGCAAATGGCTATTGGATTTTATGTGGCAGCAAAGTTGTGGCAAACCACATCAGACAATGTGTTACATGTAGGAGAGCCCGCAGGCCAACAGAAACGCAAAAGATGGCAGATCTTCCTACCGACCGCGTGGAACCTTCGCCACCATTCTCCTACTGTGGAATGGATTGCTTCGGACCTTTTCATTCAAAACAGGGTCGTAAAGAAAGTAAAAGATATGGACTTAATCACCTGTCTATCGTCAAGGGCAGTACATATAGAAATGTTGGAAGATTTAACAACTGATGCCTTCATAAATGCTTTGAGGTGTTTTCTAGCTATTTGCGGCGCTCTGAGACAAATTAAATCAGATCAAGGCACAAATTTTGTTGGGGCAAAAAATGAATTTGTGAGGACACTAAAAGAAGTGGATCAAGACAGACTGGCTGCCTTTTTGGCTGAGAAACAATGTGACTTCACTATGAATGTACCTGATGCCAGCCACATGGGAGGCGTGTGGGAAAGGCAGATCAGGACAATCAGGAGTGTTCTAAACTGTGTCCTTTCACAGAGCACTGGAAGATTAGATGATGCTTCTTTAAGAACATTCTTTCTATGAGGCCATGTCAATTATAAATTGCCGCCCACTTACCACCGACAACCTCAGTGATCCAAAAGGCCTAGAACCACTTACACCAAACCATTTAATCACTATGAAGTCTTCTGTCCCGCTGCCTCCTCCAGGAAAATTTGTTGCAGAAGATCTGTATGCCAAAAAAAGGTGGCGCAGAGTGCAATATCTGACTGAACAATTTGAGTAGATGGAGGAAGGAATATTTAGCAAACATAACACTCAGACATCGCTGGCACTCTCCAAGACGAAACATGATGATTGGGGATATTGTCATTGTCAAAGAAGATGATGTGCCTCGCAATGAGTGGAGATGAACTGGTGCGAAAGGCTAAAATACAAATAGGAACTAGAAAGCTTGGAGTAAAGGGGCAACGTCTAATTAAGCCATCCATTATTGAGCGTCCCATTCACAAGTTAGTAGTACTTGTAGAAAGCAACTAAAGTGGATTTAAAAAAAAAAAAAAAAACTCTTGAGGAGAGTTTGTTTGACAAATGAGTTTGTTGGCAGAGACAGTTTGGGAAATTACTAGATTTATTCACACTTGCATAAGGCTTATCATAAATCAGTAATTTGGTGGGAGTGTAACTGTCCCAGAGACATATTTTTGTTTAAATTGTTCATTTTTGAATTTCATGATTATTTATGTTCACAATCTGCTGAAAAATGTTTGGAATGTATAATTGTGGTTAAAAAAAAAGAATTTCTGTTTGTGAAACGATTTGTTTAATGGTAAAGGATGTGTCACGTGACTGGAATCTAGTGTGAAGAACCGTTGGATTATGGGTCAGATCCAGCGTGTTTGCAGAGAGAGAGAGACATGCGGTACCAAACCAATTCAGTTCTACACATGGTCTAAATGGCGCACACGGTAAATGTGTATATTTGTTTATAATGTTGTTTAATATGTCTCTACATTGATTATGTGAAGCAGACTGTGTTGATTTGTGCAAGATTTGCTATTTTTGTTGTGCTTATGTGTTTTGAAACTGTTTAACTACGGACACTAGTAGAGAGACTGAGAAATGCACATCCTGAACCAGGTTCTTTATTTTTTTTGTAGTTTTCACGGTGTCAAAAGACGGAGACAGCGAGAGAGAGAGAAAAGAAATAAAACAACATCAGAAGACATCTGTATGATTCGCGTGGCCGTTATTTCGCTAGACCAGTGTAGCAACACTGACATTTCAGAACATTTCACACATCAAACCACTCTGAATGACTGTTTATATCTTAAATTTTCTATTATATATTTATATCTTTAATTAGATATTTGGGAAAAAAATGATAAATTCTTTCCTCAGCCAGCAATTTAGAAGCTCAGATTCAGTATTAAGTTTGGTGAGATAATTACTTTAGTTCCACATCAACGTCCACACACCAAACACGCACACTATAACACACAGTGAGATTATATGGAAAAAGGAGCATGCTGACCTTTCGCAGGGCACCTATAGAAAACTTGCTTAAAATGTTACACCAGGCCACCAGCATTTAGAATCAAATCAGCTGACCATGACTGTGCTAAATCACTCCTTTTCAACTCAAGCTCAAGCAACAGTAAGAACCCTAAAGGTTTAACTGCTGTGGATAGTGTTCTGAACAAAAGACTGCAACACTGAGTAAAGTAATACTTCAGTGTTATTTCAACCAAATCTCTATCTGCCACAAAATCAACCACGGACACATTCACCTGTACGCAAAAAAAGTAAAATAACAGAAAACCTTTATACTTAAATCCAGTGGGTAGCTCTTTCAGGTCAATAAGTACTCTCTCTCTTCTTTCCTGAACACAGAGAAACAGCTAAAATTATAGACATCAATGATACAATACAGAAGCAGGACATAGAGATACGCTTAAAAGTGCTAATTGACAGGAAAAGGTTATAACAGTTGTTCGAAACATTAGACCATGTGCCTGTTGCTACCATGCAGAGGATAAAGTATGAGAGCTGCTATTTGTCTTTTTACTCTTCTTCATCAAATATTAGCGCTTAAAATGTGATTGCGAGACAACTGTATTAAGGAATTAAACCCAAAAAACGAATTCAGAGACAGTAAAATGGTCCTTTGTAAAGAAACTTACCAAAACAGAATCATTCTCAGTGTTAGGGATGGAAACCAGATGTCTAAAGCATTTAATGCATTTAAAAGCTACCTTACAAAAAGTTACTTTACAAAGTGATAAAAATTTGCCACCTGGTGCCTGAGACATTATTTAATAATAGCTTTCGGAAGGTTTAAATGTAAAAAATACATTTTAAAATTCATACTTTGCAACAAGGTACAGGGTGCTGTAGGGCAAAACAGTTTCTTCAGACTAACCACTATTGTACCGTTACCCAGATTACATATAAAACATATGAAGCCACATGTAAATTCGCTAATTGGTATAAATATTGAAAAAAGCTATAGTAAATTAAAAGGCTGGATTTGCTGTACTGCTGTAAAACATCAAATCACTCTAAATTACTTTGTTTACATCATATCCAGTAAACTATGCATGCATTAAAAAACTAACTTTATTTTTCCTAAATAACAACTAAATAAAGGTTAAACAGTGAAACAGTAGGAATGAAACTTTCACAGTACTGCAAAGGTCAACACATCAACAACAAATCTGGTTAGGAGTATAATAATATTATATATTTATACTTTATTTATTTATTTATATATTTTAATATACATCAGTTAGATGTAGCTAAAGTTATTCAGAATGGTTTGATGTGAAATGTGCCTTGAGTTGGCCTTAAATACATTACCTAATGCCTGAGACAGTATTGTTTGATAGCTAAAGTTTTAACTGAGATTAATGCATTCATGGTAAGAAAAAGATGCGTGCAGGGCTGCGGTAAGGTAAGAAACCATGCTTACATTTTAACAACTAAATTATTGTGAAAATGTGAAAAATGCATGGAATCTTAATCCATGTCATTCTCTTGTTGCTGTGTGGCTGCTATTACGCACAGTTACCAGTAGAGGACAGTACTATACTGGACATTAAAGACAAAAACAGACACCTTGGAGAGATGTGTAAGTGTTAAGCGTAGCCTTCAAAAAGCTGTTATAAAACTGTCTATTTTATCAGTGCCTTACTCTTTATTTTGCTTGGAAAATATGACTGACATTCATCCAAACAGCAACAGACTAGCTGCTTGATGCTCTGTTTATATAAAATAGGCCATATACAGTGTATCTTATAAATGAAAGCTATAAGATCAGCTGGGGAAATACATATAAGTATCAGAACATCACCCTTTAATTAATTAATGGCTGTGGATTTTTCCTCACATTCTTAACATCTGCAATGGTAAACTTGAGATTGCCCTGTTTTATTCTGCATGCTTGTGTTTTGTTGCTATTTTGTGTTTGTTTTCTGTTTGTTTGTGTGTGTGTGTGTGTGTGTTTTTGTTTATCGCATGTGCCACTTTGACAGTTGCTTAGCCAGTTGCCTAACACCCCCCCACCCACCCACCCCACCCTCTGGTGTCGAATAACTTGCTCAGATTACCATGTGATTACCATATCATTACCATCTCATTACCATACCATGGATGGTGATGATACCTATTGATTCCTGCTTTTACTCCCTTTCCTTCGCCAACCCTAAACAGGCACTCCCCCCTCACTTTTTTAGCACAGGTAAGACACATCATGTGTTGCATAACCCATTGCTGATTTTAATAAATAATAAGAGAATTGCACAAGGCCTGTCGAACTCGAAGAACTCATGACCAGAGCATGCCATCATAACATTTACTATCTTTTATAAGTATAGAAAGGTATGTTTTACAATTTACAATCCAATGATCTGTAAACATATGTGATTTTTTTAAATATGTAATGTTAGTAAAATGGTAATGAACAGAAATAAAAGCTTCTAAAATCTTTGTAGAATGTAAATCAGTGTTTCTGTCATCTGGCTGCATGGGCGTGGTAGTGGGGGAAAAGTGGACCTGACTACCCAGGGCCCGAGTAGGGAGACATGACATTGAGAGTGTACAGGGCCCAGAATTTGCTGCTATGCCCCTGTCTGGCTGCATCTTGGCATCTATGGCATGTAATAGATTTTTGTATCTTAGCTTTGAAAGGCATGAAACCTTTTGGACGGCTAGTTCCACTTTTGACTTGCAAAAACCGCTAAGTTGGACAGTTTTGGGGTTTAGTGGCTTGTAGAGGATTTTTTTGTATTTTACATTTTTAAGGCTCCACCAACAAGCTGGTAACAAATACTCGGTAAAAATCCACAAAAAATTAATGGTTCTGTGTTGCACTAAATGGGTCTGTCTTTTAGGCACAACCTGGGGACAAGCCTTATTCAATACAGTACAATAAAACGCAGACTGGTGCAGCCCAGAGGATGATCGGATTGAGTCTTGAGTTCTTTTAGTTTCTTCTTTTTAGAACTTTTTCCTGACATTGTCTCTCTCAGCGTGTTCATTGTGTATTTGGACCTAGATTTCTGTAAAGTGGTTTCGGAAAAATGCCTGTAGTAAAAAAGAGGGATGTACCAATAAAACTGAACTGAGTATAGAAATGGGACCATGCAGGAATGGAAGGATGTAAGATGGTTATACACTTGAGGAACTATATGTCACCGTGGCTACAGGTTTTACTCTTCCACAATTCTTTAAATATTATTGTGCATCACAGTTAAGTTGGCCAGAAGAGTTCTTCCTGTTCAAATGTTTCCATTCGAAGCCTCAAAGCCCTTTAAGAAGCCTTTGAAAGAGGACATCAGTGGCACACTGCAGATATTCCCTCTCTCTCGTTCTCGTTCTCTCTCTCTCTCCCTTTCCATTTCAATACTGAAGAGAGTTTTATTTAAGCATGGGCTTGAGAGTGGCCGTGAACTGCAATTTTCCCCAAAGTGCTCCAATCCATCACGGGGACAGCAGCAAGTCCCAACTGCTATGCATCACCTCAGTTCACTGAGAGAGAGAGATAGAAAGAGAGGGAGGTTGCTGTGGGTGGGATTTCTTGCCAGCTGGGAGTAGCAGGCCACTAAGCTAGTACAATATCCCAATATTAATGTGGATTTTAATTTGCGACTTTCAATTAGAACCATCTCCTCCCAGGCGGAACCCACTGAATCTGTGCTTTCTCTAGGCTGGAGGGTATTCGCCGCAACACAATTAGGCTCCTTAAATGTAAATACAGCTACCAAAATCTCAGTGACGTGTGTAATATGTGCCTTGTCTACAGTAAAGTGTTGAGAGACCTCTTCACAGCTTCATGCGAATGAGGGGATGAAGGGGGTCAGTAAGCCAGTGCAAGTGTGTTGGAAAAACAAAAGCATTAGTGACTAGACGGCAGAGTAAAAGACGCAGGAGAGTGGGTCGTGGCGATGCAGATGTTTTAATTGTGTTTGTCTCTGTGTGAAACATGATTAGTGTTCCTGCTCATTAACAAGCTGATGGGCCCCTCGTTTTTGATGCCCTGCTAATGGGCTAACACGCTAACGCCTCACATATTGGGTACCGGACGTGCGGGCTGCAACAGAATCTAATCAATGCTGACAGCAGTGCACGCACTTAATTGCTTCACAGCAATTAGATCATCATTTGAGTGTATGCGTGTGCCTGCATGTGTTTGTGGGGTTTTTTTTGGGGGGGGGTTACTTTACTGTGGTGAGATACATCAGAAACTCTTTTAATCTCTTGTTAATAGGGAACATTTGTGTTTATGTATGTGATATAGAAATAGAGTGTGATGGGATGTGGGCATGTATGTGTGTGTGTGGCCTTGCACTTAGTTGTTTGTGGGGACAGAAACCTTTAACATTTATAACAATGTGTGGACATGTGGTTGATCACTATAAAGAAAAAAGAAGATTTTTGGAGTCTAAATATTGTAAGTTATGATATGCTCACAAGTACACTACCTCATTACCAAGAAATCATTTTACGATAGTTTTAAGATAAGGTTTTTGCCAACTATATGTATTTGCACTACTGGGCAGACGAAAATCATTGTTGAAAATCATCATGGTCCATTATGAAACTTGCCTAGGATATGCAGCTTATTTATTTATATTTATATTTATATTATTTATATATTTATTTATTTATATATATTCTTTTAACACATTCATTGCGGAGGTAAATGCAGTGAGATATACATAGATATAAACAATAAAAAGATAGAGGAACTGACTTACTTGGCTCTTTTATAAAGCAAACCATGTTGTGGTTCAGAGGATGTGCAACCCTGCCCCATAAAAAATCCATTGCCTCAGTACACCCAGTCAGAGAGATGAGTGGAAGAGGGGGAGGGCGAGAGAGAGAGAATGAAGAGTGAGGATGGGAAAAGGTTGATGTAGAAAAGAAGAGGGGAGGAGCAACAGAGGATAGGAGAGGAAGAGAAACAGAGGCCTAGTAGAGGAAAGAGGAAAGTGTGTGAATGTCAGTCACATCTCTCTAATCTCTGATTTGCATGACTTACAGAATGTAGATTCTGTAAATCTAAATGGTCAGCTTACCCTAGGTCACTTAATGATGGGTTAGTTTTAATTTCTGTAAACAGAACCACCAACAGGTCTGAGATGTAACGCATTCTCAAAGGGATGCTTTTTCCATGTCCTTTTCCTTCTTCTAAATTGGATTTTATATATCAGCTATATAATTATACATATTTATATACAGGCAAAAGTATATGGACTTCTGACCATCATACCTAGCTCTGTAACTGATGTTCCAGTTTATCCTAAAAGTACTTTGCAGGATTGAACAGTGGAGTTCCTCCACACCAAAATCATCAAATCATGTCTTATTGGACCGTGCTTTGTGCACAGGGGCACAGTCTTGCTGGAACAGGAAAGGGCCTTCCCCAAATTGTTGCCACAAAGTTGGAAGCATAAAATTATCTGAAATGTCTTTGTATGCTGTATTAACACTAGTTTAAGGTTAAATTATATTTATTTAATAGGAAACACTTGTGTCACAGTGGTGTAAACATTAAAGTGTGGGGGTATTACAGGCATTTTGGTTTATAAAAAAAATAATATAAAAAAAGAATATTCTGATTAAAAACGACTGTCACTGTTTTCACAATGATAAGGAGCAAGTAGTATGGCACAAATGTGCAAAAACGTTTTGGGTGTGCCCCTGTGCTAACTAAAAACTAATTTTCTTTTCATGTCAATAATGTGTCTCTATAAACATATTTATAAACAGTGCCAGTGTTTGTGTTGAACCTGTGCTTCACTAGAGTTGGTGTTTTGCTCCTGATTTTTTTCCTTTTCCTCCTGATTTTTTTAGTTGGGGGGTCTTTTGAATATGTAGCCACAGTCCTGTGTCGACATGTGTAAAATAAAATACCTTATTTTATTTAAGATACCACAAAACAAGTTTAGTAGTGAATGAATAACACCCAAAATGTGGTACAGATTTATTAAACAGCTACGTTTGCCTGTTATATTTATATATTTCAGAAATGTAAGTATATTACATGACCCTGACCATGTGCTGCAATCACGAAAAAGGCATTTCAAATGTTTCACACAAGGTTGTTAAACATGCCAATGCAATCCTCTTTGGCATTCAACTTTCTATGTGACCTGTCAATCCAGGTCAGTTACAATATACATGCAAGGATCAGAACATTTTTGTTTAAACATCATGTTTACTTCTTTTCATTTCAAAGATCAATAAAAATGTAATTTGCCCAGGTGTTTTCAAAAGTTTGCATACAACTGTAAATCTGTAGCTGTATAAAACAGGTCAATGTGACAAATTATTAACGGTACTAATTTGGTTAAATGCAGTTAACACATTTTCCTTGTCTATCGTTACACCCTAGTTCCACGTACATTTTATTAATTTAACTGCACAGTTTTATATAATGAAGCATTCTTTAGCCAAAGTTATGGATGGAACTACAAATGAATAGTTTTTTAAATGAGCTTAATGAACACAATGGCTGAAAATAATGCACCAACCAAAACTATGCACTTCTGTGAGCAGCATCCTGCGACCACTGATAATGGACTACAGGATGACTAACACAAATTTTGCGGCAGCAGATGAGCTATCATCTCTGACTTTACATCTACAAGGTGAACCAACAAGGTAGTTGTGTTTAAAAGAGTGGACAGTGAGAGGACACAGTATTTAAAAACTCCAGCACTGCTGTGTCTGTGTGATCTGTACCATAACAACTAATATGGAAACTCCACATTAGTGTCACTGCAGTGCTGACAGTGATCCACCACCCAAATAACACCTGCTCTGTGGTGGTCCTGAGCGTGAACAGAATGAAAGAGGTATAAGAAAGTATGCAAAGAAACATATATACTTCAGTCTGTAATTGTAGAACTACAACAAGCATTGCTATGGTACGTGGAGCTGATAAAATGTGTGTATATATATATATATATATATATATATATATATGAGAGAGAGACAGAGAGAGAGATGAAAAAGGAGGAACTTTTTGACATACTTGCTCTACACTTAGTAAAGGATGGATGCCTTATTGCAGTATTGTTTTAGTTAGTCAAGACTTAAGCCATATTGTGGCAGGGTCCATGCGTGCGTGTCAGAATGTCTATGATATAAGATAATGGATGGCTTTTCTGTAAATCTCTCCTTTGTTCTTTTGGTTATCACATCATACGTGTCAGATTTTTCATTTTCTGCGTGTCATGCAATTCAAATGTAATACAAGCTCTCCTCACTTGGTCTGCGCTCTTCTCTTTGCAACTGGGTCCTGGACTTCCTGACCAACAGGCCGCAGTCTGTGAGGATCCACAACCTCTCCTCCTCCACTACAATCCTCAGCACTGGCTCCCCTCAGGGCTGTGTGTTGAGCCCCCTTTTGTTCACGCTGCTCACATATGACTGCTCACCCATCCACCCAGGCTGTCATATTGTGAAGTTTGCGGACGACACGGCAGTGGTCGGATGCATCACAAACAGTGATGAGTCTGGCTACAGACGGGAGGTAGAACACCTGGAGGGTTGGTGCAGAAAGAACAACCTCTGCATCAACATAAAGAAGACGAAGGAGATGATTGTGGACTTCAGAAGGGGCAGACATGCCCACCTCCCCCTGCATGTCGGAGGGTCTGCGGTGGAAGTGGTCTCCAGCTACAGGTACTTGGGTGTTCACCTGAGCAACAACCTCACCTGGAGCAACAACACTTCCAGCCTGGTCAGGAAGGCACATCAGCGGCTCTACTTCCTCAGGCGGTTGAGGCGAGCTGGGCTCGGGAGCTCGGTCCTCAGCCTCCCCACCACCACGGACATATACACCTCCAGATGCAGGAAGAGGGCCACCTGCATCATGAAGGACCCCACTCATCCAGCACACTCACTGTTTGTCCCGCTCCCCTCAGGCAGGAGGCTGCGGAGCGTTAAGTGTAGAACGAACAGACTGAGGAACAGCTTCATTCCGGAAGCTGTAAGACTTTTAAACGCCACTTAGTGGAACCACTGCACTGACACTTTTACTGCACTGACACCTTTACGACACCAGTCACTTTAATACACTCTGCTGCTACCTTCTCCATTCCTGTTTATTTTATTTTCATATATTTTATATATTTATGTTTATTTTATTTATTTAAGTACTGCTGTCTGGGTAAAACTGGGTCCTTGGGTACCACAATTTCATTCCACCCCATGTACCACATGTGATGCGAATGACAATAAAGTCTCCTTGAATCCTTGAACAAAGGAATACACAATAAGTAGCTTCACTCTGGCCTAGTGTGTGTGTATGTGTGAGTGTCTGTGCATGCGTGCAGTAGCTGCCATGAAGTGATATGGGCTGAGTACACACTCTGAAGTGAACAGATATGAAAAATGACATTTTGAGCTGTCAGTGCTCTCTCTCACACACACACACACACACACTGTGCGATATCACTCTCCTCAGCATACCTGTCAATCATCTCTGTGACAAAACTGTTGGGTTGGGACAGGTGCGCTGTAGCACATTGCAGGAGGAATACAACAGAGGCAAAAACAAACAGCGGGAGGAGGAATGATGGGAAATCAAGCGAAGTGAACTTCTCTCCCTCTCTCTCTGCTTCTCTCTCGCTCTCTCTCCTGCGTCAGTGCATTTGACTGACAGGCTGCCAGAGATGAGTGTGTGGCTGAGGCAAGCAGGGTGACGGACCTGGAAGAACAGTAAGAGGGTTTATCAGCGGCGCTTAAAGCGGGCAGAGGGGTGGAGGAGTGGGGTGTAGGTGGTGGGAGGTTGGGGGGGGGGGGCTAGGTGAGAGAAGAGAAGAAGAAGGTTGCAGGAGATCTCTGGGAGAAAAAAAAATGGGGAGGAGGTGAGTGAAGAAGAGGAGGAGAGGCAGCAAAACAGAGCAGCTGCAGCAAAGAGAGAAAGAGAGGGAGAGGGGGAGGGAAGGGAGGGGGAAGCTTTCGCACTGCCGGCATGGGATGTGACTAGATTCTCAATAAGCCCTGAGCCTGGAGCTGAGAAGCAGCTAGAGCATCAGTGGCAAATGCTGCAAACACACACACACACACACACCACATCCTCATACAGAAACACAGTAAAAGGAAACTAGCCCATTTACTACAGCATGCCTGTTGCACTTTGTGCATTTGTGTGGTAAAAAGGACTGTTTATTACTTGATAAAACAACATTTTTCTATACTATATCAACAATTGTTATTCTCAGTTAAATGGCAGTGATTAGTAATTGTCCTGCTCTCAATCACAGCACAAAAGAAAGCCTGATATAACCTTTTTATGCAATATGTTTTTCTTGTGACTATTTAGGTCAAGTCCATTTTTATTGGTTGATCCATTAAAAAAAAATGGTTTACACATTAAAACATTAGTACACTGTTAATTACTAGCATGGTTGATAGTGATGACCTTAAAAAGTGTTAAAAAGGAAATTGAACATTTTATGATTCATTCAGTCACTGATATGTAAATGTCATTCAGAGTGGTTTGATGGGAAATTGCTCACTTAAAAGCAGTGGTAATATATAGAGGTCATAATTTACTATTTTATTTATTGCCCAAAATGATGCAAAAATAACTCAGTGAGGATATTTCACGTTACTATACTCTGTGTGTACCTATTTGCTGCATATAAAGATATGTTGTAGGTCACAATGTAAAATTGTAAAACAACGTCTTAGACACCAGGAAACTATTATTAACCATTTTATGTAACAGTTTTCTGCAAGGCAGTTTTTAAATGCCTCATTCATTAAATGCCTCATCACAGTAAATAATCCTGACTTGACAAGTTTCTCTAGAGAATTTTACATCATACCAATATGGACACTTTCTTCTAATCCTAATGAGTTATTTTTGTCAACATGTAGTAAGATTGACAAAAAGCAAACATTTAAATTGTATTATGCATATTTTGCTTTACTGCCAAAGTTAAACAGGCAGCATTACAAGACATTCATGAATTACACAATATAACCTGCAAATGCCTCTAAACAAAACATTTCATGGGTGAATTGGGTGATTTTATGAATACTGGCTGATATGCCACTACTTTACAGATGCTGACTTTGGCAGCCGGCCACCCAGTGGACAAATGACGTGTGTGTCATGCGGCCAGCCCAAGGAGCGAGCTTCTTATAACCTTATATAGCAGCAGTCTTGCTTAGTGCCAGCGTAGTCTCAGAGCAACAAAATCAATTCTGTTTTACCGCCACACTGGCCTGAACTCAAGTCTCTTGTTGGCAGAAGGATAATAAGGTTATGAGCAGCATGGAAGGATGTTCTTACAGTAAATAGCGTGCGTTGGCTGGCGTCGGTAGAATGTCTTTTTGACAAAAGTGACTGTAAAAGTCAGATTGGCCTTTGATGGTGTCAGGGTGACAAGAACATCCTCATGTGCTTTAGTGAATACAGCTCAGAATGCGTAGAATGTTTATAACACAGAGATGGTGTTTGCTTCATAACTGTATCATTATCCACGCTAACACCTGCAGCAAAACTCTCTACTATCAGCATCACTTCTCTATCTCTCTTTCATTTTCCCCACTTTCTGTCTCCCTCTTTTTCACCCCATCTCGCTTTCTCTCTCTTACTCTCCATCTCTCCATTGCTCCCTCCATCAATCGCCCGTCTGTCACAGTGCGCAAGCAGCCAATCCATCATGGGTTAGAGTTCGGGGGCAACGCCACTCCGAGCATTTTGAGCGCCTCCCTCATCACCCTCTGCTCCAACAACCCCCGCCCCCCCACCAAAACCTGCCTGTGTCCCCTTGCTCTAACACACAGGGAAGAGGGGAAATGCACGCAGTGCTGATCATTTACACAATGCCTTTAGTTGCAGTAATAAATGACTATGCGGTGTGTATGTGTGTGTGGGGGTGAAGGGTATACTGTTGAAGTAGCATTAGCAAAAGCATCTACATTGACCATCAAAGGTTTAAGGACAGTTTGCTTTCTTTTGAAATATGAATTTTCTATGTTTTTATATTCCCATTATAATCTTGAAGCCTTTTGTTTGTTTGAGAACTCAAAGTCCTAGCCAAGACCATTTAGCAGCCTTTAAGTTTATGAGTGCAAATAAAAAACCTACATTCTACTTTAACACTAACCCTTTTCTTTTAACTGTTCCTTGGTATGAAAAGTAGATACTGCTTAAACAATGATTTATGGTTTAAACAGTCCTGACATGACATAAAAAAATTATCGACTTTTGCAAACCATACATTAGTTGATGTATACAATTTGTATGCATACACAACTGGCACTTTATTATTACAAATTACATTACATTTCAGCAACAGTCCCTTTCAGTCAGGCCCAAGGCCTTGAAAGTTACCAAAGGGTCACCTTTCACCCAGTTATACAACTATGGAAATACCCAGTTGCAGCCCCTGAATCATATGCCTGTGAATCATAGCCCACTGGTAGGATAGCTTGGGGGCGCAGAAGCATCAACAACACCAACAACACACACAACAAATAAATTACTGGCAATATAAACACTTAATTTGCAATGCCTATTAAAGACTTGCTTTCGTTTTTTACACAATCTCCGAAATTCAGTCTGTTGAAGTCTGGACTCTGGGTGGTCAATCCAGTTCTTTCTTGCTTAATTGTCCTATTTCTCTAAGATGAACATTTTAATTACTGGTTATCTGATTGAGCAGCTTTGGTGGTCTACCAGGTCTTGCAGTTCCATCTTCTCTATCTTTTATTTTGTTTCATGTAAAATAAAACTTGGATTTTTCATTTTATCTTTTATTTTCTTCTTCCTTATGCAAGTGGGCTATATTATATCTTCTCCGAGATATTTCCTTTTTGGATTAGAAATCAGGTGTCACCAAACCAAAGGATACAATTACAATGAGCATACATGCTTCACATCCATTTGGGCAAAAAAAGTGAGATTCTTCAGCTATTTTTTGTAGGGCAGTAATTACCAATTCTGCTGCCACAGTAATCTTCTACATTTTTTCCCTGCTCTAACACACACACCTCAATTTAGGAAGGGCTAGTTTGCTGGTTAGTTGGATCAGATGTCATAGAGCAGGGATTTAAAAAGATTAATGAATAATGAGAGATTGCTTTCATACTGTTATAAATTGCTGTATTATATGTATTTACCTGCATTCAAACACACATTTGTTGGACATAAGTCCAATATGCGTGACATGGGTAAAGCCTAGATATAGAATACATTTCAGTGGCAGTCATGATTGTAATCATAATAATTATCATGTTTAGACTTAATCTAGGTCTGAGAAGCTGGCCTATAGTATTTTTGTTTGTATGTGCCTGTATAGTTTTCCTAATATATGTTCCGCAGTTCCCCTTTGTTTGTGCTGCAACTCTGGAATTTCCTTTTGGAATTAAAAACAGTGAATAAAAGTGGCTCAAATTCAAAAAGTTCTCTGCCCATCTAATGTTTTTCTGAATCAGCAGTATTTAACACGGAGTTACTTCTCTGCAGTTACAGACCAGTTTGTTTACACTAGGTTTTGTAACATTGCCAAAAGAAGTCAGGTACTAATATTGGACAATCATGCCACTTTAACTCATCCCAAAGGTATTGGATAGAGCTCCAACACTCCAGAGAATTACGTTCCACTGCTCCACAGACAAATGCTGAGGAACTTTACAAGGTGCTGCTTGCATTTAGCCTCATATGCACTTGCTCTTGAGCATCCCATTCTATTAACAATGCTTTTTATATGGCAACTATTAAAACTGTAAATGCAACTGTATCCATCTGTGTCAGCAACGTGTGCACCTAATCCACTAATTAAAAGCAGTGTCTGTTCCTACTACATGTTAAAAATAACAGACACAGCTTAACTGACATTAAAATTTAGATAAAATATCAATATTAATTAAATGCCCACATTAGTACCTTATATTTTAGTATCACTTAAATATTTTATAAAATGAGGTAATGTTTGACTTGGTTTGGGGGCCCCTTTAAGTGGGTGGTGTAAAACAACTTGTGTTTGTCATTTATATTCAGCTGATGCTGCATTATTCCCTAAGGCACCTTTGTGGATGCAGTGACACTAATCATCAGCCCCGATTAAACCCCATGCCCTCTGGAGCTGCGGCCGGCTGCTCTGCCTCTGGTCTACCCACACTCATCAAATCACAACGGAACATAAAGGTGCTGCAACATTAAAAGTAAGGCCTCTCCTGGTGCATAATGAATCTCTGTGCATCTGCAAGCGGTCTACTGCTTGTGTGAGATATGTCGGTATATTTATGACAAACTTGTACAGTACTGGCAAAAGGTAAATCTCCACAGTAAATGTTTCTTTACATAAATATATCAAATACAAATAAACATATAGTAAACTGTTGGAGAACAAAAACACAGGTTACCACCACACCTGGTTTAATTTAATGAATAAGTAATTAGCTGAAGCAGGTATTAGATGACTTTCTAGAGGAGAGATTTGTATATACTCACATACAACTAATCACAATATATAGTTTATTTCTATGTGTTCTAATGTTGGGGTGTCCATATAAAATGCTACACTTATCATTGTCAACGATGACTTATTCAGAAGCCTTTTTTGTGTGTAATAGGGTTTTACTGACTTACAGTAACATGTCTGGACATTTTATCTGTGCATTTAACCCTTCAACTGCAGTCTTACTATTTAGTTACTAATCTTATGATTTAAATTTTAGTATTCAGAATTGTTCATGGAAAAAAAAAAGTTTTTTTACAGAAAAAGTCTGTATAATATAATCTGTAAGATATTTGAGTTGGCAGTTGGTTTGGCATACAGTATCTATGTAAGTTACTGGTTCAAAACATCATATACTATCACATTTATGCTGTCAAATGTGGAAAATGTTAATTTTTTTTGTTTTGCTTTAAAAAATATATGCCCATTTTAAATTTGATCCCAGCAATCTGTTTCAAGAAGTTTGGGACAAGTTCATGGGGAACTGAAGAGACCAAGTGCTGTAGTTTTTAACGTGAAAACAATTCTTGCCTGATTCTTGCCGGATTTCAGCTGCTCAACAGTTCAGGGTCTCCTTTGCTGTATTGTTCCTTTCATTCCTTTTTCATTCATCAGACCACCACGGGTCACTTTTCAGACAATGGATTTCAGAAATGTTTCTGAGCCCATGCAGTGATTTTCACTACAAAATTATGTCTTTTTTCAAGTAGTGCTGCCTGAAGCCATCCAATAATGGTTTGTAATTATTAATTAAATAATGTACCATAGATGTCGAAATCCTATATTCTTTGTTTTTTTTATTTGAGAAATGTTAGTTTTTTAAATTGTTGCACTTTCCTGTCGTCGTTCACAGAGTGCTGAACCCCTCCTGACTTAGCCCTTCTATGATGATCTTTTTATATCCAATCATGTTACTGACATGTTACCATAATTAGTTGTAAGATGTTCCACCAGATGTTTTTATCATTACACCCCTGAAATATCACAGTGGCTGTGCAATACAGAACAAACTTGCTTCAAACAACACACAAATAAAAAAATATAAGAATTTGTGAGCATGTAACAGAAAGCACAGCTAGGATTTGGTCTTTGATGAAGGCCTTTACAATGTCTAGGTGTGTGTGTGTGTTTGAAGCCAGTTTGTCTTGTACTGCATAGCCACTGTGATTTTACAGGGTTGTGCATGTGTGTGTCTGTGGTTGAAATGAATGAGAAATCGAGTGTGTCATCTCTTCTCTGCTCTCTTATTTGAAATATGAGGGATTCTGTGAGTCAAACCTTTTTGACCCTCAAAGCAACCAGATACAATACAGATATCAATATCAATACAGAAATTACCCAGGAGGCAGTAGGGTCCAGGCTGGTCTATTTCTATGTTTGTCTCCTTCTGATCAGACACTTACACACACTCCTTCACTCACCAACAAATTTTTTATCATTATAATACAAGACATGGATACTGTTTATGTACGTTATGCATCAGCTCTGTCCAGAAACATTGCTATGGTTCACAGGTAATTTTTAAGTAGCTTTGTTGGTTTTGTGTAAGAAACACAGTAATGAGACACATAATGTCTGTCAAATAAAATGAAACAATTGTGCAGTCCAGTGAAGTTTCAGTTTTTGCTCTTTTAAATTTGGCTAGTTAGAAAGAACAGATTTGTAAATGTCGCAAGAACTTGATCATTCAAGGCCGAGGTATGTGTGGTTACTCTGGTGTTGTGTGTCTGAGGCCATTTTACCTGACATTCAATTATCAAGAGAGCTGAGACACCGTTATTCCAAAGACCGGAAACATCTTTTCTGATGTCTAAAGGCTGACACTGTGGTCTAAGGCTGTCCTAAAACATAACATAGGAAGCCTTTTAAACAGGCATGATAACTGCCTTCTGTAACAACATACATTGCAACTCCCAGGCCTCTTAAGGTTTTTTTTTAATGTACAAGATTAAAAACTGATGCATCAGAATTTTGGGAAATTAGAATAAAAACCAACATCAGTTACACATGCATACATCTAAGAGAGGTTTTGCAAATTTTAAAAATTAGTTTAAACAGGAAATAGCTTCAGCAGTTTTGTTTTATATGACTGCACTTGGGCAAAATGAGCAGCTAATGAGTGGCATAGCAAAGCTATAATGAGGCACTGAAACTGCTAGATGGTGTGACTTGCTGGTCTAATGCTGCAGCCCAAACCACACAGTCTATACCGACTACACTAATGAGTGCACTTCGAATAGCAGTACTATTTTTGTAATACTAAGTGTGTATTTGGAGTTCTATTTATTTTACTACAGCAGCAAATCAAATAAAATCAAAGCCACATCCTCAAATATAATGGTAAATACACTTTTAAAAAAACATACTGCCTTTTATGGATCAGTTCTAGATTTGTTAACTACCTGTGCATTGAAGAATCAAAATATGAATTTCCCCCACCAAAGAAGAAAATCAATACATGCACATTTATGTAACTTGTTTTTACCAACACTTTTGCTATGTATTATGTTGTATAGTAGCAGGAAAAAAAGTGAACCCTTGAATTTAATAACTGGTTTAATAACTTGAATTTAATAACCTCCAACAAGTGTTTCTGGTAGCTGCTGATCAGACCTGCACAACGCTCAGGAGGAATTTTGGATCATTCTTCCTTACAGAACTGCTTCAGCTCAGCCATATTCTTAGGATGTCTGGTGTAAACAACTCTCTTGAGGTCATTCCACAGCATCTCTATTGGATTCAGGTCTGCACTCTGACTGGGCCACTCCAAAAGGCAGATTTTCTTTTTGAAAACATTCTGTAGTAGATTTACTCTGATGTTTAGGGTCATTGTCCTGCTGCATCACCCAGCTTCAGCTGGTGTACAGCCACCCTGACATTATTCAGTAGGATACTTTGATAAACTTGAAAATTAATTTTCCCCTCCATGATGGCAAGTGGTCCAGCAGCAAATCATAATGCTCCCACCACCGTACTTCACTGTTGGGAAAGCAGCGTCTTCCTCTTCCTCTATGCCACTTCAATGATAGGAGTATGAACAGAGATGTAATCAGTTCGAATGATTTCCTCAAGCCTTTAGCTGTTACTCTAGGGTTCTTTTTTACCTCTCTGAGCATTCTGCATTGTGCCTTTGGAGTCAACTTGGCGGGGCGCCCACTTCTAGGGAGAGTAGGATAATTTGTCTAAGTGAGATTACTTGAGATTACTTTTAACCCTTTCCAGTTTTATGCAAATCAACATTTCTTGATTGTTGGTCTTCGGAGATCTGGTTATGGTTTACATCAGAAGGTGCTTCTTGTATATTGCAAACTCAAAAAGGACTCCAGATTTGCTAACTCCTGATTCTAATTAGCTTTTGTTGAAGTCATTAGCATAAGGGTTTACTTACTTTTTCCACCATCACTGTGAATGTTTAATAGATGTGTCCAATACATATATGATATTATAATTGTTTGTGTGGTATTATGTTAAGCACATTGAGTTTGTCTATACTTGGGACTTAGATGTAGATCAGATTACAATTTAAGACCAATTAAACCAGGTAATTTCAATGGGTTCAGGGTCATACTTTTTCTTGCCTCTGTATATACAGACACTACATACATCACTTACCTTTTCAAAAAGCTTAAGATATATGAGCATATTTGTAATAACTTTTAATGAATTCAAGTAATTCATTAAAAACCAAGTGGGATTATTTAAGGGAAAGCAATATCAACATATAACATATATTAACTATATAATATATTTGAAATATTAACAACAGTTTGGAAAAGACAACTCTGCAAACTCTACTCTTCGTATCAAGAAAGACAGTTACTTGAACATACTGCAAGTGCTGCAAAATTTGGTCACACTATAAACAATACCGTAGAGTGATGCAATTTATTACTTTAACATTTTACTTGAATTACTAGGTAATTTTGGTATGGTAAATATAATTTACAAGAACAATTCAGCTGCCTCTAGATTTTTCTAATCATGATGCTAATTGATTAAATAAATACTTCTGCCTAATCTCCTTTAGCAGCATCTGTAGCATGTAGTCGATTATCATGGACAGTAATTTTAACTATTTTAACTTTATGCTTTGAATCACCTGCCACTTTTTATTACAGCAGGGTTTTTACGCTTTTCTAACTACAAACATATTAGTTTCCATATATAGTGTTCCTTCATACCTTCTGTGCTATCCACATCATCTGCACTTGAAATGATAAACTCTCAGACAACTACTCTCAGTAGCCTATTTGTTGTTTTTAGCATTAGGTACTTAGCATACTAAGGTTATTATGAAATTATTCATTATTAAAATATTCTGTGTGCATAAATAAATCTGTTCAAAATCGGTTACCTGTTGACATCTGGTGTTTATTGTCCTATTTAAAAACTAGATAAACTGGGAAAGAAGCGTATCGTGAGATACTGTCAGGCAAAAACATCTGCTTCATTAATCACTCTGCACCAAGGCCTCTGAGACTGTGTCTAAGGTCATGTAGAGGTCATGTCACATGACTCCAAACAGTGACCCCTGACAGGACATAGACCGCACTACAGCTTATACTTAGCCCGGCTGAGAGAAAGCGGAATATACTGCAGCTCTGGGAGAGCAATGAGAGAGAAAAAGAGAGAGTAAGAGTGAAAGAAAGAGAGACAAAGAGAGTGAGCACTGAATGATGCATTGGTGGGCTACTCTCTGAATTTCTCTCTCCTGCTCTCCCTCCCGATTTCTTTCTATTCCACACAAACACACAGTGGTTGCTGACTAGATCCATAGGGACATCGCTGGGGCTTGCTGTGAATAGTGATGCCCATCTAATCTAAACCCTCTCACTCTCAGCCAACTCAAATACCTGTTTTGCTCAGCCCCTCCTGACCACCAGACTTTGTTTCTTTCTGGCATGAGCCTGTAATCTCGCCTCTACAGTTATTTAAAATTCTTGAGTCGACCCAAAAGCATTCAAAGCCTCATAAATCGACAGTAGTGATCTGAGCAGTATCCATGGCCTTAATCAGTGCTTCCTAGACACACACAGTAAGTATGCTGAGTCAGTGCCGAAAAAAAAGTGATTCTAGATACTAAATGTCCAAATATATGTTTTTTTCATAAATAAAGCTTAATTATAAAAAAAAAGAAATAAATCCATGGATGGATGGCCATGCACTCAGTCTGCCCTTAAGAAACACACCAATCACAATCAGAAATATAGAACAAACAGTTTGCAAAAATATACACAAATAAACATGAAAACATTCCTCATACAATATTAGAAGATACTTTGCCAATAGCCTGTCTTCCTATGTTGGTTATTGCCTGTTTTTGTTGTAACTTTCATTGCTGGCCTATTTAAGAGACATAGGACATCATTTAGAATGAACAATGTGTAAGCTAAAGTCATGCCATTTCTTGTGCAAATGAGAATTCAATTAACTCATTGGCGTTCATACTGCATTTTGGTTGTTTACTTTGTAATGTTTTGCAAGTCTATTCTTAGTGATTGGTTGCATTTTTTTTTTGGATTATACATTATACTGCAACTTTAGCCAAACTCTCAAAATTTGATTCTGACTTTTTGTCTGCCCTATGGTTTAATGGAGTTAGCTCCTGTAAAGGCATTGTAGCTGAAGACAGTCACCAAAGATTATTCAACAACATGACACATTTGAATTACAGTAGTTAAAGAGTTATTGAAGGTGCCATATAATCGGTTTCAGTTAAACAATTACAGAAAATATTAGAAAATGCATAAACTGAAAAGGAATGACATTTTCATTCTACTTATGTTTTTCTCCTTCCCACTCTGCTTCTGTGTTCACAGCTTTAGCTACAGATCTTTTCTTTCTCTCCCTCACTCTCTCTGTCTTCTCCACCCTCCAGAGTAATAAGTGAGCACCCTCATTGCGTCGCATGCTGCGCCACATTGATCTGGTCTGCAGGTCAAGTTCAATAGGAACAGCAGAATGGCTTTTTTCTCTCTTAACGAATGCTCACAAACACACACAGACATGCATGCACACACACACACACACACACACACACACACACACACACACACACACATAAATTAAAACAAATCAAGTGTCATGTGTCTGTGTGTCCCTCTAAGGAGGTCACACTTGACGACTGTTCCACCCCCAAAACAAAAACTGGTCTCTTCCTTCATTTGCATGCCAAAACATATACATACACACACAAACACTCACACACACCATAAGAACTGAAATGAGTCTTATTTAACATGCAACCACACAAACAATCAGTGGAAAATCAGAACACCATGTTCCAGAAATCTGCCCTGACACACACACACATACACCCACAAAACTTCAGTAACGAAATCCCTCGTCAGGAGCCCAGAAAGCCCCTTGCAGCCATAAGTGCTAACTTTCTTTTTACTCTTATTAGAGTTGTACAAGGCTTTATGTGCGTGCTGCTTTGGAGTAATTTATTCCGGAGAGAATGAATGAAGGAAAGAGCAAACAAGAAAGAGAGTGAAAGAAAGAGACAGAGAGAGATATTTTTAAACCTAATTTAAAAGTTTGTTTTATTCAGAGGGGCAGTGCTTTTGACTATGCCACACTTTTGCTGTTTTCATTTTAAATGCGCTAAAAAGAGTTTGCCTATTACTTTCTATTCATTTGCCAGCATTCAGTAAGACCACCCTCTGCCTGTATTACACATTCTGTTTTTTTCAGAAAACTTGCTTTAGGCAAGTCATCTTGCTATACCTCCAAAGGTCCATCTTAGAAGTTGAATTGTCTGCTTCTCACAATCCAGGAAAACACATTTGATGTTTAGGGTATTGCCAGTCCAAGAACTCCAGCAGTTTATGTACCTGATTTTTGTCCACTTTCCTCAAATCTTGAGATCTGAAGCAAGTGTGGACCTTGATTTTCTCCTTTGTTCTATCTACTGTTTATTTGATGGTGATAGTTTTGGTGGTCTACCAAGTGCATGCATGGTTGTTGTTAATAATAACTTGATAACTTGCACTTCATTACTATTTTTGATTGAAAATTAATAAATGAAGGTAGGTCTCTGGTATTTGCACATTTCTGTACCTAACACATAAATTATTATATTATATATTTTGGATTTAGTACCAAATGTGATTCTATTCCTAAGCTGTATACAGTCACAGGGCCATGGCAAAAATTAAAACGCTCCACTAGATCAGTCGAACACAAGGACAAAGTAAAAGTGAGAGACCTCCTTCTCTTTCTCCTTCTCTCTCACTCTCTCTGTCTGTCTGCACATCGGCTCAATTCATGAAACAACCATCAGTCCATTTGCACTGTAGCGTGACAACCACAGCACATCTGTTAATGCATGGCAGTTATGTTTTCATTTAACACCCCACATACACAGTTTTCACACATAGTGAAAGTTTTGGCAAATGAATCGTGCAGTAAAATTTGATATGCAGGTTTGGAATATGTAGATACATTTTAAACTGAATAACAATAGAACAAACTAAAGTGATAAAAATAATTCAAAAACACGGCACAAATACATGGTGATCTGATTCTAAATAAAAGACTCTGCATTTTTGAGCTAATCAGTGGTAGCACTGTTGCAGCTATTAAAACTTAGAAATCTGCCATCTATCAGTAAGCCTATATTTCTTTCTCCAGTGAATCAATTAATCTTAACAGATTTCACAAAACATTGGGCTTGATTTACCTCCTAAGGTTAAAATAAAGGTTTTATTTGTTCTTAAGAAATGTCCTAAGAAATAAAGTCTACATCACATTTGTCTTTAAAAATTATTTTTACCTTTTCAATTGGAGGATGCACATATGCAAAAGAGAAACCTTTTTAATATTAAAAGTACATTGATAAATTAAATTTGTGAATAAAGAAATATAAAGTTTTACGCATGCTGTAGAAGAGTCGGTTAGCCTAGTCTGTTAGCTAGCTTCAGACTCCATCAGCCTTTACAGTTAGCAAATATCTGCCTTTTTCATCACCCTTATCATTCATCTATGACATAAATGGCAATGGATTTTTACCTAAAATGAAAAGAAAAAAGAAAGAAAAAGGTGGAGTTTGTGAACAAAAACTTTGAAGAAGAGATCTTGAAGTGCTCAAAAATAAATGTTAGATATTTTTTTTATTAGAGCCTTAGACACGTTTAATGTACAAAATATTTGCTCTTTTAACGAATACCCTTGTAACTATGGACCCACAGTAAATAAACAGAACAATAATCTGTTTTACATTCTGTTAGCTTTAAATCATTTTTGATTAGTTCATTAATTTAGTATTGATTGTGTATAACTGTCAAAAAATTTGATGACTTTCTATTTTTAAAAGATTAAATCTATAATGAAAAAATTGCATTGTAACATACGCCATTCCATATCGCAACTGTCTACCAAACTTTATACAATTAAATGACAAAAATAGAGAACATTTTTATGTGAACATATTGTATTACATGAATTGAAACACATAGTCTATCAACTGTCTAGCTGAAAAATATTTCAGGGGGTTTGACATCAGCTGATAATGGAGGTATTTTTTTTACAGTCTAGGCTCTAAATAAAGGCTGTTGAGTATAAAGCACTGGGTTCTGGTGCATAATTTAAACAGGCCAATGCAGTAGCTCTGATAACCCTGCAGCCTCTTCCGCTTTGCTTCAGGTTTGCATGGAAGGGCTCTACTGAATGGCTCTTTGAGTTTTTTTGGTTGGTCTTTTCTCAGGCACACACAGACTAGTCACTGAGGGCAGGTTGGGGGGCCTGTGGTTACCATGGCACCACGAGGTCATGCGGGTCGCAGCTGCAAGGTGCAGCTTTGTAGGGGATCGTGGGCCAGAGGGGGGTCTGCTAATCTCTCTTACACACACACACGCACACACACACACTCACATGTTCTCACTTTCTCGTAAACAAACAAAGACGCAGATAAGACTGGACAAAAAGGCGCACATAAATGGGACACCAAAAATGTACACAAACCATACAATATCTTGCTTCTCTCTCTTACATCAAACTTTCAACACCATCTATGGCCCTCACGCTCCTCCTTGCTTTCTTTTCCCCTCACTTTCACAAAAACCCATGCGCACACACACACGTATTCACCCTGTGTCCATGGTCCTTTATGATGGAGGACAGATGGTGTCCTGTCTTAAACCACTTCTTTTCTTTTTTCTCTTTCGGGACAGGGGAGAGGGGCTCTTGGGAAAGTGACCTAAACGAGGTGAAAGCTTTAGTGAGGCTTGAGTGGATCTCAAGAGAGAGAGAGATGGGGGACTCTGCAGTTTGTTGGCCCAACAAAGAGGGTAAAGGTGAAAGTCTGAGACAAAGATTGGCGCAAGGGGGAAAGAAATGAGAAAAGAACAGGGAGGGAGGGAGAAAAGTAAGTGAACTGTTGTATTGGTTGATTGGTTTTATTGAGGGTTGGCAAAATAGTTTCACCTTGCCTGCTTGTTTCTGACCAATTGAAAGATTGTTTAAAATGTATAGACAGTATAGGGTAATAGATGGCCATTGTTTACCTTGACATGCAGGCAACAGCCCAGCCTTAACTAGACCAAACTAGAATGTTTGCAATCTATTTACAACATGAGCAATAGAGATGCACAAATATGGCAATTGTAAGCCGATGCCAATACAACTTTATCTTTCAGGTACATACACCGATCAGTCATCACATTAAAACCACCTCCTAGTTTGTAGATTATCTATCCATTTTATTTAGTTAGTGAATCACACACATCAGTGATGCTGGAGTGTTTAAACACTGTGTCCAGTCATTGTCTGCTCCGTTACACAATTCTGCCTTGTTGGTTCACCTTGTAGATGTAAAGTCAGAGACAATAACTCATCTGTTGCTGCATAGTTGGTGTGGGTCTTCCTTAAGTTCTTCATCAATGGTCACAGGATGTTGCCCACAGGATACTGTTGGCTGAATATTGCTAGTTGGTAGACTATTCTTAGTCCAGCAAAGACAGTGAGGTGTTTAAAAACTCCAGCAGCACTGCTGTGTCTGATTCACTTGCACCAGCACAACACATTTCTGACACATCCGTGCTAATCTGCTGATAATCATATAGATGCCACTGCATAAACATATATAAAATGCTAAAACCATAATCACAATAGTCCAGTATCATCTAAAGTTCTAAACCTCCAGAGTACAATAAATACATAATCAAATATTGCTTGAAATATTCATCCATTATTCAATGTTTCAGGGGATTCAGGTCAAGGCGGTAGCAGTCTAAGCAGTGAAACCCAGACCTCTCCCCAGCCATCTCCTCTAGCTCCTCTGGAGGGATACTGAGACGTTCCCAGGCCAGTGGAGAGATATAATCCCTCCAGCCTGACCTAGGTCTTGCCCAGGGTGTCCTCCCGTTTGGACATGTCCGGAACACCTCCACAGGGAGGCGTCCAGGTGGTATTTTAACCAGATACCCGAACCACCACAACTGGTTCCTCTCAATGTGGAGGAGTAGCAGCTCAACTCTGAGCCTCCCCTGTATAATCGAGCTCCTCAACCTATCTTTGAGGGTGAGACCCGACAGCCCATGGAGGAAACTCATTTCGGCAGCTTGTATCAGCGATCTCATTCTTTCGGCCACTACACAATGCTCATGACCACAGGTGAGAGTAGGAATGTAGATTGACCGGTAAATCGAGAGCTTTGCCTTTTAGCTCAGCTCTCTCTTCACCAGGACAGACTGGTACAAAGCCGGCATTACTGCAGACGCTGCACCGATCCACCTGTCAACCTCCCGCTCCATCCTTCCCTCACTTGTGAACAAGACCCCGAGATACTTAACCTCCTCCACTTGAGGCAGGGGATCCACCTTCTTCTGACTGAGGATCATGGTAACGGCTTGAAATATTGGTCAAATCTAAATATTAATCTCATACTTTTAAAGCAAATTATTATAATATAATAATACCATTCTATAATTCCATCTTATAATTCCAATATAATCATGCATCCCTACAATATACATTTAACAAATTTAATATGAAGTGCCTCCTTCATGACACATCCTTTGGTAAAGCTGGCAGTAGGACTTATGGTCTTAGAACTTATTATAAAGCTTAAGTTCTCATTTTAGTCAGGCTATGACATTTGAACTGTGCTGTTTAAGTTATACTAGTAGGCTAATATCATTGGTGTGATTGTACATGTTGCGATTGTTCTCTCTAGTAAGTGTAAAAAACACTTTCAAAACATCAGAACACATGCTTATTTATACAACTATATTATACAAAACGTTAAACTTCTGTAAAACTGCTTTGTGACAACATTGTTGTAAAAAGCACTATACAAATAAACTTGACTTGATAACCGCATCACTAAACTAACCCAAGTATAAATCCATCATAGATGCTGCTGCCTTGTCTTACCTGATTTCCCACCACCTTCATTATCACTTAAAGACACAGTGGAAATGTGCAGCAGCTTCTCTCACGCCATACTCAGCTGCATCGGCCTGAGCAAGATTCACTATGTTAACCGAAGCTTTTGCTACATACCAATTTACTTCGGCTTTTAGTCGCTGTGGCATGCCCATTAGCAGTAAACTAGACAGATATACTGCCATTTTAAGCTGCAGTTCAGCCATTTATATTGATTTGGACTGATATACTTCAGCTTTAACCTGTAGTGTAACCATTCAGATCGATTTGTCCAGATTTACTCCAGGTCTAATCTGGGGTGAGCCCATCTATATCGACCCGCTTAGACTTTCATGGCTCTAACCATCTGCAGTGCTGTGAATATTTCAAGAGCCTGCAAAAGATCTAAAAAGGCATTCCCTATTACTAACATAAGTACTAAGCGACACTAGGAAGGCTTTGCTTTGCCAAATGAAGAAGTCAGATACTCAAACAAGAAAGACTAATAATGAAACTAGCCAACTTAACATCATTTTAGCATTTAGGATTCAGAGTATACATTCTTTTTAATAACATAAAGTAAGATGTAGTTGAATCAACAAAGATGACAAACAAAATTACGGTTAATATAAAAAACCTTTAACTGATATAGAACATACATTATGTAAAAAGTTTATAAACTTCAAACATTTACACATACAAAAATAACTTTTGATTGGAAGGTTCTTTAGAAAACCTAAAGAACTTCTAAGAGTGTATTTCATTCTTGTCAAACCATAAGCAGTTATTACATTTCCAATTATAATAACCTTTGTCTTTAGGTCATTTAAAACCCAAGAACCTGTTTTGATTATTATCCACTTTATTATATCGTCGTTGTCCAATGAAAAACATGTATCTCCATGCCAATTGTCGTTTACGTTGTGTGATGAATGGACCAATAGAAGTGCTCCAATATAGCTCAGAAAAAAATCTGGTTCCATTTACTTACAATGAAAGTTAAGTATGTTTTTGGTCAAAAAGTTGCAATTTTGGAGATACTTGTTTTTCATTGGACAGCGACGGTATATTTTTAACAATTTTAACAATATTATTTAGAGCAAGATATATGGAAAACCTTCACATTTAGGTTAGGAATACAAATCACAATGCCTGCAGCACTGTGCTAAAATATGGCTCTTTCTCCAATGTTCCTAGACAGTGTCCAAACAAAATATAAATTACTAGCTGCTCTCCTCTGGTGATTTTCTTTCACAGCCTTTACCCCTGTGCTGTTAAATCCACTTAGCCATTAAACTATTAGGCAATGTTCTAACTTCTAGGACTGTCTGGTCAGTGAGAGATAAACAGCTAGATTTTGAGGTAGCTGCTTTGCTTAAATCCATGTTTCAAATACCTTAATAGCAGTCACATAACATGGTCTTAGCATAACTATGTAAGCCTCTCAGTCAAAAATTTGCTCCCGTTATGTAAATAATACCCCTATTTAGACTGCTAATTACAGCATCCTGCACAAAGACAGAGACACTAGGGCCATGGGATAACCTAGTTAATCTGCTGATGTAGAGATGTATTCACACAAGCCACTGTCTGTCATAATGTGCATAAAATACTCTTAGTGATGGAAGCATAATCCTATGCTCAGCGCCAACCACTCTGATTCTACACCAACAGCGCTGTGGAGGAAACGTGCTGCAGAGAAAGGTAACAGTCAATGTTACAGATGGTTTTTAACCTGAACTGCCTTCCCTTCAATTCTTCTCATAACTACATGACACCTAAATATATACATAAAATAACAGTAGTGGTTAATGAATAATAATCTTAGGTTTAATAACTGAATAATAAGCCTATAGGTCAAGGTGTTAAACCAATGGGAAGATTATCTGAAGTTGGACTGAACTGGCCACTGGTATTTTGGTACTTTGTCTTAATCTTAAAGGGGCATTTATTAGAAAGTAATTCAGTGGGGTTTGATGTAAAATGCTAGATTCTAATTAGTTTCTTAAAAATTGACCTTACATAAAGGTATTACATGAAACACCCAAAGAAAACTTATTTTCATCATCCCTCTCTGAATGACATTTAATGATTGAACTACACAGAGTCAGTGAAATTCCCTTTAATTGTTGAAAGGTGCTTCGTCAACTATATACTGTACATTAAAATTACCATTCATATTCTTTTCAAAACACATATTTAAATCCTAAAACGTACACATCCAGCATGCACCATATCAATCAATCTTATACATCTAGATATAGAACAAATTTTCTGTACACCAAATGTGTTAATGTTACATTTGAGACTAATGTTTTTCATTATATTGCCTTAATAAGAAAGATTGTAGCAAAAAAAGTTTATGTTAATTCAACACAGTTATTACTAACATTAAACTGAAATATAAAACTTGGTTGATGTCATATGCTTTGTAGAAATACTGAAATTATGTACACATCTGAATCAAATGAATTCAGTCAAAATTCAGTTTTTTTTATTTTTTAGACAGCACAGAATGTAAGGTCTGTTGATTAAACTTAACTTGAATTCAAAACTGGCCTTTGTACACTGTCAGTTCATGACCCTATATTAAGTACAATCCTTATATTACACCATACCATACATCTTAAAGACAACATTTCCCATAAACACCATCAGAAGCGGATTTTTGTCAACCTTTAAAGTAGCCTCTGGTTTTTAATATGACACTGTGCCCAAGTAGGCCAGAAAATTATTATTAATCAAATATACAATTTCATCAGTTATGCCAATTTAATAAGCAAAACATACAGCCCACTGAGTGACTCTCCCAAGTTTTACATAGATAAACATTACAAAATTTATATATTAAAAAAAATCCGATTTATATTGACATTCACAATTGTAATAGCTAAAGATGTTTCTTCAACAGCTGTTATAGATGTTTACCTCATAGTAGATAAGCGCGAACTCGTGTTTTAGTAAGAATGGTCCAAATAGTCCTTTACACGGTCAGTCTGCTAAAGCTCAGGAGTGAGCATTATAACCTGAGAGGGGGCTGGTTCTAACTCTACATAAATAGGCAGCTTTAGGTGGCAAGCTTTTGTGTACTGCTGAGTTGAGAGCATTTGATCTAATGAGGTGTGTGTTAACATAGGACCAGGTCTTTGTGTGGGCTGTGTGTGTGTGTGTGAGTTTCCAGTGCTGACCCCAATGTTGCTGTACTCAGTGGGAACCCGTTGCACTGAACTAAGCTGAAGGTCTTTTATAAGGAGGATAATGCCAATTCCCCTACAGCTGGCCAACACTATCAAAGGGAGAAGGAGTCCCGGGATTACACATTTAACAAGGCTTTTGTGAGGCTTAATTGCATGTGAATGTGGAGACAGTGGGGGCTGCTAACCCAACCCCACTCATATCTAAAACATGGCTCACCTCAAACAAGCAATAAGGAGAATGGCTGGGGCCCTAAGAGGTGCACACAAAATTGCTGAAAAACTGTTGTGAAAAAGGAGTGTGATACAGTGAAAATATAAAATCATGATACTTGATGATACTTAAAGCTAGAAAAAACTGCCCTAGCAAAACAATAGTGTAGTGGTGTTACATTTTCAAAATTACATTTTTTATTAATTATATGTTTGAAATAATTTTTCAGATTGATAGAGAATGTGTTGTATATGCTTTTATATAGCACCAAAAGCATTATCTAATAGTGAAACCCTTTTTAGTGCTACATAGAACCTTTTTTAAAAAGATTCTATAAATGTTTAATTAGTCTAGTTTGCTATCTTTAAATTTGCTACTTAGCTTAACTCACTGGCTAATATGACACTCACACAGGTAATGTTTAAAGAATCATGTGCACGTGAAAATTCTATAAATAGAAAACAAGAATCAATACATTGTTTCTGTTTACATACTGTAACTCTTTTGATCAGGCAATTATGTATACTGACTTTGTCTTATCCAGGACCAGAAATAAAATCTCAAAATTGTTGTGGGTTTCAGCTGCAAACATGCCAAACGAAGAGGACCCCTCACTGTGATTAATACTACTTTTAAAAGCTTAGTCTGCACTTGAAAAACAACACCATTTAACATCCTTTCACAGTGACTGTATAAGAGATGTCTATTTTGAGGTATAGCCAACTTGAACCAAAAAAACATCCAAATTTGCTCTAAATTGTCTGTTTATGATACATGCAGCTGTTGGTGTTTTAGAAATAATTAATGTTGTTCATATGTTTATGTTATGCAGGAATATGAATAGTTAATTATTTTCAATCACAATGGAAAATTTTGCCACCAGAAGCGGTAGCGTTCCTCTGATTTCAACCTTACAAACTTTAGAACACTTTGCTGTTTGAGCATTGGAATAACCCTGATTTTGTGGACACTGAACATCTCACTCCAAAGGAGCCCAGTATGGACCTTTTTTAAAAAATGTTGTGTATCTATCCAGTTTAAGTGACAGCAAGGTAAAACTCGTTGCCTCTCTATATAGCTACTGCAAAAATCATTTCCAATGTTATTGCACTCTATCCAACTGCCACATTTAAGTTTCAGTATATTGTTATGATGACAAATAGAGAGAATATGAAGTGGATGAAACACTAACTTAACTTTAAACCCAGCTAAGAAGCTGTAGGTGTAAAGCTCTATTTATTGCTGCTCTGCTCATATGAAGCAGCCTCTGAGTCTTTCTACCACATGTCAGTGATTTTTGTAACAAGAACTTATATATGTATATGTAGTATGGATAAGATATTCTTTATTTAAATTAACTAGGTAGCTATATGCCTGCCAACAGTGGCTAGTATCCTTAACTGTTATCTGGGTAACATAAAACAGCTTTCTGTGTCACATTAATCAACATTTCTTGTACTCATGCCTTAAAAATGTTAACAATAACCATCACAAATGTAATTTCTCCTATAACAGTTTAATATGAACAGCTAACATGAGCTGTATATTGTGTGAGGTATTGTGTCTGGCTTTACTAAACCACAAACATTTGTGGAAAATCAAAAGTGCAAAGCATAACTACAATGTTAATATACAGGCTAGACGTGCTACTTTTAAATTTGTCATGAATCCAAAAAAACAAAGAAGTGTGGTGAATCGCTAAAACAACTAAACTGCTAACAAGCACTTGATAGCCTACTATTATCATATACATGATTAGCTCTGTTTGAAGTTAAATCAGTGTTCATTTACTTCCTATTCTTTTTGTTGTAGTTTGAGTAATATGGTGTACTATAATAACATTTTGATGTCATTTTTGCACCAGCAAAATATATGAAACGGAAGCTTTACTGCTGTCGCCTAAACCATATGCAAGCATGACTATTTATAAAAAAGGGTCGATTTTACAATAAAAAATAAATAGTATGAAAAGTCCTGCTTTAGAAGCTCTCCTCTGATAATCATCCATTTTCGCTGTAGAGCTGTCACCATTCCAACGTTTGTTTGGCTTCATGTCCCTTGGTAGGACGGCAATGATGTGCAAAAGTAGCATGTGAAAGTAGCATTACCTAAGGACATCTGTGAATTTCGCTAAAAACGAAACAAAATCAACGAGAGTAGGCGTATAGCCACACACAGTCTCAGCCACAATGGACTGTAGTCTTGTACTGAGCCTATGTCAACAAATCATTAATTTAACTTCTGTTGCACTTTCTTATGACAGCATGTCTGAATAGGATTTGTGGTTAGCCACGGTATCTCTGACTGTTTCAGAAGATTTACTTATGAGCCTTGTGCTGGAGCTAACAGCACACACTATATTCCACATCTGCATACACATAAAACATTAAGCTCCCCTTATCACTGCATGACCGTGTTCATCCATCCTGTTAAGCTATTATGGGCTTTGGGCAGCTAACAAACTGTTTTACCCAATTAGACCATGAGAAATTGAATCACCGTGGCATGGGGTCGATATAATTACTGTTAATTTAAGCTTAGATACTTCATCGCTAAATTTTAAAGGAGAAAAAATAGATCGAAGGAGAAAGAGATCGATGTATAAAACCGTAAACTTTGTTATAATCCTATGAAACGAATGCTTAGTCGTATAACGAGTTGCGCATCATTTATATGTTATTAAGTCATGTAATTGGACGACCCCGAGTTTTCTTATGACTCCATTAAGGTAATGTGTTTTCTCTCTGAGTCTAACACCAGTGTGTGAGCATTGACAGCTTGTAATTATAACAATTACATCCCAATTACCAGAAATGTCCGTTCGCTTTGAGTAGTTCGTAAGCATTATTTAGCTTATCTATTAAGTTGTCTTTATTTTTGTGAGACGGATTTGGAATGCAGGCTTTGTGGCGGTGGGCTGTGGCTTTAGATGTGATTTGTAAATTGCATTTAGATATCAGGGAGTTTTTTTTATCGCAGTGGAAGTTCTGCATGGAAACCCTGGAGAGAGATGCTGATATCTCACCGTGCTGGTATGAAGGTGCCACACTTCTCCTCAGCAGTTCAACTCTAGTCGCCCTCTGCTCTCTGGAGCCATTGTCCCTCAGCCAGCCCTTATAATGGGCCATTGGCGGGAAGAGAGGAGGCTCGCGCAGCTGTGACGTGGGCGGCGTTGCTTCATTCACAGCTCACCATAGTAACGGGCACAGGCGCTGGAAACACGCTGGGAATACGTGGAGGAGGGGGGCTTATAATAATAATAATAATAATAATAATAATTATTATTATTATTATTATTATTATTATTATTATTATTATTATTATTGTTGTTGTTGTTGTTGTTGTTGTTATTATTATTATTGTAACACACTGTAATGTAGTGGTAGTAGTAGTAATGTTATTCTTTATATTGCTGATTATGCGGTTTAGTTATGACAATTAGTATTGTTGTTATTACTGTACTATTGGTGTTGTTATTTTTATTTATATAATATAATATAATATAATATAATATAATATAATATAATATAATATAATATAATATAATATGTTATTATGTAAATGACAACAGAAGCAGGAGTATCAGCAACAACGACGGCAACAAAAACATTACGATTATTGTTGTTATTATTATTATTATTATTATGTTTAATCATTCATTTTATTATTATATATTAATGTGTTTTCATTATTTAAATGATTTTTGATTGTTTTTGTTCTCGGTTATACTGTAAACTATTTACAGCACGTGATACAGTACTTTACATTTATTGATACCTCTTGATTTTTGGGTACAAAAATCTGATTTATTTCGTTTTTACAGTCTTTTTCGTTTATAGCTTACATAATTTGAAACCTTTACAGCGCGAGCAGTAAAATATAATGTTAATATCTTTTTTTTGTAAAATAATCATTAAACGGCTATTTTTCTCCGATACAGCAGTTCTAAATAAATAACAAATACATCAACGGTTCGTAACTTAGTAGCCCAAATGAGCTGGTGACATATACATTTGGAGACTTTGATTTATGGAGTCAGACTCCATTTTTTGGGCTGTTTTGGGGTTTAAGATGCTGTCAGGGAGCCTCTGGTGTGTCTGTCCGGCGCAAAACTTCCTCTCATTGTTCTGCCCTTTCTGATCTCCCGCGGACCAATCAGCGTGCCGCTGTCAGGGGCAACGGCGTCTGTCAGTCGCATCCGACCAATAGCCGCGCGGCGCGAGGCGGACCTCAGGGGGGCGCGCGCCTCGGCGTCCTCTCGGCTCGGCGCTGGGGAGCCGCCTGTGGCACAAAAGTGAAAAGTGAGTAAGCGGCGCTCCCGCTGCCCCCCACCATCAGCAACACCTCCAACATCGCCGTCGCCGACGGATCTCGCGCTTCTCCCGCTCGCAGCCATGGCGGCCACGGCGTCCGACCACTACGGCGTGCTCACTAGCAGCGCGTCTGTCGCGCCCTCGGAGGCGGTGAGCGCGCAGCAAACACCGTCCTACGGGGACGCGGCGCAGAGCCTGCTGCTGCAGAGCGAGTACGCCACGCTGCAGAACAGCACCAACGCGCTCGGACACGCGCACCAGTGGCTCGCGGCGCTCTCGCACCACGGAGACTCGTCGCCGTGGTCCTCGAGCCCGCTCGGCGAGCAGGACATTAAGCCCGCGATGCAAGGGGACGCAGACGAGCTCCGGCACTCGCCCGCTTTGCAGCAGCAGCAGCAGCAGCAGTCGCGAGCTACACACCTGGTTCATCCGCACGAGGGCGCGCATCACCACCAGGCGACGGCTTGGAGGGCGACGAGCGCCGCGCACATGGCCGCTGGTATTACCGCGTCCAACGGACAAGGAATGATGTACTCGCAGCCCGGTTACGGTGGTCTGGCGGCGGAAGACGAGCACGGCGCGCACCGGCACGCCCTGAGCGGGGACGCGCGCGATGAGAGCGAGCATGATCACCCGCACAGCCTACGCCACGGCCACGCTCACGAGCACTCGGACGACGATGTGCCCACGTCCGACGACCTGGAGCACTTCGCCAAGCAGTTCAAGCAGCGGCGCATCAAGCTGGGCTTCACGCAGGCGGACGTGGGCCTTGCGCTCGGCACGCTCTACGGTAACGTCTTCTCGCAGACCACCATCTGCAGGTTCGAGGCGCTGCAGCTCAGCTTCAAGAACATGTGCAAGCTCAAGCCGCTGCTAAACAAATGGCTGGAGGAGGCGGACTCGACCTCGGGCAGCCCCACGAGCCTGGACAAAATTGCGGCGCAGGGCAGGAAGAGGAAAAAGCGCACGTCCATCGAGGTGGCCGTCAAAGGGGCGCTCGAGAGTCATTTCTTGAAATGCCCCAAGCCCGGGGCGTCCGAGATCAACTCCCTGGCGGACAGCCTGCAGCTTGACAAGGAGGTGGTCCGAGTGTGGTTCTGCAACAGGCGGCAAAAGGAGAAACGGATGACGCCCCAGTGCGGAGCGCTAGCCGAGAGCAAGGACTCCTACGGCGACACCCCGCCGCACCACGACGACCGGACACCGGTGCCGTGACCCTCCTGGGGTCGGACCTAATTCTTATTTGTGCCATCAGCGGCAGAGGAAACAGAAACGATAAGCAAAAAACAGAAACGTGAGGGAGCCCACAGGACACCCTTGAGGGACGCTGCGTGTTTTATTATTAAACAGTGGCGGACAAGGCGAAAGCGCTTCGAGGAAACGCTGCAGGAGCGGGGCGATCGCCCCGTCTGGAAACAAAAAAACACTAGAGTGAAGAAGATGATGCCCGAGGATGCGCTCCGTAGTGACCAGTGGGAAGCAAACTGTGTGGGAAAGGGCGCCCAGCACGCCATCTTCCCTTCATGGCCACAAAATAACGCGTCAGTATTAATGGAGGGTCTACCATTCCTTATTATTATTGTTATTATTATTATTATTATTATTATTATTATTATTATTAATAATAATAATAATAATAATAATAATAATAATAATAATAATGTCTTGTTATTTATAATACTATATAATATACTATAATAATACTAATAATCATCATTATTTGTATTCTTCTATATAGCTCCTGGTTGATGGCTTGACAGCAGCACTGTAATGTTTCCATCCTACCTCTTCTTTTTGCAACCCTGGTTTTGCTGGTTTCAGTTTTAAATGTAACAAAGGCTGCCAAGTGCTGTTACCCTGTATTGCACTCGCCAAGGAGTCCAATCTCATGCAGATCACGGACTCGCCCTACTACTGGACGAAACAGAAACCCTTGAAACCCTTGTCGATGTGCAGCATAATAACATACTGCAGTCAGAATTCAGATCAGTGTTTATTCGCCAGTGACGACTGTGCAGTTTGAGCAACTGACCAGCAAAACAAAAAGACAGACGTACAATCAGAACAAGCTTTAGCTCAAAGAGAACGACATTTAGTCCATGCTAGGTTTGTAAACGCAGAATTATTTCAGCGTTGTAGAATGCTGCGGTCGGTCATTTCCTACAAGCATTTACATTGGCATTTAAGGAGGATCTGAATAAGATGGAAATATGAAGTATATACTGGTCATCGTTTCTGAGCTTGTTTGACCAGCTTATCATTCAGGTTTCTGACAACACAATCTGTAAATACCATTTATTTTATATTAGATGAAACATGGTTATTTTAGTGTGGGCAAATTAAAACACCTCGTATAATAATAATAATAATAATAATAATAATAATAATAATAATAATAATAATAACAATAATCATAATGCGGTGTTATTGGCCAGGTTTTACTGCCTTTGGGTATGGGTACATTTTTCTATAAATGTGTAATAATGTAGGCAGTATTACCCTAATGTATATCTGTACGTGTTTGTTTGTATTTTGTCTCTTTTTAATCAACCAAAATTGTTGATTCGACCGTTTCTGTGAGCCTGCCTGCCTTCTCTTTAGCTCCTGAAGGGTAAACTGTCCAGCAGCAGTTGTGTGGTCAGCTGATAGCCTGCGTGATCACCAGAACCATTATAATGTGAGACACTGGACTGTAGCCTGTTTTTCTACGGTTAGGGCTTTTAGTCGTTGGTTCGTCTTGTTCTGCTCATCCTGGCGCCAAAGCACAAACTCCACTGTAGATCCAGAGGCTGCTGAGACGAGCAATGTTTTTTGTTTTGTTTTGTTTTGTTTTTTTTTTCACAAAAACGCTTGACAAAACTTGCACAATTTTTTAAAAATCTTTTTTTGTCATTAAAAGGAACACTTGCTTTTCCACACCCGGCTAAGTGCATCCAAATAATGTTAAAGTGTGTGTTTTGCTGCTTTCTCTTTTTCTCCATTGTTGTGCAGGCTGTACAGTAAAGCAGCGGGGCTCAATCCCCTCATTGTTCTCTCTGCACTGTGCAAATGCGACTGCAAGAGTTCATTCATCTCTGAGAGAAAAGACATACACTGATTTATTTCACCAGCCAAATGTAGACGAACCTGCCCTAGAGTTAGTTAAAAACACCCGCCCTACTTTACTGCATTACTGCTTCAAGATTAAATTGCATGTTCGCAATTTCAGGCTGTTTTTGTTTTAGCTTCCCTAAAATGAGCTTTTATATCTAAAATATGTCGTGTTTATAGCTATCATCCAGCACATTGGGGTATATGTTGTGTATGTGTACACTGTGTGACGCATAACTACCCTTTTGTCCATATATCCCCACAACTGGCTGATATTCTTAGAAGTCACTTGACCATAAACAAGCGCTGACTCTTCACTCAGCACAGCAAAGCAGGTCTGTTTTTACGTTTAAAATTTACCAGCCGTTTCAGGAAACAGGAGAACAAGTACAGATTAAAGATTTAAAACGAGCTTCCGTTTGAACACACACCAGTACATATTCAGTTAAACCCAGTTCACTTGTACACTCAAGCGTTTGGTCAGATCTTGTCTTAGCAAATAGGATCGTTTCAGGATTTTCTAGTGCCTAAACAATAATCATGTTCTCCCGGTTTTCACCGGGTGTATCCCACCGCTAAAGCCTAAACACAGACGCTGCCGTTATTTTTAAATATTTTCTAGTAAACGGATCATTTGAAGTGAGCGAGTAAACACACACAGAGCTGAATGTCCTCATTAAGCTGTGATGTGTAAAGAATCCGAATCAGTTATTAAAGCAACATTCGTTGCAATATTCGTAGAAATATTCAGAATTATAGAGAGTTTAATTAATATTTGTATTTATTGTTTCATTAATTTAATTGACATTAATTTCAGCAGGTATATCTGATCTGAGTTATCGTTTCTTTTACAGGCCTGCAATATCACACAATGTAGTGTTTTCCGTTGCACTGTCCTGCGCAATGGGCTGAGCAGAGAGCATATTTGTGAGTCTGTGCTGTTGTTTTGTTTGTTTGTTTGTTTGTTTCACTGTTTGTTTGGTAGAAAAATACGCATCGAATCAAATTGTCCCTGTGGTGGCAAATACTGGCTCTAATGCAACGCTGAACATTCAAAGCGCAAGGATGAGTGGGGCTCAGGCGCCACCTCGTGGCCATAGCATACGTGAACGTTTGATCGCCACTGGTAAAATGTCTTAATTTTTACATTTTAAGGCGCAATTAATGTTTATTTCCTGAACTTAACACATTTTAACAAACAAACAATGAGGTGCACCAGTAAAGGCACACTCAAAATATTATGATGACTACAGTATGATTTTTTTTTCTAATATATGAAATGTATCAAATAAATAGGATTGGTGCGGTAAAACTTGCATATTAAAAATTATCGTAAAATCAACTAAAATGTCATTTGACCATGGTGTTCAAACTTTTGTCAATAATTATAGAAGTCCATGGTGCAATTAAAACAAGTACAAATTAATAAAATAATAATATAAAATAAACAAAAAGCAGACTAAAACCAGACAAAAATAAATACATTAAAACATTAAAAAAACGCTTGATCGCTTAAGTGGAGAAAGGTTGATTGGTTTCATGTTCTATTTGATACATTTTATTTGAGCTTTTTTTTAGGTAATCCAGTAAACGGAGCATAGTAGTTTATTGAAGAGCGGACACAAATATGAATCGGCTTCTTAGCACCATGATTAAGTGTTTAATGCTATCCTGTGATGGGATAAAGCTATAGTAGTACTATCGCCGCTGTGTGAGCAGAGCTAAGATTAGAGCTGTAGGAATACCCTGTGACACTTTTAGCCCCAAAGAAAGCTAACTTGCTCCTCCTTACTGTTTCTAAAACTTTTAAAAACCTTATCATATTTAATTCTATTAATGATTCTTTGGGCCAATCGCTCAACGAAGGGCCAATCAACTTCGTCAAAGTCAGTCAGGGAGGTTTAAAGTGAAATGTAAAAAAAAGGTGGGCTGTAGCAAAACATACCGAGAGCTCTTTACTGATATATAATAATAATGATATAGTAAATATTTTTGCTTTAGCACAACCATCCGCCATTAACGTATTTAAATGTAATGTATGTTTTGCTGGTATGTCACCAAACGCAGGCATCAAGCAGTTTCTTCATAAACATTTGAAGTATTAACTTTCTGCGAGCAAGCTTTTAGCGGAATTTAATGATTCCTATCACCACAGCTGTGAGCAGGTTCAACTTGGATGTTACTATCTCTAGAACAGGACATTTTACACGAAACCACTCCGAATTACCGTGAGTACATCTTAACCATTTAACTATGAAGTGGGCAACATAATACAACATTAGGGAAAATAAAAATCCTGGTCCTGGAAATCTACCACGCTGCATAGTATAGCTCCAACACTAATCTAGCACACCTGACCAGTTAGGTATTCAGGGACATCCAAATATTACAGCTAGGTATGTTGGATCTGAACACTCCAGGACCAGGACTGGGTACGTCTGCCATTGAAGAACCACTGACGTTTTCCATAAATAACCGTTCAGTGAATGGTTCTGTGAAAACATTTGTGTGGTGTATGAATGTGAAGCTTTTCATTTTTTCTCCAGAAATTACATCTAAGAAACAATGAGCCTAAAGAACCTGTGAAGAACCTGACACCAATAAAAGTGAAAGAAATTAGCACAGTTAAATTTTATTTTTGAGTACTTTTCATATAGCAGTTTATCTGTAGTTACTATACATTCATAGGAATTTCAGTTGGTCTTAATTTACAGAGATACACATCATGTACATGAACCCCTTCCCAAAATATCTACATTATATCCCACACAAAGGTCAATCACACAAAAAACACTGAATCTGCAAACTTGAAAAAGCTCTCTTACACACAAACATAACTGAAGACAGATAAGGATGGTGAGTATAGTTGATGTTCACCCTTTGACCTGTACTCTCTTTTTTTCCTCACAGCTGTATATTTAGTGTTGGATAGCTTCTGGGTCATTCTTCAGTTCTTCCTCTGGAAAACACATCCTTCATGTTACATGCTTTTACTTGGGGGTTTAAAGTTCACAAGGCTGCACCACTCTAGAACTATTAAAATGCCTGTAATTAATTTCTGCTTTTGACTGTTACTGCTACTGTTGTTAAGCTTTAAAGGAATATTCCAGCGACCTAGTCTTTGCCATATTAGTAGCACATAACCAATCACTATACAGAATAACTTCCCTGAACTTGGTTAAAGAGCAGGATCCGATGGGCAGGTGCTTCAACTTTCAATATTGCTTTCTGTACTTTTATCAAATAAAAAAAAATGCAACAAAATTATTGTGAAGAAGGTTGAGCAAAAAGGCTGGAAAACTGAAATATTCCTTTGACATTTAGGTATAGGCATATATGGTTTCAGCATCCTTTCTTAAAATGACATTTAAACTTACTTACAAATGTTTATTCTTAGAATGCCCTCTTTCTGGAATGAACAGTATGGTTAGCCAACAATGTCAAAATCTGCAACAACCCAGTTTTACTACACATTTACAGGACGAGCACATCTGAGTTCTAAACCTGCAAAATGCAAAAAGTCGAATCCACTCACGCAATTTAACATCCACTCTGTACAAAAAATACATTGATTAAATAATATAAATAATATGTAAATGATATGTAACAGGAGGAAACCAATGTAAACAGCAGAAATCAAGAAATCAATGCCTTATACATCCACACATTAATAAATAAAATAAATAATAATTTCTGTGAGGCACAGGTTTCATGGGGTTAAGATCCCATTCGCAGGTTGTGCGTTTCCCAGCAAAGGTACACTGACTGCATTATGTGCTCATGCATGGATGACAGCTCCTGGACACTCTGATACCATTAGCAGGGGCTCTGGAGGTCTTCTTAATATATAAAAAAAACTGTTATGTATGATTTTGCTGTGTCATAATCATGTAGAATTAAAGGGCCCAGCTCCTATATTTTTGTTACATTTTATTTTTCTCCTAGAGGTTCACCTTTAGCATGTGGCTTTATATACTGAATTCAGTCCTGGTTCATTTTTATATTTTACATCATTTCAATCATATTACAGTACCAACATTGTGATTGCCATTTAGATTTTTATAAACTGTTTTTTTTTTTTTACCATGAAGACTGGCCAATCCACATTTTTTTGTTTAAGGCTTGAATGCGGAACACTGCTTGTCAAATGTTTATAACGCAGGCTATGATAAAACATCATCACTTGCAACTTTCAACTTGTGGTGTCAATATTAAAATGATCCATCCACAATAATATTTTATTAGGTGTGATTATCAATTATTGTTATTGGCCCCGTAATTCAACTATACGCTCAATGGAAAAACACATTACGAAAAAAATGTAAAAGCAAATCATTGTATGCACAGTACAGCTGGCCACGTGTGTTCCTGTAAACAAGCTTTAGTTTAATTTGTTTGGCACAGTAAACCATTAATGCCACACATAAAATGCCGATTTAAAAGTCAGCACCTTAAAAGTATAGATGTCCTATACAAAAGGCCAGTTAGAGGTACTGCAATCTCTGATCAGCTCTGAGTTCCATGTTCATGGCCCTGTGTGTGTGCCACCTATGGGATAACAGCCTTAGAAATTCTTCCTCATGCATGTGTATTCATGCATGACTATGACTCATTCATGCACCAGATGGACACACACACACACACACAATCCCACCCTCCCCTGTTCCTCTCTTACACACCACAATAAAATCACCAGTGTTGACTCTACGTTTAGCACACTCTCACATATGAAATTTGTTTCCCTGGTCCCTGTTCATGTTTCACGGCATACAAAATTATCCGTTCTCTTTTTTTTGTGGGATAAAAGTTTCTCACATCTCAAGTCAAAGCAAACCAATGCTTTGGACCATTCTTCAGGATCCTGAATTCATATCTTCAGCCAGTATCAGCTTTTCTGTTAGGTCTGAGGTAAGGTATTGAACAACACTTGCACTGACCAAATTTGTTCAATACTACTGAGAATCCAAAAATTTGCATGTCATTCAAAACTAAATTTCAGTTCTTAAGTAGTCCATTTCAGTGATTTGGCTGTCTAGATTACCCTCTAGATGTATGTTATTAAGACTGACGTTTCTAGTTTGCAATTCTTTGCCACAATCCAGCAACCCATACCCATTTCTAGTTTAAACCACAGCCACATTCGGGTTGTAATTTAAAGGACACTATTGAAAACAGCATTGTTCAACAACTAGTATCGAGGTAAAGCTGCACTATGTAAGATTTGGGGATACGGTGACTTCTCTGGTGGAAACGTGTAATTGCATGCAATGCGTAGAAAAACATCTGTAACGTCATCGGACATCCTCAGCCAGCTGAATCTAATGACTGCAAATTGCACGCTGAGAGAGTATCCCAAAAAAAAAACACCTCAAATTATCTACTACTGTTATCATACCTTCAACAGCATAATTATGATTTTGCCTTTAAATCTAAACAACAAGCCAGACTTCTTTTTAAATTCTGAGACCATAACGCATAAAGAAGTGATATGGTTTGAAAAACTACTACTGCAAAATACACCAGGACACCCTTGAAATTATTACTTCAGCCTTTAAAGCTGCTGCATACTTTTACATGTTTGTTTTTTTACCTGACATAACTGCTTATTTTAATTAACAAAATATTCTTACAAATCCTTCCATAGTGCTGATTGATGTTTTCAGCACTTTGAATAATACCCAGCCACTGAGAGGCCACAGTTCTTTTTACCATATCCTTTACATGAGACTACTTGGTAAAACATGACACTTTGTCTTCTGTAGCATCACATTATACTCTGCTCACTGAAAAAATAGGAAACATTATCTTCAATTAATACAAATAAACAACCAAAAATAAAACTATTAAAAAGAAGGGCACTCTCAAACCAGATCCACGCTCGCAAAAATCAGGCACCTGCTTTACATGTGTCTGCTGTTTGACAAACACACGTATTAACCATGTATTAACCCGCAGAGCACAACATGAATATCTCTAATATTAACGTAGTGCTTTGTGAGTATTTCTACACTGCACTGTTGGTTGCTTCTCAGCCAGCTCCTTAAGCATATTCACTGGAGCATTATACAGCCAAATCAAATAGCAAGGTCATTATACACAATCCATGATGGTATTTTGTGGGCCCCATGATTCAAGCTCAAGCACAAGTAAACAGCCTATGCATGCAGTGACTACAACAGACAAAGCAGATGGGTCACACATACAAACACGTTAAAGAAAGGGCTGAGGGTCTTGTTGAATTGGCTCTAATGCTCAGGGTCCCATCAGTGGGACAAGTACATGGGGTCATTTCAGGTTTAGGACAAATACAAGTTCTAGAATGATGAAGTGTGTGCTAGGTAGTTAAAACATCTATATCATCAAGACATTTTAATGTAAACCTTTCATTCGTTCATCCTCCTCTATGATAATCACAACATTTGCGTAATCCGATTGTTATGTTAACAAAACTACAGTTTGTGAGCTACCAGACTACCAGGGGATTTTAAAGGAATATTTTTGGGGTGTTTTTCATCATGAACCAGGCAGGACCCAGAACAGGCAGGACACATGGATTCGGGACAACACTGGGCCAGGCAGGGCCATATTGTTAGGACTGCATCAACAGGTAGTCAAAAGGTACCTAAAATATTCACATATTTGACACTCACACTAGAATAAATCTTAGAACAAAACAAACTCTGTTTATCCAAGTAAGAGGTGAAGAGGAACATGGTGGGAAGACACAGCGACCACAAGCAGGTCTTTCACTAAGGCAGGAATTATTGAGCAATGGTGTCATTGAGTCGCTCATCTTTCTTTCTTTTTTTTTTTATAATTGGCTTGTTTCATCATTTTACTGTTGATAATCTTTTGCTTGACTTCTCTTCTTAGTGGTGCTCTGTACTGTCTGATGCATTAATTCTCAGGTTATCTGCTCCACCTGATTTTTCTCTGAGTAGATTAACTTTTTTTATTTTTGTCCTTCCTACTGAAATTTATGGTTGCCTTGCATGTAAAAAGTGAGACTGCCATTGATTTTACAATCTCTTGTACACTCAGAGTCGAGCCACCATCCTCATAAGGTAAATTTTTGCTAAGCTCCTTTCCTTCTGGTGGGAACGACCTGAAAGAGTACAGCAACACAGGGCCTGTGCAGAGGCACCACAGAGGACGGACTGATTAACACTTGAGCTGCTCTATCTCTGAGTACTCAGCTTCCATATCAGAGTCAAAGATTGAGCGTCCAGTGGGGTCGCTGTCCAACGAGTGTGTGGTGGCGGAGTGCGAGAGGGTGCTGGGTTCCTCAGGAAAGCTGTCGCTACGTGAGTAAAGGCCCAGGTCAGGCAGCTGTGATGGAGAGTTGGGCTCCTCACTTAAACCATCGTAGTACAAATCGTCAACATCCACAAACCACTCAGGCCAAAACTTTCTCCGGATGCGCTCGCAGTACATGGCTAGATTAATTAACTCACCTGCACAAATTAAACAGTTTAGTTAAAATAGATGTTTTAGTGCAGTTCAAATTTGTCAGATATGTTGTATATATTATATTGTATGCCAGATATTTACTAGTAATTAAATAGAGTTTATTATATTATACAGTAATACAAAATTTGCATTTACATTTACAAGTGCTACTTTTTGTTTCCCACTCTTGCATCCTAACCACTTATGTGACTCACATACAACATTTTGCAGAAGACTAATGACCTCACCCTTAATGAGTTGCTCTGGTCGTGTGCCTGGTAGCGTCCACATTGCCTGGGCAAGATGACCAAACACTGCAGCATCGACTGTAGAGACCTTGGGGCCCATGATGTACTTTTTATCTCCTAAAATAATGTAACAACAACATAAAACATTATTTTAAATAATATTTGTTATTGGTTTTATGACAGCTGTAGGTTTGTTTATGTACACTGCATTAATATTACAGCAAAAGTAGTCAAGATGCTATACACGCTTCTTGCCAAAAGGTGTCAGCTCTGATCCAGCATTGTACTATTTTGTGTTTTCAAAGTACGGGTTGTGGTTCTGCTTACAGTATTTTTAAATTACCATGGCCCCTAGCCGGTGACACTGACACACTCGTGCCTAATTTTATTTGGTCCAAGACACCACAAACCCACTCTGCTCTAGGTCTGTCACAATTATTAGATATTCTTCTGATCACACTTATTTACGCTAAATGCAATTTATTAACTAAATTCAATAATTTTCCTTAGTTGTACTTAGTCTTTACACACCAAGCACATTTCTAGGCATACTGCCTAGTACCTGCATTCAGTGTCCACTTTATTAGCTCCACGTATCATAAAAGTGCACTTTTTAGTTCTAGAATTACACACAGCAGTGTGTCTTCATATTTTTTTATTCCACCTTTACCCAGTTTTTTAGTGGTCAGGGCCCCACAGAGTAGGTATTATTTGGTGGACCATTCTCAGCACTGCAGTGACACTGATGTGGTGGTGGTGGGTTATTGCTGCAGGAGTTTTTAAACTCCCTAGAATTGCTGTTGGACCAAAACCATCCAGCCAGCATATCCTGTGACCATTGATGAGGGACTAAAGAAAGACTATGCAGCAATCTAGGCAGCAACAGACGACTTAGCGTTTCTGCTTTATATCTACATGGTGGACCAACAAGGCAGATCTGCTTAATAGAGTTGACAATGAGTGTTTAATAGGATTTTGTCCACTTGCTGTCCAATGTATTAAACACAACTGCTGCTACTTAATACTGCACAGAATGAACAATAAAGACAGTTCAATTGTTAATAACAAACATTTACACAGCAGCTCATATTTCATGATCAGGCCTACAGTGTTCCCTCACACTGACCGAGGAGAGTGGCAAGGGTGCGCATGTCCTTCTCTATCAGAGCGTAAACCTCATCTTTGGAAAAGCGCCCGATGCCATGGCCGTACATTTCTCTCTTCACCAGGCCACCAGTCACGTGACTTAGGATCCACTTCAAAAGTTCACTTAGTGGCCCGCTCACAGCCAGCATGCTTTTAGTTTCCTCCACGTTATCAACCCACTGACAATAGGCTATCGTCCTACAACACACACGCGCACACACACACACACACACACACACACACACACACACACACACACACACACACATATACATACATATATAGATACAAAAAAGGTTGATAAAGTACACTCGCTTTACATGCAACATCTGAGCATCTAGGTTAACATCCTATAGACAATAGACTATTGTAAACACACCTGCATACAATATGTAATACATATTTTCTTAAATCTATCAGCATACTGTAATGTAAGATGTCACAAACTAAGTATATATTAAGCAAAATATACAGGCATTCATCCTAGGCATACCCTGCACCAAATTCTAGGTATAAATACCAATACCGGTTGTCTTGATATAATCTGTCTGCCCCAACAACACAACAAAAGTCAATAACACCAGCCTCTGCAATGGCAACACTCTTTTAGTTACCCAGATATGCACTCCTGTCATTCTCCAGCAGCAACAATTTGGCCAAGTTTAAATTGACCAACAAACAAGTCATGTAATCAGTAAGATGCTTAAATACTGTTGCCCTTGATTTCTGCATTGATTACTAATAAAATTGTTCTGATCATTACGCAAGTCACAATTATGAACAAATGCAATCTGACTGAACCAATAACACATAAACAGTCGTACTTTTCATGTCTTTTATTGAGCACGTTGGCTAACATCCACAGTGCAGGCTATAAAAAGTGAATAACCCTTGAATTTAATAACTTGTAGATCGCCATTTTCAGCAAAACCACCTCCATGTTAAGGAGAAATTTAAACCATTTTGGACTAGAGGTGCTCGATCCAACGAACTTTCGATGCTTTTTCAATGCTTTTCACTTCAATGTCACAAATGATTAAACTCTTAAGCGTTCGATGCTTTCAATATCATATATAGCCCAATAACTAGCTCCTGAGTATAACAATTACTGCGCTGCGCGGCATGCCTGGTGGCCTTAAGCAACTGATTCAGTATTTTGAATAAGCAAATCAAATTATACGTACTAATTTGACCTGGTTAAGCGACACTCGCAAGCCAGTTGTAGCAGCAAGAACGCAGTAGTCCGATCTGCTTAGCATGGAAACGCCCAAAATGAGAGATTTTCTCTCACACTTGCAACTTGCAATTTATTTATATATTTTTAGATTTTTTTATTTATTTTTAATTTCATTTTAATCGTTTTGGTATAGAGAATCATGATACTACACTTGGTATCAGTATTAAAGTCAAAACTCTGGTATTGTGACAACCCAAATTTGGACCATTCCTCCAACAAATGAATTCAAGTTCATCAATATATTTGGAATGCACAGAATATATTAAGTTAGAGCCTAGCTCTTAATGTGGTTATGGTCAGGACTTTAAAAGAGTTCACTTACTTTTTCTTGCGTGTGTCAAATGAATTCATAGATCCAAAGAACTGTCTAGATCTAGATTACATAGTTGAAATAAACTATTGTGGAAATATGGATAAACCAGGAAACCTGTTTTTTGGGCTCTGCGGAGCCACAAACACACAAAAATGATTCAATTATTTTTTGTTTCCAGTGTTAAAGAGCTGGTATGTAATAGATTGGTTACCACAGCAATTCTTCATCAACATATTTATTTTTCACTAAAACTATCAATACCATCCAGGATTATGGCCAGTGTATATGGGATAAGAGTGACAAAAGAAAAGCAGAGTTCCTCACCAGTAAAAATGCTCCTCCACCATCTTAGTGATGGCACGTGACACTGCCCTCTCCTCAGGACTCAGACTGCTGTTCAGATTCACACCAAGCTTCTCCTCCAAGAAGTCGATGATGAACTCTGAACCACATACCTGCTCCTGGTTGTACTCAATCCATGGCATCTTGCCTTGTGGGGACAACTTTCCATCAAAGTAGTTCTGTGGAGATGTGGAAAAAACAAGTAGGGAAAAAAAAGTATTGTTTTCTGGTTATAACCGGACAAATTTGCTTTCTAGTTCCTTTTCTGTTTGCAACACACTTTTTTATGATTAATAATCTTCTATTTCTTGAAAATAATGAAGCACCCGGTAAGGCAGGTCTGCCATGCGCAGGTATGTCTCCATCTTCAGACAAAAAGGGGACAAGCTAGGGACTCCATTCTTGGGCCGGGTGAATTGGTGAAGAATGATGGCATCTTCCGAATCCAGTTCCTGCTCTTTTCTGTGAAACAAGAGAACCCAACAGAAAAGACCGGTCCACTTCATACAAGAAGGGGGCAAAGACTAGTCACCTAAAGAAAAAAAAAAAAAACACTTTCAAAAACAAACTAGCAGCAGTAAAACAATTTTTATCGGGCAGAATCAGGTCCCTTTTGTCCATGTCTGCATATTCTTTAGTATGTGAAAGGTAAAAATGAATAATAGCCTATCACATATCCACAGAGGTTTTATGTCACATAAGCCCATATAATTTGCTCATCCTTTCTATCTTTAACCCACAATGGCTTGTAATAAATGTTTATCACTCTGCTGACAAAACAAAGGAAAAAACATGGACCATCATGTATCTTCTTCACAACTAATAAGCTTACTCTATGCACAGTAAACAGGAACTGTCCTAACTGAAGTGGTACTGAAATGTGCAACTAGGGTTAGGGTTGATAAGGTTGATACTCTGGTAAATCTGCCACTTCTATGTAAGAGCAGTAGGATAAATGTGTGCTTTAACAAAGACTGTTATATTTTTTATTTTGCACAAAACATCCAAGCTTAGGCTTGGAACTAACATGGCGATTTCATTAGAACTGAGTCATCACTAATAAATCAGTTCAAATGTTTGTGAAATGTTTGTATGCAGTTAAGATTCTCTCCTCTTTTCTGTCAAAATGGCCAATGCCTGTAACCTGAGTTTTTGTGAGGAGCAGCAGCGTTGCCTTTTAGCGCACACTGACAAACCCAGAGGCCATTACCATAACTTACTAATCATATCACCTCAAAGATCATTAAAGTAGAATCCAAGAGCTGCCGAAAATAGTTAAGCGCAATAGTGAGAGACATTTTCCTCAAGGCTAAATCCCAGTGATTCTACTGCAACTGTTGTCCTTGACAAAACATGGAGTCAACTATATGCTATTGTTTTTTTTTTTTTTTTGTTTTTTTTTGGGGGTGGGGGGGTGATATCTATAAAAACCCAGTTCACGTTAAAAGCTACTATACTTTCATTCTCGACTCATTATTTCTATTATTTCTGGCACAATATTATATACACACCCCCTACGTTCAGGCTTTTATTCTCACGTAGCCCAAGCGCGTTTAATAAGCAGCATTTCATATGTATAAAGAACAAAAATATGTGTTTTACACTGCTGCTAAACCAAAACCACCACGATGCGTGAATGTACACAAATGAGAATGTAAATACGGCTGAAATACAGGGAGCCCGTGTGGTATCTAGTCATTCAGCGGCTAAGCTAAAGTTACCTTATGACCAGCAGCTCATGCAGTAAATAGGCGGCGGCGGCGAGCAGCGCGCCCCCGGCCAAGCACAGCGTTTTCCGCCACCACGAGTCGGTCATGGCGGAGGCCTCGGGCAGCGGGTGGCCGCCGCCGACGACGACCAGGCGGCCGCAGGAGAGACTCCTATTGCGGCCGAGGGGGAGCGCGCCAAGCCCAACGCCCCATTGCATACTGCCTCCGGCCGCACCGCCCTGCGGCCCTGAGCGGGGGCCTCTTCATCGCCCACAATACGGAGGAGCGCGGAGACGCATCAGGACTGCTGGTGGGGCCTCCAGCCTCCTCGGAATCCGAGATCAGTCCGTCAGCCCGACCGCAGCTACGCACCGCCGTCGTCAACCGCGGTGAAAGTGACGTCAAGACGCCGCCCGTACCACGTGCTTGTGTAGTGCTGAATTCTGAATTCTTAAAAACAGAAAGACCTCAGTTGTCCTTGACAAAATATTAAGCCAGCTAGAGGTGGACGATTTGGCGAGAATATAATACCGGAGTACTTCAAGAAATGTTCACGATACAAGATCATCATCAGATCTGTTAAAACTGAGAAAAAAATAGTATTGCTATTTCCTGTAAATACAAAATTGTAAATACAATTAGACAATTGTTTAAATGTTTGTATTCAATATAGTAGTCACACTATTATATATGTTTGTAATAGTAACATAATTCCATGTAAAACATTCAAACGTCTGCTTAAAAGGCCCATATTCTACATTTTCTCTCTATTCTTTAAACGAACTGTTGTTTTGCAACAGCAGCGTGAACTAAAACAATCTCCAATACCTCAGTTAAGGGGTGGGACTAAACTGCTGTTGGCTGAATAGTTGATAGGCCTGAGTGTGTTGGTTTGGTGACATCACCCAATTATGTAAAGTACTGAAAGGTGAAGCCTTTACAAAACTTATATACATATATACTGAATATAGGCATGTGTATAACATTTAGTCTTATAATCAGTATTTTTCTCTTCATAAGAGAAATGTTTCAAATTTGTCCTTAATAAAAGGTAAGCTTTAATTAAAAAAAATATATATATATATCAAAAAAGATACAACCAAGGGCATTAGATGGATATTGGTGGAGACCTATCTAATTCACGTCCGTGAAACAACAGGTCTTATACATCAAGTTTAATACAAGGAGCATTGCCTGACCTGGTGCTGCTGTCCACAATACCAAAGTAACAATCCCAGACAAAAACACATCTTTCTTAATGTCTCAGTTAAACTACAAGACATTTCAGCTAGTTTCAAACCACTAAACAGTGACTTTACACTTAAAGATTTATCAACACTACTTCAGCAATAGTGCAACTGACATCTCTAACATATTAGCATTAATAAAAGCAGGGAACACTGCAGCCTAGCATTGCTATTAATGTTATTATGATGAACTCATTTCATTAGCAAATTAGACTTTAAGTGACTTACACATTTCTTTGATAAATTGCTTTTTTTCTGCCATCCTCACTCGCTTTTCACACCCATGTGTCTCCCATGCTCGACCTGAGTCTTGCACAGTAAGTTTCGCATATGACTGGACAGCTGATTTGAAAGTCCCAGCCAATCACACTGGCCATATAACTCAAGTAGAGAACGTGATTAAACCTATTCTGCACCTCTGGGTTAAGGAGACATTGACTTTTTTTTCTGAAGGGATCAAATTATTGGTGAAAATAATTCAATGATCCCTGAATATCTTAACCCTTGGACACGACCCTTTTTCCTCCTTATGTGTGATGTATAAACCAATGAATAGAAGCAATCAAGTATACATGCATATAAAAAGAGAGTTTGGCAAAATAGTTAGTTAGTTAAAAATATTATAAAAAAGTTATGTTTTGTATGAAAAATTAGCTTCTTTAGTTTAGAACTGGATGTCATTAGCCACACAAAACTATTTCTGTAAATACATGCATAAAACTCTCTAACCACTCAAACCCCATTCAAGTTTTTATGCTCAGTTAGTCTCATAAATTAAATACAGCTCTTTATTCAGATTGCAGGTGATGTGGTTCAGAAGACATTATGAGTTACTTTGAACTATAAAAACAAAAAACAAGTTAGTAATAAGTTAGTATCATTTAGCACAGTTTAGTATCATTTAGTGCAAAGATGGGGCTATAGGATATTCAGAAACTCAAAACACTATCCAATTACAAATTTGAGGGGATTTTCTGCACAAACGCCCCTCAGTCATTTGAGCCTGATTACACACATTACTTGGATACCATATCCACCAATGATTTCACAAAGGCTTTCTGTTTTCATCTGTGAGTTAGTGAGGATTTCACCATTCTGACTAGTTTTTATTTGCTGTTCTGCCTTGTTTTTAATAAACAAGCATATTTTGAGAAGAAATGATGGCCTTTCTGTTATGACTTATCTGCAAGAAGCCACATTGATGTCAAGAGGTGTGATTGAACACTTTGAGTCCGTTGTGCCTGGTCCTGGAGAGAAAACACTCCAAGTACTTTTAATTTGCCTGTGGAACTGCACAGCTACCTTGCAGCGCTGACCATGGTTCCCCAGCGGCGGTTTGGACGGATGCCCAGTGCAGTTTGTTGGAAAGCTGCTTCCTGATTTCCTGACTGAGGAAAAAAAGCAGAGGGAGTAAATGCACTGGCAGCAAAGCTGAGCACTACGGTCCTGCTGGCTTACCCAGCTTTCTAGAGAGTAGTGCAGGAGGAGTTGATGTTGAAGTATTTAAGTATTTAACTCTAAGGCTGTCATTGTAAATGATACAATAGCGTATCATAAAATTGATGTATTATGTCTCGTAGACCCATGGATTAAACCTGAGGAATATTTGGCATTAAATGAAGCCACTCCTATAGGTTATAAGTATGTACACAGCCCCAGACTGTCCGGTAAAGGAGGGGTTATATGTGCCATTTATAAAAAAAATCATTAGACATGAGTCAGAAACACAATCTCACTTTCAATTCTTTTGAAATTCTTTTCAAGCCGACCACTAACAGAAGTGTACTCACCCTAGTCAGTATTTATAGACCACCAGGACCTTATTCTGAATTCTTAAAAGAATTCAGTGACTTTGTTGCAGATCTAGCAGTGAGCACTGAGAAACTAATAATTGCAGGAGATTTTAATATTCACTTTGAGAACTCAGCAGATCCATTAAAAAAAGGCTTTCTCATCTATCCTAGACTCTGTAGGTCTCACTCAGAATGTAATAGGGCCTACACATTTCTGTAATCACACACTAGATCTAGTTTTGACTTTACGTTTTGATATACATAATCTTACTGTTTTTCCACAGACTAGTCTCAGATCACTACCTAATTTCATATGAATTGAGTCTTAGTGAAAATTTATGCACATCACCCCGTTATTGCATGAAACGTTCAATAATGCCAAATACATCTCAGCACTTTATTAAAATCCTTCCAGATTTATCAACCATAATTTTTCCATCATCAGACCCAACAGAGCTAGACAGACCAACAGACTGCGTAGAAAATACGCTCCGATTAACTTTAGACAATGTTGCACCTATAAAAATTAAAAAGATGCAACAGAAAAAGCTTGCTCCATGGTACAACAATGAAAATCGCACCTTAGACAGTACGGAAATTAGAGTGCAAATGGAGAGTGACCAAGCTGGAGGTGTTTCACTCTGCTTGGAAAGCCAGCCTTAGCAGATACAGAAAGGCACTTATTAAAACACACTCAGCATACCTGTCCTCACTCATTGAACACAACAAAAACAATCCCAGAGTTTTATTTAGCACAATCGCAAAACTTACCAAAAACCAGGCAAAACCTAAACCTCAAATACCTGCCAACTACAGCAGCAATGATTTCATGGACTTTTTCAATAGCAAAATCGAGAATATTAGACAAAAAGTTCTACCAATACGAGTAACCTATCCTTTATCTGGTTTGGCTGAGACAGCACAAAATGTGGTTATAGAACAAAGACTAGAAACATTTTGTCCACTCCAGCAGAGAGAACTAGTAAAATGTATCTCTTCCTCAAATTCTGCTACATGCACACTCGATATGATTCCAACAAGCCTATTGAAACAAGTATTACCAGCTATTATTAAACCTATCTTAACTATCATCAACTCTTCTCTTAGTCTGGGTCATGTACCCAAGTCTTTTAAACTAGCTGTGATAAAACCCTTGATAAAGAAGCCAAATCTTGACCCCAGAGAACTGTCCAGTTATAGACCGATTTCCAACTTACCATTTATTTCTAAGATTTTAGAAAAGGCTGTAGCTCGACAACTCTGTTCTCATCTACATAAGAACAACATATATTTTAAAAAATCCAATCTGGTTTTAGGCCACACCACAGCACAGAGACAGCTTTAGTTAAGATATCAAATGATCTTCTTGCCTCTGATCAGGGCCATGTATCTCTGCTGGTACTACTCGATCTAAGTGCAGCTTTTGACAATATAGATCATGTTATTCTCTTGGACAGATTAGAAAATATGGTTGGAATCACAGGAACAGCGTTATCCTGGTTCACATCTTACCTTAGTGATCGTTTTTAGTTTGTAAAGATAAACAATGTATCATCTAATTATACAAGAGTGAAATATGGAGTTCCACAAGATTCTGTTTTAGGTTCTCTATTATTTACACTATATATGTTACCATTAGGCTCAGTTATAAATAGACATGGAATCAGTTTCCACTGTTATGCTGATGATGCACAGCTGTACATATCAGCCAAACCAGATGATAAATCCAGATTAAATAAGATAGAAGATTGTGTGAGACATATTAGACTTTGGATGCTGCAGAACTTCCTTCTTTTGAACCCTGATAAAACAGAAGTTCTCCTCCTCTGCCCAAAGGCTGCTCGGATTAAATGTTCAGATTTAATGTTAAATCTTGCTGATTTCTCTGTAGTTCCTGGTTCAGTAGCCAAAAACCTTGGTGTAACAATTGACTCAGATCTGACATTTAATCAACACATAGGTAATATTACAAGAACAGCGTTTCTTCACCTGCGAAACATTTCAAAGTTAAGAAATGCGTTGTCTGTGTCTGATGCTGAAAAGTTAGTGCATGCCTTTATAACCTCAAGGCTAGATTACTGTAATGCATTATTGTCAGGATGCTCCAGCAGGAACCTGAATAAACTTCAGTTAGTTCAGAACGCTGCAGCTAAAACAGTACTAACTAAAACCAGGAAATTCAATCACATCAGTCCAGTTTTATCAGCACTAAACTGGCTTCCTGTCAAATTCTGTATTGACTATAACATTTTTTTACTGATGTATAAAGCCCCGCTTACTCAGATCACAGGATGCTGGTTTTCTAATAGTTCCAAAAATTCAGAAGACTTCAATGGGGGGAAGAGCTTTTTCCTACAAAGCCCCCAAATTGTGGAATAATCTTTCAGTTAATGTTGGGGACTATGACACAGTCTCAATTTTTAAGTCTAGACTAAAAACATGCTTGTTTAGTGTAGCTTTTGGTAATTAATCTTCCAAGTGGGGGGAGTGGGGGGATCCCAGTGTCTCAGGGTGCTCTCATGTCCATGTTACCTTCTGGTTCTCTCCTTTTAGTTTAGGCTGTTATAGTTAGATCTGCCGGAGTCGCCAGCTGCATTCTAAAATTCTGAATATTCATATTAACTACAGTCATACTCCTGAGCCGAACTAACTTTCTCTCTTTACTCTTCCTGAGGTAATGACTGTCCTCCCATCTGTTAACGTTGTTGGAGGACTGACCATCAGGGCCTCCTCCTTACCCATCACCAGCCAGCTCTTCTGTCCATTTGTGTCAACTGCTTCACCCTCAGTTACATCACTGTGCCATCCAGATGCACCCGCATTGAGATAGGATGGGACTGTTTCAGCTCACGCCCACTTTACATAAAGCCTTAGTCAGAGACTGCCTCAGTCATACACTGCCTCTATCTGTGCAGCTTCTAAAGCTTTGCTATCCAGATTTCAAACAGAGACTCTTTTCTTTGGTATTTAATTTATTAAACTGTAAATACTGTTTGACCAGAGGAGGATGGGTCTCCCCTTGTGAGTCTGGTTCCTCCCAAGGTTTCTTTCTGTGCCACTGTTGCCTCTGGCTTGCTCACTGGGGGATATATGTTGTAAATGTGTGTTTTCAAAACTTTGTAAAGCTGCTTTGAGACGTTGTAAAAAGCGCTATATAAATAAACTTGACTTGACTTGACTATTTATTGAATATGCTGCTGCCAGAGGAGCTGAGGTGACAAGTTCGGCTCGCCAAACCAACTAACCTACAAGCAGCTGCCCTCAAGCTGAAATGGGAGCTTATCCTTAATGAAGTCTTTAAAGCAAGTAACACACTCCTATGTGGCAGAGGAGTCTGAGGGTGTATGGTGTGTTGTTACAGAAAAAGGACATCGTTCTTTCATGCTGTGAGCCTGAGCCAGCGGAAGACAGGTTCACTCAAGCGCCTCTTATGTTCGACATGACTTTTGCCAGGGTCAGTAGAAGACAATATTATTAAACTGGAATATGCTGAGGAGCCCTGCAAAACAACATAATCAACAGCAACGCATAAAACAAAAGTCTTCACGAAGGAGGGAGATTAATGCCACACCCCTAAAAGCCTCTGCAAACAAAGAAATGTTTCATCATTTTATATAATTCAGTGGTTGAAATGTAACAAAATCAGTTTTGTGAAATGTGGTGGTAAACAGTTCCTGGTGGATTTCTTCATTAGTAGTGAACCAGGGGTCAATGTCCCCAACATAAATATAGCTATTTTATTTACTGAGACTACATGTCTTCTGAGCTTTGTATAGTTAATAATGTAAAATTGGTTAGTAAATCTCTAAACCTAATGTGTACCCCTCCACTGTGAATGAATTTCAGAAACATTTAATTTAAAATCTACTGTAAAGCTGAAGGCATATTTGTAAGCATTTCCAGTAATAATTTTCTGTGTTTGTCCTTTAAGAAGCATTCAACTCTTGAAATGCCTGGTTCCCATCACCACCTCTATGGACAATTTACACTTGTTAGGTTTCTCTAGAACAGAGCGTTTTACACCAAACAGCTATGAATGTTTATGTCTTAACAATTTCATTCTTCTTTATATCATACTATAGAGCTACAGTGTTCTGTTAGATGCAGAAGAACTCTTTTTAAGCATTTCAAGTACCCTGCATTTTACATTGCTTTACTGTATGTTACCAGCACAAGTTTCTTCAAAGTTCTCCTCACATATGAGGCTATAAATTAAATGACCTCATGGCAAAATTCTAATTTGCATGCACAAGTCCTTCATTCACAAGAATTAACTATGTTATACATAGGGCTGGGCAATATGGGAAAAAATCTTATCACGATAATTTTTTTCATATCAGTCTATATCGATATATATCACGATATAAATCAAATCACTATTTCCTTTTTACTTTAAGTGAGATATGAAGGTATCAAAATGTAATTTTTTTCTTAAATTGTTTTATTTTCAGACAAATAGACAAATGTACTATAGAACATTACACAACTGTATTAACCACACACACACACACACTCATACAGTATACATGTTTATGTTTATCGATTACGAAATTACGTCGATTAGCATAACGTGCATCGATGCGTCGCAAAGGTGGCCGCGCCCACTGAGAGCATGGATTTATCTGGAGCGCAGCTATAATCAGCTACAATCGCTCACCTACATCTAAAGTTGTGGGAGTGTTTTACACAGAAACACAACAGTGTGGTGCACTGTCAGCTCTGCTCAACACAACTGTACAGCTGCTACACACCAGCACTTGAAGCTCAAACACCCCGTAGCGCTTTATCAACACAGCAGCAAGACAGCACCTGTTTATTGGTTGTTCTTATTTTAGCAGATTATTTTAAGATTACTGACACATGTAACATGTTTCTTTCAGTAGTAGTTAACGTTTTCTGTCGTTGTTTTTTCTTATTTCGTTCTCTCTGCTCGACTGTGGTGTCCGCAGTAACTTATTACTAGCGCGTGGGTTAAGCTGCCGCTACGTCTACATTCTGCATCTCCAGTTCAGCCACCTGATTGGTTGGGGGCGGCGCTATTCTCATTCTCATTTGCTGTTTGTGTTGTCTCTCAAAACACGGACGGAACTTAATTCTATCAACTACGTCTTAAAGTTCTATCGAGAAAATTTTATTTCGCGATAATTATCGTTATCGTTTTATCGCCCAGCCCTAGTTATACAATTGTTTCACGATTCCAGTGGGTACTCCACATTGCTGAAGAAGGCATCCTGGACTCAAAGTCACTAAGATTAAGACCAGATGTTTAACCAGCAGCTTTATTGAATAAGGCATTCAAACTGACACTCAACTTGAGAAGAAAAAAATCAAAAACTTCCTACTTCACTAAAACACTGCTCAACATATTTACAGGTAAATAACACACACAACTAATATCTCAAAAAAAAAAAAACAGCAACACAAAGGGGGTGTACTTAAACTGGCAGATTTAAAATAAACCTTGCAAAACTCTCACCAAAACAGCACAAAACAAGGCTTTCGATGTTGTACGGTCCAAGACCACTGTCAGAGACTTAATGACCAATCACCTCCAGTAATCCTTTCGCGAATTAATAGAAACCAATACAGTCTCCAATAAAACTTAGAAATTAATGTGAAATACTGGTGAGGAAGAAAAAACATACTATTACACACCCATTGGGGTAGATATTTTTGAAATCACCATACAGAACTATACAGAAGTATCTGCCAGCCACACATAAAATTAGAACTGTTTGGCTATAGGCAATTATAAGAACAACAAATTCTGAGTAAAATTAATCTGAATTGTAAATTAAAAAAATAATTACATTTTTGAAAGCATATTTACAAGTGCAGTTTTGGGAGAAAGTGGTGAACAAGTACTTCAAAAAAAAAAACAATAATGCAACCTGTGCCTTCTCATTCACAGTGCCTATGCCTGCCCTCGGGAAAGAAAGGAAAAGTATCCAATCAGAACTTCATTACACAGTACAAGGGTCCAATGAGATTAACACACATAGCCCTATGGCCAATCAGTTCACAGCCAGCCTTCTGTGGAGCAGACTGCTGTTTCCCTGAGGAATGCAAACTGTGATATGGTCAAAAGGAGGTGCACAGACAGACATACACACATCCATGCTATCACCCCACTCACCCACAAAAGAATGCAAAAAATGATCAAGTTTTCTTGTTCCTACAGAGCACCTGCTTTGTGGGATTTTTCAAGGAAGTCGGGATCAAAAATAACATACTTAAGCACATTTCACAGACAGCTGTGGGAGTTGTGTGTGAGTCTGGGTGTGTGTCCATAGACAGTCAGCCATATAAAAGCAAACATCAGAACTAGATTTTCATCACTGGTCAGCTGAAGCCCTTCTGACTCCAAACAGTAAGCAAACATTAGCTTCACATAGACTCTAAATGGTAGAGGAAACAGCAGGCATTATGTTGACTGTCACTGACGGACTAAAAGAGAGTGTGCAAAGCAGGATGCGTTGTCCTTCAGCCATTCTAACAAACACGTTTTGACTGGAGCACAGTTCAGATGTCCATGGTGTGCTGCTGTTTTGGTCAGGGCTGCCTTATGCAAAAATGCCTAGACTGCTCCAACAGGGGGAGCTTTAGGACTGACTGTACGAGCTGTTCTGATTCCCATTGGAGCTCTGGTCATTCTCGCTGTGCAACAAGAAGCAGAGAGGGGGAGAAAAAAAAACCAAAACAAATCAGCAGCTAGAACCCATGTAAGTATACAGTAGCTCTGTGCTTCATGTCATTAATAACTAGGGAAAAGCTGTTGTTTTTAGATTCTCTATCTTTTTATGTATGTCAAAAGCCCACTGATTCAACAGTGTTGCAGTCAGTTCTGGCCTGCCATACCTGTTGGGTGGGGGCTTGGGTTTGGGCACCTTGTTCAGCACAGCAGGCATTTCTTTTCTGTCATCGAAGTTCTTCCACTGGTCATACAGCTTAAGAATGACTCTAATAATCTCCAGGATCTGGTCAAAGAGCATTGCAGGTTTCGGTTACATTAGGTTCTCGATTTTTCAAGCATAAAATGAAGCGACCAATTTATTTATTCATATAGTTTATCGCAAAAATTCACAGGAAAATTACAGTCCAGGTCCAAGCCTGAGATTAAATGCTGCACAAAATCTTCCACTGAGAGAACTGTGGAAATGCTCTAACTCCCTATGACTGTTAACATTCACGTCTGCGCTAGTGTTTTTTACCTTATCCATGTCCACAGAGAGCTCAGCGAACCATTGGCGGGCATCTTTCTGCTGCACCACACATGCTACATGTAAACACGCTGTGGAGGAAAAGAAAGAAAAATAAAAACGTTAACACCTAATTTGAAAAAAATAGGAGCCTTTTAGCAGTCTATAAAAAAGGCTCTTCAGCATTTAATTTTTTAGCATTCCCCCGGTATCCTAGTAAAACTAATGTTGGATACATTGTAGTGCTCCAAAAATAAATGTCAAAGTGGTGATGACAATTAACAAGGATTTCTATTATTAATTTTACTATTTCACTAGTTATGCGAAAACTGTCAACTGGTTCACTACAGTAAAGACAAATTAAAGAAAAAACACTAGACGTATTCCGAACAACAGGAAAACGCTAAAATAGTAGTTCAGTGCTTGTTAAAGTTACAGCTAGTTGCTGTTTTTGTTATATCTCTGTAACAGAGTAATATACTATTCTGCATTTTAACCACAAAATGTAGTGCAATCACCTTGAAGCTGACCTGTTTGTTGTTTTGTTTGTATAGTTTGTTTAGTCTACATGTGCCAAACTGTGATCAGAAATAGGGCTCTTACCAAGGGCTATCATAAAGGGTGGATAAAGCAGGCACAAGTCTGTCCTGTATGTATCATTCACTATTCTCCTGCAAAAACGGAGACACAGGCAAACACAGACATTACTTTAAACAAAGAAAAGAAAACCAGACAAGACCTACTACAAAGAATATTGCAGTTCATACTAAGTTTATACATTAAGCGATGGCCTAGGACATCTATTGCTACTATTTTCTAAATAGTTAATACATTACAATAGATGTGCGTGTAATAAATGTTGCAATGCTACATTAAGTAATATATTTCCAATTAAACTTGTACAAAATAGTACAAAGACAGCACCCAGTGTTGAAACCAAGAAAAGTACATAGTTTATTAACAAAGATTTTGAATTTAATGCCAGCACAAGTTTCAAAAGAGTTATTACAACAAAAGACTGGTAAAGCTGTGTAATGACAAAAGAAAAAAAAACAAAAAACAACCTGATAGACATTTCACATCGCACAATATATATAAAGGAGCATCCCAGAGAGTGCTTTAGAAGATGGGGAGGGGTTCACAAGACTACCGGCAAAAAGAACATACAGCACACAGTGGAATTTGACATTATCATTTAACATATCTGTGCAGTGAAACATCCACATATATTAAAACTAGTGAGCACACCTGCCCGGAGCAGTGGGCAGTGAGGCCCAAAACCAAAACCACATTCTCCAGGAGAGGGGCCATCCGGCTTGTTATCAGTGCACAAGTTCAAAAGTCAGCAGGCCAGATGGGTGCATTAGTGAGCCTGGCCTTAATACTAATTTCAGCAAACAATGCTAAACCGTATTCTGCACGTATTACAACATGGTTTCCTAGCAAAAAAGTATTTGAATATGATCAAATATGATTTGCACATCATGGCATTCCATTTTTATTTATGTTTTTGCACTCCTTCCCAACAGGTTTGTACCTGTAACACAATATTCCTCAAAACACTCAGAAAACAATCATTCAGGATTAGAGAGATATAGCATTTATTAATATTCATTTTCATAATTTTTCAGACTAAGGTTAAAATTCTTTTACAGAAGAGTCCTGGTCAAGGTGCTGATGATGTTGTGATGTTGTACTGCTCTAAGACCGCAATGGTCAAAAGCTAAACTGCATATTTTCCTAAGCCGCAGCCTCTCACACAATTACACACTTCTTACCATGCTAGGGGAAGAAGCATGTCCTCCTGACCCATGTCCTGTACATACTGCAATAAAGGTCTGTAGGGGTGGTACACAATCAGACAGCAATCCTGAAAAACAGTAACAGACTTTAATAATTTCAAACAGATCTGTGCATATGTAGAAAAACTGGGCATTTAGGGTGGCACACTAACCATAAGCTCCAGTAGGTAGAACTCACATTCCAAGATCTAAAAGAAGAGAGAGATATGTGTGTCAGGCTATGGGTATATATTGATGAAAAATTGTAGTACATGTCTCATTGGCCCGATAACTGATGTGGCACGTGCTCTAATCATCACCCTCGCCTTCATCACCGAACCACACAAGCAGATCAATAAATGTTCCTACAGCTTCTAGACAGCTGAGGCACTGCTCTCCCAGCCCATGACACACAGGACAAAATGAATAACCCCATTTGTTATCTGAAAACACTTAGCACATGCGTGCGACAGCACAGTTTCTGGCACACCAATTTCACACAGCAAAGAGACTTTCATGCCTCAGCGTCAAAAGTGTGTGTGGAGAAAGCTTTTACGTGTGCCAGCAATGGTGACGTGTGGTAGACGACTAAGCGAATAATTTTCAAAAGGATGACAATTTTCCAAAAATAAACCAAAACAACCATTTCTAATAGGGTTGTACCAATATCAATAGCTAATCGGTATCAGCTCTGATACTAGCACATAAATACAGTATTGCCACTGGCAAATAAACCAAAAAGCAATTTCTGACACACAAGGTTCCACTAATTGAACTTAACAATACATCGGTCACGTGGGTTGGCAGGCAGCAGTGAAAATATACCATGCAAGTATTTTGTAGGGAGGCCATGGTAGGTGATATGCCCTTTGATACATATTGTGATATAAAATTATTTTAAAAAAATCTAAGTGAATGCACTTCATTGTTTTATGCAGGGCTGGACTGGGACCAAAAAAAAAAAAAAAAAATCGGCCCTGGCATTTTTGGCTTAGATCAGCCCGTCATAATTAGCGGAGCACAGCTGAGCAGTAATTTCTGTGTGTGTTCCGCGAAGGAATGTATTTTACTATTATCATATAATAATTATCAAATAATAACAGCATCATATCAAAAATATATAACTTTTTGCCTTATTAGAAATTTACAGTGAAGCATTACTTTAGAAGCCTATCAAATAACCATTGTGGAAAGCAAATAAGTAAATTAACACATACTGTAGTTCTAGCATTTTTGTCTACTCATATGTATTTTTTGAATTTCTCTGATATAGCATCTCAATTCTAATTCTTCAGGTTAAAAGGTGCTCCCTCCTTTAAAAAGCCTTTAAAACATGCCTTTGGACCAGGCTAAAAACAGGGCTGCTTTGTAAACACATCAGCATTTGACACTGTCTTACTGTGGGCATACCTTTTGCTAACAAGACTTTTATACACTTACTTTAGTAAAGCTTAAATTGCAAAGCTTTTACTTATCATTTAGCAGTTTTAAAATCTGTTACTTCACTTGTTTGTTTTTAAAACATGTTGAACCGCAGCATAGAGGCTACAAAATCAAACTACTATGCAGCCTTTCAACACACCTTTAGCCTAAATATCTAAAATGCTATGATGTAGCCTAAAATGGACACTTGCTGCTCATCCAACACTTCTCACCCTTGAGCGTTTGCTATTTTATCAGAAGAAGGTGTCGTACGTGTGTGCCAGAATTTGGGAAGTATGCAAATACCAATAAATACTGATACTAATCATCATTCTCATGTATTAGAGCTAACGTTACCTCCATCACCTCAAGGTCGCTGTGTTTTCCTAACGTTACTACCTGCTTACGTACTACACGCTCCAGCTCAGTCTGTCCCTTGGGTTCCCTTTCAAAAGTCTGTATCTCTGGCTGCTCCTCTCCCTGCCTACGGCTGTCTTCACCAACAAACCTGCTGTTGCTGAAGCTCTGCTATCACAGAGGACGTGGAGGCTACAGCAGAGAACAAGTCTGTGATCTTAGCACATTTTGCAGCATCTACAGTGACACTCTCCAATTGCTTTGCACGTAACTTTTCCGCAAACCCCTTTCTGCCGCTTCGGTTTCTCCATGTTGCCTCTCCTTTAACACACACGCTCAACACTGAGAGAGTTACAGCGGAACACGCAGAGAAAAGGTGGGGCCACTTTTATCCTATATCCTGATTGATTCAGTCCACTGTCTATATTCAAGATGGGCCAATGAGCTGCCCCCTCTAAATTGTGGGCTCTTAAAAAAAAAGGGAAGAAAAAAAATCCAAGCGCATCGGCCCCTGAGGACTGTTGGCCTATCGGGCAAGTCCAGCCCTGGTTTTATGTGTGACACAGAACGAGGCATTCAGTAAAGAGCAAATTTGTTATGTAACATGTAAAATTAAGCAGCAGCATTAAAGCACTTACATGGTTCATCCTGTATGGGAACTCCTTAGGAAAGGCATAGGAAAATCGTGTTTTCACTGTTGAGATAAACAAGAGCTTTTACCTTTTCAAGCAGACACAGTGAGTTCCAAGATTAAACAGGCTTGTTCATTAAAAATATATCATCTGTGAGTAATTTCCATGCAAAATTGATTTTGAAGCAGAATGTTCATAGTGGGTAAACAGCAGGATGTAATAGGTAATATGGCATGCTGAGTGGGGATGGCTAGGACTATTATTGCCTCCTTGATGCTACAGAAAATGATCTTGAGGATAAAATATTGATACATACTAAAAAAAAAGTAGTGAAGCGAAAGCCAACTCAACTTTTATGGAGCCATTAGTGATTTCTCTTTTTTGTGTAGGTTAAACATACACAAAAAATAATTTGCTTCTATTGTCCAATATTCACAGGTTTATTTTTGCATTTAGATGCATGGAAGTAAAATAGGTCTAGAGGCAGTTCCAAAGTTTTGTGGGAGTTGCATGGGCATGCACTGGCATGGAATCCAAAAGTTAAATAAAGCCTGGTGCAGACAAGGACCACAGTCCAAAGCAGGCAGGCATGATGTGGATGAAGTGAGCAAGTGAGGTCAAAGATTAGTTTTCTATTTTACAGGCAAGCACTGACATCAATAATCAATTATAATCATGAGGACCTATATTAGCTAATAACTTCAATTATAAACCTGCAATAAAATTAGATTCAGCAGTTATTCTGTCATTTTAAACTCCAGTTTAAAAAAAAGTGTTCTTTTGGATTATTTTCGAGCCTGATTCTGAAAGCAGCATCAAAATGTTGCATCACAATTATCCTCCAGGTTAAGAACATCACACAGTGGTTTAATTCTCTGAAACAAATGTATGCTTCAGCATCTATTCTTCTGTTTCTAATGTTATGACAGTTTTTAGAGTTTTCCTCACTTACACACAGAGGTTGCTGCAGAAATAAGGCGAGTGTTTGAAACGACTCCAAACTCCTGAAATGACAGAAGTTAGCAAAAGATGAAAAGCTTGGCAAATTACTTAGTTAAGAAAAAAACAATATAGACAAATCCTGGAACGGCATTTTCACCTCAACTTTAGAGGCTAGAAAAACACAGGTTGGAGCCATCAATACTGGGTCTATGCTCTTTAACGAGTACCTGCAGAAAAAAAGGTACAAAATTACTGAAAATGGACACAAAAGGAAAATTCTGATGCCTGTAGTTAGAACTAAAAGCAATTTGTTTTTACCTGAAACTCACATGTTGTAGGTCTAATGAAAACCAGCACTTTTACCTAGTACTTATCTATTAGCCAAAGTCACAATATAAACACCATTATGTCCTTTTTAAACTGGACTTGCTTGGGCACATAAGTTTGGGTATCTGAAGTGCTTACCAACCCACAAATTATGAAAAGAGACAACCCAGTCAGTTTTTGTTGTGAGCTGCCTAAATCAGAAAACACACCTTTCAGATTTGGCTTCCCCTGTTACAAAATTTGGACTGCATGAAGTATATTTTTGTTACAGTGGTCAAAATCCGTCAAGTGCTAACCACTTTGTATCTGACATGAAGCTGAAGTCAGCTTGTTGTTTGAATTTTCCTGTGCCACCTTAAATGTAGCAGTTATGCTGATGCCTCATGCTGCCTGTCAAGCTTCTTCATCCAGTTTTTTCCTGCCATGCTGACAGTCCTGAACAGGGCTGTTTAGACTGGGAAAAAATGTGTTGTTCTGCTTCATCCTTGTGGTATTTTGACCAAAGAATGTCATGGAAATTTCATTAAAACCCTGTGAAACAGTATTAACTTCTGAAAAAGGGGTTTGTCACCTTTAATGGGAGAAACCGGTATTTTAATTTGAGAAATTTGTCTGGTCTAAAGCGAAATATCAAAAGTAAGTAGAACTTTGTAGCACTGCGAGTTATGCACAGGTGACATGACAATTCAGTATAGCAGAACCATTTGCTCACAGCGTATTTAAGCAATAACGTTGCTACACAAATCAGCCGAAATATACAAAAAACATAATTCACAAATATACAATAATTAGGCCCATTGGCGATCATGTGCAAAAATCTAGCAATTCCAATCTTGGCAAATTCTGATCATGCATATTATTTAGGACTAACTTAACTCTGTTTTCTTACAATTAATCATACCAAATACAGTAACACTCCTTAAAATTATATCAGTAATTAAGGAGGGTTCAACAGTATCTTATTACTCATTAAATAACAGTTACTCATTCTGTGAAATTATAAAGGCTTGCCAATCTGCAAAGGTTGAAATATTGTCCTTTTTCCAGGACAGATCTGAAACAAAATATGGATAACAATTTATTTCAGTACAACAAAGGTCTTAATAATTGTGGCAGTGACTTGAGGGCGCCACCTTATGCTTTTTAGCAAATTACCCAACACTGGATGTTATAATGTAGACAGCCCTCACCTGGCATAAAACCGTTTGAAGTAGACAGTTGCTGTGGCAATGACCTGCTGTCTGAGTTTCAAGTGTTCCCCCAAAGCTTGGATCACTAAGAGAGAAATCAAATCACACTCAACTCAAATCTGGATTTCCCAGCTTTAAGTAAACTCAGGCAATCCTTGGACATTATTATAAATAAAATAAATACAAAGTGATCAAACAATGGATACCTACTACAAATGCATCACTTTAACACATTATTTTTTTCTGCTCCTCTTCTATTTGTATGTGTGTTTCTAGTTTTAAAACTTGCTTCCTCTCCCGTTACAACAAATGGGTTCAGAAGAAGAGACAAATAACACTATACTATATTTGTACACATTCCTACACATAAATATAACTACAAACAGAGCCTTTTCAGTTAAAGTTTCAATCTATGTTTTATACCATTTGCAAAAAATATCTGCAGCTTCCAGTACTCCTCTTCTGTGAGGAACTTCAGATCTTTTTGACGCTCTTTCAGCAGGTCCTGCTTGTCCAGCACCCACTGCAGGCTAATAAAAGAAAAAAAAATTATTCAAATCAGAATACTATTGATCTGTTTTCTAACTCTTAACCAGTGATGTCATTTACAGTTGTAAATCCTATAAACATACACATACCTGCCATTTCATTAGGAACACCTGTTCAGCTGTATGTTAATATATTGGCCTATCTAGTCCAAATATCTAGTCAGCAATCGAATGGCAGCAACTCAATGCAAATACACATGTAGACGTGGTCAAGACAGTCTGCTGAAGTTCAAATTGAGCTTCAAAATGTGGACCAAATGTGATTTGAATGATGAAAGTGGCATTGGGGTTGTTGGGGCTAGGCAGCCTGATCAGAGTATTTCAGAGCTACTGGGATTTTGATGCACATCTGGTTTACAAAGAAAAGTCCATAAAGGAGAAGACATCCAGTGAGCAGCAAAAATGCTTTCTTGATGCCAGAGGTCAGAGAAGAATGGCCAGACTGCTTCAAGCTGATAAAAAGGCAATGGTCACTCGAATAACCACTCGTTACATCCGAACTATGCAGAACAGAAGATTCTCTCTCAACACACAAAATCAAACCTTAAAGCAGATGTGTTACAGCATATTGGATGCCACTCCTTTTAGCTAAAAAGCAACTGAGGCTACAATTCACATAGGCCCACCAGAGTTGGACAACAGTTGATTGAAAAAGCAGATAAGTCTAGATTTATTTTGTTACATTTGCTGTTAGAATGAGAATGTATCATAAACAATACAAAATCATGGACCCATCCTGCCTTGGATCAATGGTTCAGGCTGGTAGTGGTGGAGTAATGGTGCGGAGTATATTATCTTGGCCACTTAATAACAACTGAGCATTGTTTCAATGCCACAGCCTATTTGAATATTGTTGCTGACCATGTGACCAAAGTTTTGACCATCTTTTGATGTGTACTTCCAGCAGAGTAATGCACCACATCACAAATCTGTTGACTGTACTTAAATGGCCTCCACAGTCAAACTAAAACAGCACATTTGGGACATGATGGAAGAAGACATTTGCATCATTGATGTGCAGCCGACAAATCTGCAGCAACTATGTGACGCTGTTATGAAAATACGGACTATAATCTCTGAGAAATGTTTCTAGCTCCTTGTTTAATCTATGCCATAAAGAGTTCTAAAGGCAAAAGGGGGTCCAACATGGTACTAGTAATGTGTACCTAATGAAGTAGCTGGTGAGGGTATCTTGCATCACTGCATTCGAATGACCTTTAATTTACTGATGTTCATAAGCATCTAAATACTAAAATTGGCAAATGTTGTTCTTACAGGAAAGAAAGCCAAGTTTGTGTTTGAAGCTTCTTCAATGTACTACACCTGCACTTTTCACCAGTTAAAGGTCATTACAGCAGTTTACCAAAACGTACAATTAAATTAAAACTTATTAAATCATTTAGAGTGGTTTGATGTGAAACAGGGTTATTTAAAGAAACTTACCATGTCAAAATTATTCAGAACTGTGGTGGCAAGGACAAGCTGTCTAAAACCTCCTGCCTCTAAACGCTCCATTACAGAACAAACATTAAATTGCCACGAAATATGTAAATGTATGTTAAAATATGTAAATATTCTTGAAACTCTGTGTCATTCACCTTTATTTATGGCAAGATATATAGGCACGTAGCGAGATTTTAAAGACTTAGCAGCGACAAAACAGCTTTCAACTAGCTAGAACAGAGATACACAATAGTTAGTTAACCTGCGTCTTTATTATGCGTGGCATAAACTATTTTGTTCTCAAGATGTTTTTCTCTGCCAAAAACACCTTAAATTATAGTCAACACATAACTGTGAGCTTTAATCACCTACAGTGAATCGGAGTTAGTTATTTTGTTAGCTAGCTAGCTAGCTAGCTAACTAACGTTAGCTCGATGCAAAGACTGATGTAGCCGTTTTTTACAAATATTTGCCAAATGTCATGGAATGTATGATAACATACGCGTAGACTGGCCACTGTATTGTTATTTATAACAATAATATAATATATTAAATATATATCGCTCTGTCGACCTAAACAAATGTTGATAAGAGATTACTGCATAGCCGTTAGCGGTTTCCATTAGCAGCTCGTAAAGCCTCGAAACAAATGGAATAATTCGTAAATCCAAAATATAGAATTTGAAAATACTTACTAATGCGAACTCTGCCAGAAGTTCCCTGCCATTGTGGCTGAAATGAGGTAGAAAAGATTACCTTAAACAGATTTTAACGTGTAAAAACTGACGTATTTCCCTAAAGATTTTACATCAAGTAGCTGGGCAACCGGAAACCAGTCCGACGTCTGTCCGGGTGGAAATTTAGTCCGACGGGACACAAAAATAATGATTCTTGCTGAGACTTGAAACAACAACAACAACAACAACAATAATAAAAATAATAACGCAGAAATGCATTTGCTGATATTATTAATTGCTTAAATAATTTTTATTTGTAACAAAATTATCAGAGATATTAAATGACACACATTTTTTGTCTATTATTTTGTCTATGCTGATCTACAGAAATAACTACTTCGTACTTACACTCACTGTCCACTTCATAAGGTCATCCTACCTTACTGATCCTGATGTATAGACTAGTCGCTAGCACATGTTTTGTCCTGCACTTTTCCAGCAACCCGTTTGTCCTTCATTAATCAACTTCTGAGCCCAGCGGTTGTACACAGGTCAGGGACAAGATTAAAGTCTTTGTCATTGGTTTTTTGCACATTTTAGGGCCATACTACGTGGAAAGTGGCCCACCCAAAAGAAATATTCAGTCAAGAGCAGGTATGTGCTCAGACACTGGATCCCATGCCTACAAAGCTTTTGCTATTTAAATGCCTATTTAATGTACATGGGTTTCTATAACAAAAAATGCATGTATTAAAAGCTTGGTAGAAACTGATAGGCTACTAAAAGCCTAAATAAATGTTGGAATGATAAACTGGGTTTCATCCACATCTACAATATAATGGGTCTAAATGTCTGCAGTGCCAGATCTATTGGTCATTGACTTTGGGAGGTCCAGACCAAGGTCACAACCAGTTCTGATAGAGGGAGCTGAGGTGGAGACTGTGGAGTCCTACAAGTACCTCGGGCTGTGGCTGGACAGCAAGCTAGACTGGACTGCTAACACTGAGCACCTGTACAGGAAAGGACAGAGTAGGCTGTACTTTCTGAGGAGGCTGCGGTCCTTTGGCATCTGTGGATGTTTTATCAGTCTGTGGTGGTCAGTGTCCTGTTTTACACCGTGGTGTGCTGGGGAGGCAGCACATCCAAGAAGGACACATCCAGGCTGGACAAACTTATCAGGCGGGCTGGCTCAGTGATCGGCCTGAAACTGGACTCTCTGGTGACGGTGGCAGAGAAGAAGACAATGGACAAACTTCTGGACATTATGGACGATGCCAGTCATCCTCTGCACACCGTCATCAGCAACCAGAGGAGTCTGTTCAGTGACCGACTGCTACTACCCAAGTGCAGAACCAACAGACTCAAAAACTCCTTTGTCCTTCATGCCATCAGGCTGTACAACTCCTCTCTGCAGGGGAGGAGGGGTCACTGGAGGACAGAGGATGGGATGGAGCAGTAGATTGATAATGACACAACCGAACTAAGTGCAATAACACTAGTTAACATTTAACATTAAACAAGTGCAATAACATCGGTAACATTAGACAAGTGCAATAATAGTGTGCAATACCTCCCCAGTTAGATTTTTCTTTTTCTTTTTCTTTATTTTGTACATTGTATTTTTTAATTTATATTCCTTTAATATGTTTCTTGTGTGTTTATTGTAATGCTACTGGAATCTTAATTTCCCTGAGGGAACCCTCCCTATCCTTAAGTAAAATAAGTGTTGCATATTATACTGATTCGAGGAGATGTTATATAAATGCAGTGGACCTCTTCATACATCCAGCATCAATCAACACAGAAAAAAATATGTTTCTTAGGCTCTATTCAACTCCAGTTATGATTATTAAAACAAAAATGTTCAAGCTTGTCAGCAACACTAAAATAGTCCAAAAGCTAAAGCAACTCACATAAATTAAATATAACACAAAATATAATTATGAACTAACTGTGAAGACGTAAAATGTAGTTTTCCCAGGAGTTAACAGTAGATTATATCCAGTGTTGGAGTAATTACTCAAAAAACGAATCCATTACTGATTACTTATTACTAATTAAAAGTTGTAATGGGATTACTTTACTCATTACTTATTCCTGGAATATGTAATCTAATACTTTATTACTTTTAAGTTACATCCTATCTGGAAAGTACAAATCAACTAATCATTCGGTAGTTTATTTAGGAACAGACTGTATCAGTAGTAGCAACATTTAACATGTATAAAATGGACTTCACTTTACTTATTTTCTCTGAACAAGTCCATATGTTTTGGCAATAGAAAAGTCCAATAAAATCTTTTTCAGTGGCACAACAAAACAAAACTAACATGTCAGCATTTCACGACAAGTATAAAAACTAAATTTACAAAAATAAAATCTTCATAAATTAATGAAGTTCTCAGATCTTCAAGGGGCTCTTTTTAACCTAATTAAATGGACTGGAACTGGCTGGACAGAATATTTCTGAATGCTCAGAAAAAAACATATATATCTTATAGCAACAAGTCTTGTAATTTCTTCATGTGTTACCTTCTTTTCTAGTGCTGGATGATGGATGACAGGGGTCTTTAGCGAGGAGTTTTGTTTTACCGTGCACCCTGATTAAGTGCTTCGACAAACTGCTAGTGGAGTTTGCTGCAGCTGAAAGGTGATTCGGCTTGGACATAACTCACACATCACTGTAATGTTTTTTTTTTTATCATTGCGTGAAACAAATTTTAAATAAGGTTAATATCTTTTGTGAAAACATCCACTCTCCTCCTCTGCCATTGTTGCCAAGTTTGTGTTGGTCCTGCCTTTTCCTTGTCTGCTCCATGCACCCATTTTGTGACAACAGGCCCATTTTATTTTTTTTTTGTTTTTGTTACTGTGCTTTGTTCTGATTGGCTGCCCTGTCTTATGCTTCATTGAGAAAGTTACTCAAAGCTGAAACATTCCTTAAAAGTTCAATGACTGGATGAAGCTAAACTGCTGTAGGCTGAATTTTCTCATATAATTAAATGAGTTAATTTCTTGTGATGTCAGAGCTGGTTTTGCAGCATAGTTTCCATGTGTGGACTGGAGAGTGAAGGGTAAATGTTGAAATGTTTACATCTTACATCAGACTCCTTTGTTTAAAAAAGTGAAGGCAATTTGTTTTTTGTTGCTATTGACCCTTTAAATCACAAAGACCAAAATGAGGCAAGCAGAAAGTTTAGCTGTGGATGTGTGAGGTTTTAGTTCCAAAGGCTCTGATTACTCAGTCAACAATGTAGGAATATCCCACCACCACGGACTTTAGTAACTAGCCATTCAGATTGGCTTGTGAAATAATTCATTGTAGCGATACTCACTGACTCAGTGGTGGTGATGGAAACCAGGGGTCACAAGGTCTATTATGTAGCTATAACCATTTTATTTACTACCTAAAATGTACAGCGAATCTACCTGTAAGATTTTCTAAGCAATGATAATGGTAAAGTAGTGACAATGTGGGACAAATAAATTCTCTATATTCTGACTATTTTGTGCTCCAATGCTCTGCACTTTAAAAAAAAATCTTTAAAAAATCTTGTTTAGAACAATGTCTACAACATACAGCAGCATCTTCATTGCTATTAAATGTAATGACTTGTATGTGTTTTTTAGAAGCATCAAACATCTGGTTCCCATCACCAGCACTGTGAACCATTCTAGATGGTCAAACAAAAAAGTATTAAAGAATTGTTCAGTAAGGAGTGGGGTTCACTATTAAGCATTATTTAAGGGCGGAACTTTCTTGGTCATGGTACTTTTCTTTAAGATGTCTTTGCTGACAATGTGTTTAGATGTAAGCACACTTTATCACATGCATTTGTGCACAATGTAAGCTCTAAATACGTTAATTTGTCTTATTGAGTTTAGCCCTTTTCAAACACATATAAACACGTATATAAGATTGTTCAGTGGTAGAACAGAGTGGTAGAACTGAGCAGGATTGGTATGTTATCCCATATAATCGCTGTCCAAAGAAAAACATTTCAATTTCTTCATTTTCCATTTAAACACCACAGCTGCTGTGTACATTGTGTGAAAATGTATTATGTATGGACTGATTAAAATGTCCAGAAATAACTTTTTTATGATTACATATTGCATTTTACATTAAATAGGCCCTCAGCAAAAATAAACACTCAAATACACTGCAATTGTTAATTTTAGAGCATGTTACTTTATTTTCACTTGGAAAAAGCCACATGTAATTTGATTTTTTAAATTAGATTTTTTAAACCTTCTGATCTTCCTTATAGAATACTATTATGTCTTTTTAGCTGTCAGTCCCCACCCTCCACCCCCAAAACATGAAGTGTTTTAGGTTAGAAAAGTTTCTTTAGGTTACTTCAAAAACCGGTTAAACTCTAAAGTTACCAAAAGCATTTTGGATGTAAACCAAACTGCTCAAACAGAAACACTGCTGTTTTAAATTTTTACTGGGAGCAAAATTTCATTACACAAATTAAATATGAGACAACACACTACATCCTGGAAACCTACCACCATAACAAATCCAGTATGTAAATTCTATTTTGCTTAATAATTGGTTGACATTAAAAAAAACTTTGTAGTTTTATATTGCACTTATGATGCCTTATGACATATGTATTCACAATTTTCTGTATGATTCTGTGCTATTGTTGCACAAAAATAACCAAGTAATAATCATTTATATCATTTTTATTATGTACCATTATACTGGTGTAGGTGGTTTATCGTTATGCAGGACATTAGAAAAAAACTAATCGGAAAAAAAAACTGGCGGAACTCCCTTTAAATACCCCCAGAACTGGCAGACAGAGTACAAGAGTTCCATCAGATTATGATAAAATTTAAATACTAATGTGGGAGTGTCTTCGTTAAACACAATGTGTGAACAGTGCAGGGTCTGTGATTTTTTCTCAGCTAATTATTAAGACCACTCCTCTATTTTTACACCCGAAGGTTCTTTGCGGCTGGCTGTGAAATGTTTGTGGTCTTGTGCTCGGTCTCGGCTTGAGGTTCAACATTCCTTGGTGGGTGGAGCCCGGAGTGCGAGGTCCGGATATAAACCCCCATCATTAATGAGAAGCTAAACTGCGGTGAATCTGTAGCCGTGTTGAAGAAGCCCACCGGTCTCAGTATGAGCAGAAGTCCAGAGAGAATGTCCTCCTACCGGCGCCACTTCGAGGGCGCGCTGGCCTCCTCTTCCTCCTGCCAAATCCGGGTCTCCAGTCAGTCTCCAGTGCGCCGCGAGACTCGCCGCTCCGCGAGCTACAGCCGCGCGCGCACGAGCCGCCGGGCGCTGTCGGGCACGCGCATGACCAGGTAAAGTCCTTTAGACTCCCCCAGTTAGTGGTCCAGTCTGTTTGCTTTACCCTTTTGTTTCTTTTCCTCACTTATTTCTTGCTTCTTGCTTTTTTTCTTTTCTGTCTTTATACATTAGTTTCATTTCTTCCTTTCTTTCTGACTGGTATCACTACTGCCTGATAAACAAAGTTTCAATATCGATATCAGAAAAAAGTGGTGCTGTGCCATCTATACAGTCTGTGCTTTTATCTTTCTTTCTTTCTTTCTTTCTTTCTTTCTTTCTTTCTTTCTTTCTGTCTTTCTTTCTTTCTTTCTTTCTTTATTTCTAACCTGCACTTGCCACTGTGTTGTGTCCTCAGCAGCAGCGTGAGTATGGGTGCTCTCTGTGTTGGTCTGGGTGTTGGAGGAGCTCTGGACCTGGAAGCTGCCTCTGCTGCCAACAAAGCCTTCCTGAGCACACGCACAAGTGAGAGGCAGGAGATGGTCACCCTCAACGATCGCCTGGCCGTGTACATTGAGAAGGTAAGACATGGTCACTCACTTCTCTCATCCTGTTAAGAAGTTACACAGATGTTCTGTGTGGAAATCCAAAAAAAATGAAACATGTTTGATTGATTTAAAGGTGCGCTCTCTGGAGCAGCAGAACAAAATGCTGGAGACTGAGATTGATGCTCTGAAGGGCCGCTTTGTAAAGCCATCAGGCCTGCGCATGATGTATGAGGAGCAGCTGCGAGAGCTGAGGAGGGTCGCTGATCAGATGAAGGTCCAGAGGGTGAGAGAACTACAAAGCCAGCTTACAGCTTGAAAACACAAACACCACTCTTTATCCAACTTCAAACTTTCGAACAACATCAGCCCTAGAGCTCATAGAGGTGTTCCTTTACTAACTCCTTCTAACCTCTTTTGGTAAAGGACCTTGCTGTTGCTGCTAAGGAGGCCATGGCAGGGCAGCAGGAGATGGTGAAGGCCAAATATGAGGAGGCCCTGGAAGCCAGAAAGAAAGCTGAACTGGAGATTGAATCTTTTAAGCCGGTGAGTGGGTGGCTAACGAAGTTTAGCCTATAGATAAAATTGCTGGCCCAGCATTCTGTCAGTGAAAAATGTCTTATAATTATGAATAAATTAAATATTATGAATAAGCTGAATAGGAACAATATGAGTTTAAAAACATCTGAAAGGGAATTAATTAATAATTACTAGGGATACACCAATATACAAGTACATATCTAAAGATACTACCAATGTATATATAAAATTAATATATAAATTTGTCCACATGTAAGCCTCAAAATGATGCATATAATATATTATCAATATTATTTTAAAAGTTGTTTTTTTGTTTATTATTAACATGAGACAAAATCTCACTCCTGTCCATTGAGTGAGAATGTCCTAAATGTGAAATTTAACTACTTTAGTATATTATTCAGTATTTTCTACTTTATCTTGAGAAAGCCAAGAGAAGAAACAATTTGCCATTTTGCCCACCAGGATGTTGATGCAGCCACTGCTGCCCGCATTGCTCTGGAGAAGCAGCTGGAGAACCTGGAGGTGGAAATGGAGTTCCTTCAGAGGATTCACAAACAGGTAGAGTCTCTGTAAGACCTGCGTAATTTGAAAGTCACATTCAAAGTTAGCTGTTTGATTTGTTAAAACAATGTATTGACAATGTATTTAAAAACATGTTGAACTCAAAATATTTAAACCCTGGACTGAACTTTGCCATCCCTTCAGGAAATTGAAGAGTTGATGGCTCAGATTTACGGAAGTGTGGCTAAGGTTGATGTGTCCTTCTCTCTGCCGGACCTGGCCTCTGCCCTCAAGCAGATTCAGACCCAATATGACAGCATTGCTGCGCAGAACTTGCAGGTTTTTTTAATGACATCAGTGCTGTTACTCTTCATTTACTTCTAGGAATTTAGTTGTGCTGAAATTATTTGAAAATATGTCCCACTACTGGGTAGGTCATAGGTATGTATGTAAAAAACACATGGCTATAACTTGCGTGCTCACTCAAGCATGTCTCACTGTCTGATTTTTCGGTCATCAGGAAATGGACGCCTGGTATAAGACAAAATTCCAAGACCTAAATCTAGCATCAACAAGGCATGCAGAATCCGTCCGGGGTGTTAGAGAGGAAATAAACGGCTACAAGAAAGATGTAAGTCGAACTTCTACATTTCCACTTCCTGTAGTTAAAGTGGAATTCCACTAGATGTCTGCATAATTTAAAAAAATAAAATGAACTAAAAAGTAGTTCATGCTTATTTAATATAAAATTTGAATTGTACAGAAATGTACTGAGCCAAAATTTTACAGTGCTGGTGATAGGAACCAGACGTTGCAGTGTCTACAACACATATATATGGCTATTTTATTTACTATCTTAAACCACCAGTGAACCCAAACGTGGCTTCAGAGTTTTAACTGTAATGTTGATAATGGTAGAGTAGTAGCTCATATGATAAAATACATTTTCTTTATTGGCCTATTTTGCCTTACTCTCTCCAAGGATGTATTTTAAAAATTGTGTTTTTATCTCAGAATTATCCTAAAACAATTTCTTGGGCATCAGGCAATATATATGTTACTGTTTCATGCAATAGATTTCTGGATTAATCTTTTTTAGATTAACTGAATGTTTAGGCATTCTGGATTCAATCACTATCACTGTAAACTATTATGACTACAAGTTTCTCTTTAATTTCAAACCACCCTATGGGCTTCTTTTAAATCTTTTTAAAAAGTGGTGGAATTTGATGATTGATCTATTGTGTAGTTTAGTTCCATGTAGAGGTAGAGCCAGCTAGAGCCAGAGTCTTCAACTATGCATGTATGTCCATAGATCCAGAATAAGCAGCGTGAGCTGGATGCTCTCAACACCAGGAATGAGGCTTTGCAGGCACAGATCTGCGAGGCTCAGGAGAGACACAGAAAGGAGGAGGATGATTTACAGGTGAGAGTCCGTAGAGGGGAGCATGCTAAAGCTGATCACATGGAAATATTTTTCTATACATTCGAACCCAACAAATTAGCATGGGGGTCATTTGTGAAATCACCTTTAAGTAGCCTATTTTGCCACTGAAGCAAAGCTCTTCATAAACATTACTAAATACATATCTCAGATATGTTTTGAGAATATAAACCCAGTAGATCTCTTAGATCCATGGACTCAGGTCAGCTAATCGAGCCCAACTAAACATGGTGAAGCAGCACTCTTTTCTTGTGTTTATGATTGAGCTGTGAATTTTGCTCATTGTTTTTATTGCATTTTAGCTTTAAAAGTTAATTTGACCTTTTTTAAAGTTTATTTAACCTTATTTTATTTGAACTATTTTATTTCTTTTATATTATATTGTTATTTGTATATTTCCTGCTCTTGCTCCTTACTTTTTAAATGTTTCTATTTTATTTTAAATTTTTAATATCTGTTATCTTTAATATCTTTTATTTGTAATCACATTTGTAAGAAGTCTGTCTGAGGTGCTAGATCTCAGGAATGATTTTAATGCTTTTAGTTGTCTTCATGTAAAGCACTTAATGAAATACTGCGGTGTATGAAAGGTGCTCGACAAATAAACTTGCCTTGTCTTGCCTAGCCTAAAGGGCTCTCATCACAATACCTTTTGCAGGCCCACATTGAGTCTCTGAAGCTGGATATGAAAAAGATGAAGGAGAAGATAGCTCTGCTGCTAAGAGAGTACCAGGACTTGCTCAATGTGAAGATGGCTCTTGAGATTGAAATCACAACATACAGGTAGTGTGATGTACCTTTACAAGTGTGTTTACACTGGGAAATTATAGGAATTGTGGTGCACGGTTAATACATGGAACCATGATAAAAGAAGTGTGGAGTGATTTCACTTAGCAGTCAAGGCTATCAGACTCCACCAAGTAGGCCATATAATGTTATATGGTGATATTAGATCACCATAGTGAGATACTTTAAATTTCTGTTTAGCAAGAGGTTAGTGTTGGATTTGAGAAAATATTGTACTACAAACA